>ML662438.1:4485240-4591365 GCA_007570785.1 Antilocapra americana
AGTTTTAAAAATTTAAAAGATGTTCCTAGTACAGTTATAATGAAGGCTTTCTCTGGTGCTGGTGCATTCAGTGAAGGGAAGGGTCTGTAGATTTTCAGATGATTCCCTGGTCCAGCTTCTCCTTCTCACAGTCTGTAGACTCCTTTCTATGCAGTTAGCGCCACCTGCAGGGCTTTAATTTGCTTCTCCTGTCTGTTTCAAAGCTGTTAGCTCTGCTAGCGTCTTCTGTCTGCTGGTCTTTTAAGTGTCTATTCAGCGCTTTGGAGTTTGCCCTGCTCCTGGTGAGAGGGCTTCCCCCGCCCCCTCTGCTCAGGCTCTCTGTCGTCAGCCCAGCACAGTTGGGGAGTGGGGCTTCTCCTCTCCCCCGGCCCGGCCGCTCGTGCAGCTGAGCACTCCTTCTAAGGTATACACAGCACCGATCTGTCCAGAATCCCCAGAAGTCTTGGTTAGCCTCCCGGGGCTGGGTTATGCCCACTGCTCTCAGGCGGGGGCTGGGCCGGTCCGCAGCCCGCAGCTGCCCAGCCTCTCTGTTGACTCCTCACCGCCCTTTGTTTTCTGCACGGGCCTTGGGGGGGGGGGTGCTTTTCCTGGAAGGTTAGGTCCCTTAGGCTGCTCCGTTCCCTGAGCCCGCGGCCCTCCCCTCCCTGAGCAGGAGCGGTCCGCTTCGGCTAGTGGGGGGTGGGGCGCCCTGCCGCTGGCTGTGCCTTGTAGCCAGAGACGAACCTTGCAGGGCTTAGCTATTAATCTGCTTCTGCTCTCAGCTATATTGCTCTCCAAGATCCACCGCAGATCTGCCAGAGAGAATGCTCCCTGGTATTCGGAAACCTTTCTCCTCTTTTTTTTTTTTTTCTCCTCTTTATTCCAGACTCCCCTTCCGGGACGGAACCCATCCCCAGCTCTTTGTCTCTCCCTCTACTTCTTTTCTTTTCTTTCTTTTGTCCTACCTCCTCACGTCGGCAATGGGTCGCCTCTCCAGATGCCCGATGTCCTCTGCCAGCATTCAGTTCCTGTTTTTTGGAGTTTGCTCGGCCTTTAAAAGTTCTTTTGGTATATTTATTGGGGAGAGAGTGTTCTCCCCATCCTATTCCTCCACCATCTTAGTTTCGCCCCTGCATGTATCTTTTCAAATTAATGAGTTTTTTTCTCCTAAGCTAAATATCCAGGAGAGGAATTGCTGGACTGTATGGCAGTTCTGGTTTTTTTTTTTTTTTTTTTAGTTTTTTGAGAAACTTCCATACTGCTTTTCACTGTGTCTGTACCAATTTACATTCCCACCAAAGTATACAAAGTTTCCCTTTTCTTCACATATTCACCAACATTTGTTATTTGTGTTCTTTCTGCTAACAGCCATTCTGGCTGGTGTGAGGTAACATCTCATTGCGATTTTGATTTTCATTTCCTGATGATTAGTGATGTTAAGCATCTTTTCACGTGTCTATTGGCCATCTACATGTCTGCTTTGGGAAAATGTCATCCTGATCTTCTGCCCAAATTTTATAATTAGATTGATTGTTTTATATTGTTATTTATGTTGAATTGGATGAACTGTTTGTATATTTTGGGTATTAAAATTTTATCAGTCACATTTCTAAATATTTTCTCCTATACTGTAGGTTGTTTTTTCGTTTTGTGAGTGTGTCCTTTGCTGTGTGAAAGTCTTTACGTTTAATTAGGTCTCTTTGTTTAGTTTTGATTTTATTTCCTTTGCTTTAGGAAACAGATACCCCTAAATACTATTCCTATGATTTTCATCAAAGGGTTCTGCCTATGTTTCCTTATAAGAATTTTAATAGCTTCTAGTATTACATTTAGATCTTTAATCTGTTTTGAGTTTATTTTTATATAGGATATTAGAGAATATTTTGTTTTCACTTTTTTACATATAGTTGTCCAGTTTCCCCAGCATACTTATTGAAGCGACTGTCTTTTCTCCATTGTATATTTTTGCCTCTTTTTTCGTAGATTAATTGATTATAAGTGTGTGAGTTTATTTCTGGGTTCTCTATTTGTTTTCACTGGTCTATATATCTGTCTTTGTGCCAGTACCATACTGTTTTCATTACTGTAGCTTTATAGTGTAGTCTGAAGTCAGGACGCGTGATTCCACCAGCTCTGTTCTTCTTCTTCAAGATTATTCTGGCTATTCAGATATTTTCTGCTTCCATGTAAATTTTAAAATTTGTTCTACTTCTGTGAAAAAATGTCATCAGTACTTTGATAGGAATTGCATTGAGTCTTTAGGTTACCTTTGGTAGTACAGTCATTCTAACAATATTAATTCTTCCAACTCAAGAATATATCATATCTTTCCCTCAGTTTGTGTTACCTTCAATTTCTTTCATCAGTATCTTACAGCTTTCCAAATGCAGGTCTTTTACATCCTTAGGTAGTTTTTTCCTAGGTATTTTATTCTTTTTGATGCAATGTAAAAGATTTTCTTCACTATTTCTCTGTAATATGAGACTGCTGCTGCTGGGTTCTTTTGCTTTTCATATGTCTGGAAAAAAGTCCTCATTTTGCCTTTTCTTTTGAAAGATACTTTCACTGGGTAAGAATTCTAGGTTAGTAGTTTTCTTTTTTTATTTTTAGTACTGAAAGAGGTTGCTCCACTGCTTTTTTGCCAGTATTGTTACCACTGCAGAATCAACTGCTTTTCTTAGTTGTTCTTCTGTACATAATATCTTTTTCTCTAGCTGCTCTAAGATTTTCTCTTTTTCACTAGTTCCAAGCAATTTGATTATAATTTTGGAAGCCAGACCGCATGAATTTTTCATTGCTGGGGATGAACACTCTGTTATGTCATTTTTTTTTCTCATTCTTAAGGTTTTGTCTGGAACACAATCAAGCTACCTTTAAATTATTTGATCCTTTCAAACCTTGCTTTCCATCTTATTTAGCAATGTTAGAGAAGCCTTTAATCTAGGGTTAATTTTCCCATCCCTTTTGATATCTTAATGTCTAAGAACTGCCCAGTGTCCTGGGCCCTGAGATGTTTCCTTATTCAGTCATCAAAGGCTTATGGCATCAGACTTGAAGCGCAATCACAGCACAGATTAAATTTACACACAGAGGCAAGGCATCAATCATAAAGTTCTTAAAACCCAGCAAGGAGTCTACTTCTGCAATGGCCTACTTCTCAGGCTATGGTGATGGAATGTATTCAGAAATCTAATCTATCCATTTCTGGAACTTCCCACAACACAGTCCTGGTAGCACTACCCTTGGTCCATCAGCCTTAGCACTTTAGGAGACTTGGCTCTAAGGAGTTCAAGTTTCTAATCTTTACTTTTCCGTATCTTGTCTTTTCATGCTTCTGCTCTCTTTCTTATCAACCCAACAATAACAAAAGCCATATGTTTTCCCCCCAATGAAACTTACTGGCCTCCCAGATAGAGACACAAAAGATCCCACTGCTTTCTGTAGGGCCAAGGAAGGATGGAACCAGGGGAAATGCCTATCTATTCTCCCAGGAACTGGAAGGTGGCTGTGTTTTCATTCTTAAATAAGTGAACAAAAGTAGAAGTTGTGGATATGCTATATCTTGTATACAATAGATACATGTTCCAAAGGGACATTCTTCTCTGAGTAACCAACTTGCCCAAGATCATAGAATTAGTAAGTAGAAAGAATGGAATTGAACCGTTGGCTACTTGGTTTCTCTCCAGCTCTGTGTGGATTCTCATTTTTTACTACTCTACATTATAATAGATGCAAAACAGTCACCAGAAACTTTTGCAGCCCATGGACTGTATTGATCCACCATTTCTTTTGACACATAAACCAATGTGGAGAAAATGCACTCTGATATGCATGGTTACTCTCATAAGAGAGAGTAAAAATTTTACTCTCATAAAAATTTACAAGTAAATTATTTCTTTACAAGCACTACCTACAGGCCCATGAATTAAGCCTGATATACAAGAGATAAGTTACTTCATTTAATTCTCACAAAAATGCCATCAAGTGGTGGAAGTTATTTTCACTCCCATTTTACAGATGTGGAACCTGAGTTTAAGTAACAGTGTGCTCTGAGAGCACACTACTAACAGAAGAAAATCAAGTTGAAATGACTACAAAGATCCTAATCACGATGCTAAACTGCCTGATACATGAAAACAGACGTTAGATGTCAAAAAATTCTTTCTGCCAGTGGTTTCACATACCCTTATATAACACAACTTACATTGACAGCAGCCAGGACAATAAGAGTCTCACATTAGGACTGAACTTTCCTGTTCACAAAGTATTTCCTTATATTGCTTTGTTTCCCCACAACTTGAGGCCCCACTGGGCTCCTGGGATTTTTCTAAGATCTGGCTTGTCCTTTCAGAGACAGACAGAGATACAACATTACTACAACTTGATTCTTACATCAAACCAAATGAGCATGAACAGTGGGACTCAACATAGGATTTGAGTGGCCGACATATTTTTTTTTTCAGAAATGAAAATAAAAATAATGGCATCAGGAGTATTTTAGTAAATAACAAATTAAGGTTTTCATTCTGCTTGGTCCTTATTTTTCTTAAGATGATGCAGAATGTAATTTAAGTTGCTCAATATCACACATCTTAATTGATAGACGTCTTCTTTATGTTTTGTTCCTAAGAATTAATGTTTGTATTTAATATCATACTGTCATTATCTTGTTTCCTCTACACTGAAAGGAGTTGTCTGTTATTTGCAGGTGTGGAGGGCCAGCTGGAAGCACAATTCCCTTCTCCCTTTCCCTCCTCCCACTGATCACTGGTTATTACACATAATTACATGGAAGCATGTATTAGACTTTATTATAATGCATGACAGTGTGCTTTAAGTAAATTAGAAATTTGCATATGAATTCGGGGAGAAAAAATACTGAAAAGCCACTCAGGACATTTTATTTACATCCAGAGGATTCTTAGTTTTTTGGGAACTGCTTCTCTTCTCAGGTCTGAATCTAAAATGTTAAAGCATAAAGAAGCCAGAGTGAGGGGGGAAGGGCTCTACATCCTGGGCTGATTTTCCTCCTCTTTTTCCTCCTCCCTCTCTTAGTAACCAGCTGGGCAGATGGTTTCTTAGTAACCACACAGGTCAGGCATTGGCTACCTGGAGCGCTTTGCGTTTACCTTACAAGGTTTCAGCACCCTGGAGCCAGCGGGTAGCTAGCTGGTGGTTTCAGTACTTCCAAAACCAAAAGAAATCAGGGCCATCCAAGGCAAACACAGCCAGTGTTTCCTGGAGCATCAAAACATAACAAGTCACAATGAAGCCTTCAATTACTCCACCTGGCCCTACTCTAACTTTTTATACTATGTCCCTTATCTTCCTTGATTCTGGAGAGAAGGGGACCCAGGCTGAAGAACTGCTTGAGGACCTCAAGACCATGAACAAGGGTGCTGGAGGGGGTCACCTCCAAGCAGAGAGGGGGAAGAAATCTTGTTTCCTCCTGAATCACTCAGGCTTGACTGTGTGGATATTCAATCATTCCTAATGGAAACGTATGTCCCTCAGCTCGTTAAGATAATTTGTAAAATATATTTTTGCCTTTGGAGAGTACTGGAGGCTAGCAGAGGGTGTCATTTTCCACAATAAAGTTCCTCACAGATTTCATTATGAAAGGGCTTTGCTTCAGCTCCACTATATTGTGTGTCCACTTATAGATTCAAAATGTAAGAATCAGGGAAGATTTCTTTGGATGTTTTTAATCTGTGTAGTCTTTTTGAAAGTATGATTTAAATTTTTAAATTCTTCACCTTGGTAGATATCAGTTATGATATATGAATAGAGCTGGGAAAGAAACAGAAAATGAAATAATCATGTAAGAATAGTGGGGTTTGGGATGGATTTTTAAAATTACATTAATTTAATATCAATTATAAATATGTATTTCCTTGAATTTAAAAATATCACCAAATAACCAAATGCTTTTACAATAGAGACATTCTGCTAAGGAATATTCAAATGGTGTTAGTTTTAAGGTCAATGATTTCTATTGTGTAGACAGAATAGGAAACACTGAACCATTAGGAACTGCCTGTATTTGACCACTTTGGATCTACAAAAATAGCAGTTTCATATGGTTCAACCTAAACCATCTAACCGATCAATGATCTTTTCACTTTAATTACATAGAACGGTAATTTTTTTCATTTTGTTTATTTGTTCCTTCACCTTATTCTGTACAGGATTTGAAAGGGATAACCACATTCTATGGTTCCTGCCCCATGCCCATAGGATTAATTACAATAGTTAGGAAGAGAATGCAGTAGTATTTTTTTCTTATTTTTTTTTTTTCTATTAGCTCTCTTTAGAATCATTAGTGTCATGGAATCACTCCATCTGATAAAAACATGCTGGAAGGGAACACCTGTGTGACTTATGCAGTAACCAAGCAGCACAAAGCAATTCCTCCTGGAGGGGGGAATTTACCCAGTGCTGCATAGCAACTGACCCAGGACAAAGAATCACAGTCATCTGAAACCAAGTAGGAAACAAGAGATAGAGAGAATGCTACTGTTCATAGGATCATTTCCTAAGAAGACGAGTATTAATACACTGAGGTGTTCCAAAAGAACAGGGACTCTGTCACATCACACATTTAAGGACACAAATTCCAATTCTGCCAGATCATAGATTTCTGCCATTAGTAATGGGAAAAACGCAACAGTAATAAAAATATGAAAAATGTAAAATGGGCCTGTCTTTAAGAAGAAAAGTTGACCTTCCGTTTGAAAGAGGACAGTTAGGTCCCAATTTTAGTCTCTTAGTTTTTTAACTTCCACATGAGTTTCATTTGCTTTCATTAAGAGCAAGGGATATGAAAACTGAAAAGATAGTAATCAAGTCACTCTGCTAATTTGGTCATACTTGTACATCTTTTATTTCTATAGAAAAAGTTTTTAAATTCCATATCATACAGTTATACATGTGCATACATACATACACATACACACCTACCTTTGTTGTAAAAATTGGGAAACTAGATAAGGGAGTAAAACTTGAAAGAATTTCTGGAGGACCTATAATACAAACCTCTTTATTTAGTGTGAGATACTGAAGCCAAATATCATATTAGGCTAGAATTAGAATCTGACTCCACTGCATCACACCACATCCATTACACCCTATAAAATCAACCAAATCTAAGCCAAGTGAAATTCTCCGTCTTCAGGGGAAAAAAATGATTCACATCAAGCTGAAGTAAGTACGATGGTAGAAATTATAAACTGGCTTCTGATATCCATCTTCCTTACATCCCTCAGATTTAAGAATGTAAGTTTTTAGCTAGGTGCTCTGTCACAAAAATTGTATTGCCCAGTATCCCTTTCAGCAGGCTATCCATTATATGACTAATTTCCGGCCAGTGAAATGTAAACAGGATTGCTAATATATTGGCTGAAATGGACTTTGATGTCCATTTTGGAGCTAGAGACAACCTGTTATGGACAGCATAACAACAAGATATAAGTAATTTGTGTCCCTAATAAATAGGAAGCCCTAACAACCAGGAAGGATTGTAGCCCTACCTACATTCAATCCTACTTCAACTGAAAAATAAATTCTTACTTGAGTCCCTGTTATTTGTTTTCCTGTGGTATACAGTCAGGCTTAATCCTAATATAAATATGCAAAATACATATATAAAAGTCCTTCAAATGTTTTAATTAATGTGACAATAATTGAAAAAAATACTGATTTAAACCATGATTTTTTTTTTTATCCTAAAGGGATTAGAACATTAATCAAACTTTTTTATGTTCACATTATCAATCCTATGCCCTGGGCATATAAAATCTCTAAAGCTGAACAAGTTACCAATATCTAGGACAAGTTCTTTGATTGAAGGCAAAGAGACAAAAGTTCATATATTCTTTTCTGTATCTTAATTAAAAGTATTACAATTCCAGTTAGGTAATTCAATTGTTTATTTGTCAGAGGCATGGAGGCAGAAGTGAAATAGATATTTCAAATAATTTATAGGTTTAAATACTGAATGCATGTGCCTTGTGTGTATGTATGTGTACGTGTGAGCAACTCACTATTTACAGAATTCTTTCAGTGTAAAAACCTGAAAAAAAATGTGCACACAACATTTATCAAAAAAAATCATTCAAGAAAAAACAAACATTATATCCTACTCATCCTTATCTATTCTGCCTATTCAGTCCTAATTTTCATGGTTGTCTAGTCTGTTCCTTCCTATATTTATGATAAATAGTCCTGCTCTGAATCCTTAGCTCAGAAACAAATGTCTCATGAGGGCAGGAGAAAATAAGCTAATAACAATATAAGTAATAATAACTTTACATTTTCAATGTGCTTTCCTAACAAAAAGCTCTGAGTGCTTTATAAATTATATATACAGGGATCACTTAACCTTCTACTAAAAAGGTTGCTACCCTTAAAAGGAAATTCTCTGCAGTGTTGGGCAGCAGGAAAGAAAGACTGCCACGTCCATATGCAATTGCTGGAGGAGTTTTAGGGAAGCAAAGTGTAATTCCCTACTCAGTGGCACTAAAAGCTTTGAACAATCCCTTTAAAAAATCGTCAAGGGAGCTTTTAATCACCAGAAGTAGTCGACTCTTTGTTTTGGGTCTCATCCAATCAAAGTGGAAACTTCAGCCATGAAATAGCTCACCGAATCATCAGGGGTTATGAAGTCAGCTCCACTTCATTAGCAGTAGTCTCTTTGCCAACGACTATGTCAAGCAAGGAAAACGGGAAAGATCAAAAGGCAGGCAGAAATTACTACTCTTGAAGCTGATAAGAACTAGGCTATGAAAGGCATACGACTGGCTGCATTTGGCATACTCCCTGCTTCTAGTTCTTCAGAACCAAGATCTAAGAACTTGCCCTCAGTTCCCACCACCTACCATAAAGGACAGCAGCAGGGAATGTTCTTCATGTTCTTTGCCACCTGTGAACTTGTATCAACCCTGGTGACCATGACCCAGCTACTGCTGTCTCCTCTGTGAAATCCACTGGTTGCAGCTACAGCAGGGATAATCTTTCCCTTCTCTTAGTTGCCTCAGCTTATTTTTCATACTGCTAATATAGCATGTGTGAATCCTATAAGCAATGTTTTTCAGTCTTTCTTCTCTACCAAAGGATTTGCTGTTCATGTGCAGTGATGGTATCCTATCATATGTCAACCCCTAGCAAAAGGCTGGGACAAAGTAAATGCTCAGTGTTTCATTAATTACTGAAACAGCCAGTCCACTATCAACTCTACTCTGTCTACTCTATTGTCTATCTACTCTAGACAATGAGAGAAAGCTTCTAGTTACCATCCTTGTCTTCCATTCATTGATTTTGAATACAGTAGCCAGAAAGAGCTTCTAAAAGTGACAATCATTCCACCAACATTTCCCCATTTAATGGACCTCTCCCTATCAGGCTTACTTAAAAATTCTTGCTGGCTTCAATTTCTCTGAGAACAAAGATGAAATTCCTTATCATGCCATAGCCTACAGAGTTGGATTTTTTCCCAAAATCTGTATTTCTCACTATACTCCAGTCATACTGGTTTCTTCCATGCCACATCAAACACACCATACTCTTTCCCTCCCCTAAACTATAATATATATGTATATAAACATATATATATATACATATATATATATGTATACATACACACACACACACACACACACACACACACACACACATATATCCCTCCAGTTGGAATACTTTTCCTCACACACCATCCTCATTCTTCAGATCTCAGGTTCATTGGCACCTCTTTAGAGAAGCCTCTTGTGTCCACCACATGAGGTTTGCTGATCATCGCCTAGGATTCTTTATCCCAGGCTCCTAATATCCTCTCCACAAAGAATAAAAGTTTCCTTAAGGCAGGGAGGATGGCAGTTTTATTTTCCATTATACTCTCAGCAAGCAGTACAGCACCTGCCATGTTTTAATACTCAGCAATTATATGTTGAATGAATAGACAACACAAATTGGGCTGTAACACTAAATTCCCATATCTACAAAGAGAGTCCCACTAGACGAGAGAGACTCTTCAAGGCAGATAAAATTAGAACAGTCTGACAGCCAGAGAGAAAACACAACTGAAATGAATTTTAAGGAAACTTGGGAAATTTTGAAAAGTTAAGTTTTCTTCCAGGTTCATCCATGTTATCACGAATAGTAAAATTTCTTTCTTTTTATATGTATATGCTGTATTTTCTTTATTCATTCACCTGTCAGTGGCTATCTGGGCTGTTTTCACAAACTGACTATTGTGAATGATGCTGCAAGGAACATGGGAGTGAAGGTATCTCTTCAAGATCTTAATTCAATTCTTTTGGATAGATACTCAGAAATGGGATTGATGGACTACATGGCAGTTTAATTTTTAATTTTCTCAGGACCCCCAGATATTTTCCATAATGGCTGCACCATTTGGCATCCCCACCAACAGTGTACAAGAGTTCCTATTTCTTCACAAGTCAGTCATAGAAGGACAAATCTAGATTATTATTCTTACCTGAAATAAAAGTCACACACACAGAAATAGACAATAGAAAAGTAGTTACCAGGGGATGGGAGACTAGGGTATGAAGAGCTATTGTCAATGGGTATAAAGTTACAGCTATATAAGTTCCAGAGATCTGCTGTTTAATATTGTGCATATAGTTAACAACAACGTATTGCACACTTCAAAATGTTAAGAGGGTAGATCTCATGTTAAGTAGTCTTGCTACAAAACAAAAGACACAGGAAACTTCTGACGGTAATGGATATATTTATTACCTTGATTATGGTGATGGTAACACAAGCGTATACTTACATTTAAACTCACCAAATTGTATTCATTAATTATGTGCAATTTTTTGTGTACCAATAGTACCTCAGTAAAGCTGGAAAGTAATTGAGGCTTTTTAGTATGGAAGCTATTTGCCCAAATAAACAAGTAATTATAATTTATAGTATATATCTCATCACAGGGATTCCCTGGTGTTTACCTGGCTAGCTCAACACAGACGTCATGTCCTCTAAGGAGGCTCTCTACTGATGTAAGGTGCTTTTTGATGAGCTCTGGTGGTACCTGCTATAACCATCTAAGCTCAGTGAAATGGCAGAAGATGTGTGCAGAGAGAAGGGCTAGGTATAGACTCTCCAAGTGTTCATATTTTAGTTCAAACATTTGGAATTTACCTATTGAACAACAAGGAAATAACCGAAAGCATGATCAGAAAAAACATGTCATTGAGAATAATCGCTCTGATTAGTAAGTAGAGTACAGTAGGAGAGCACAGTAGGCCTTCCCAAGTGGTCCAGTGGTAAAGAAACTGCCTGCCAGTGCTGTAGATGCAAGAGACACGGGTTCGATCCATGGGTCAGGAAGGTTCCCTTAAGTAGAAAATGGCAACTTACTCCAGTATTCTTGCCTGGAAAATTCCACAGACAGAGGAGCCTGGTGGGCTATAGTCCATAGGGTCACAGAGTCAGACACGACTGAGCACACACACACACACCCACACACACACACACACAGAGTAGATTCAAGAAAAAAGAAGACTGAAGAGTAAGAGGTAGTTGACAGCCTATCATAGTGACCAAACACAAACATGATTGAGAATCTGAACTAGGCCAATGGCAAAAGGAATAAAAAGATGAGTTTGCATTCAGAAATTATAAACAGAGTGGTTCTACAAATTGGTTAATAGAAGTTGGGTTTTCAGAAAAGATGATAAATGTGACTTGAGGAAAGTAAACTCTGAGGTATTGGAGGATGTCCTGATGAAATGTTACGTGGATAACTCTACATTCATACTTGGAATTCACAAGATAGTGGTAGGCAGGAGATGCAGATCGAGAAGCAATTGGTAGTTATAAGGTTTGCCCACAGAAGACCTTGTTGATGGTCCTACATACCATGAAAATACCTAGGATAATGACTCAGGAGTTGATCAGAATATTTTCCAGAGCAGATCAACCTAAAATAAAATGGCACCCTAACAATTAAAAAATACTATATGCTCAATAATAATAGATACTGACAATTACAAAGGAATTAACAAAACAGGAGACAGAGCCATAGTTCATTAAATCCAGTTTGTTGTCCACAATTTCTAACAGTTTGTCACCATCTTAAGGTTGCCAAAAGAAGGCTCTCTGACTGTAAAGATACAAATATAAAATGCTGGACTTTCCTGAAATATGTTATACATGAATATGCTAAGATGTTCTAGATATGTGCTTGACATCTATGCACTAGAATGAAGATGAGTTATCTTATATAGTATGTTCCTTTTGCTTAAATGAATCCCATTACAAATTTCACAAAGCATCCTAGTAAATTCTTTGCATTAATTGTAAAGAATTGTTCCTTATTAGCCTCTTCTAAGGCCAGTAATGAAGTTGAGCTGTTTATATTATATGGCAGTACTGTGACTGAATTCAACTACCTCACCGAAAGAAAACAGCATTGAAGAGGAAACTAAGAGTTCACTAGTGTGAAAGTATAATAAGGACTTGCTACAAACCAGGGGCTTCCCCAGTCGATCAGCAGATAAAGAACCCACCTGCCAGTGCAGAAAATGTAAGAGACATGAGTTCAATCCCTAGATCAGGAAGATCCTCAGGAGGCGGGCATGGAAAGCCACTCCAGTATTCTTGCCTGGAGCATCCCAAGGACAGAGGATCCTGGTAGGCTATGGTCCACAGGGTCACAAAGAGTTAGACACAATTGAAGCAACTTAGTATGCCCTATCAACCAGGCATTTTAATCCACTCATGCGTTCCTTAAACAATCACAGGCTACATTAACATTATTCCAATTTATATCCTCCTTCCTCAAATTAAAGCACAGAGAAGCTTGTAACCCTCAAGGTCAAAGAGCTTATAACTGGTAACTTGAGCATTAAACAGGCTCTAAAACCTGCTCTTTAAGTCACTCAGACTCCAAATCTTTCCCCTCTTAACATTTCTCAATGTCTTCTTTTTGGAGAGATTGAAAAATTCAATTCCTCCTCCAATAAACATAAAATAAGGGCTAAAATATTAAATGGGCTCCCCTGATGGCTCAGTGGTAAAGAATCTGCCTGCCAGTGCAGGAGACATGGTTCAATCCCTGCATCAGGAAGATCTCCCAGAGAAGGAAATGGCAACCCAGTCCAGTATTCTTGCCTGGGAAATCCCATGGACAGAGGAGCCTGGTGGGCCATGGGATCGCAAAAGGCTATGGCTTGACTCAGCAACAAGTCTATGCTTGACTAAACAGCAACAAATTATTAAACGTTGACTTGATGTGTTACTAAGCAATGCACAACATTAAATTATATCATATCACCCCAAAATTTCACTGCAATGACATTTTGCTGCTTCCTACTCAGCCAGTCCATCAGCTTCATTCTGGTTTCTTTTTACAGCCCATTTGGTTCTAAATACAGGGGTTCATCATTTCAACACCGCTCTCACTAGCACTGTAGAGTGGTATCTCTCAAACTTCCATTGGAATAATAAATCCAGAGTTCACAGGCCGTGTTACCCGCGAGAGAGTCTTTCACAAGGCAACTTCATGAGTGGATGACTTACACAGTTTCACCAGGCACTGTGCTCAGAAGGGCCTCCTGCTTGGTTTAATACTCTGCTGTCACTATCTTGAAATTCTTAATAATTTTTGAACAAGTTGCTTGCATTTTGCACTGAGCACCACAAATTATACTGCCAGTTCTGAGCTCACATAAATCCATTTCAATTTCAAACCAGCCTTCTCTTGATCTGTACAGTAATTTATTTAATCATATTCAAGGGGAAATATTATAAAGGAAGAGTACTATTGGAATGTGTAGTCTGAAGAATTAAAGAAGCCTTCTTAAGAGAGTCAGATTTATTCCGGATTCTAAAAGATGAGTGGATATTAACAAGGCCAAGAGCTGGGAGAAGTACCTCTAGGGCAGAGCCCTGAAGCATGAAGCACACGGTCAGTTAGTGAGGCTAAACATAGCGCATTTAACACAGTGGAGTCAGGAACAAGGGAAAGCAGGCAAGATCATGGAGGGACTGTGCATCATGTCAAGAATTCTTATCTTCATTCCAAAGAGCAATGGGAGCTCATTGTAGCATTTAAATCAAGAGAGTGACAGGCTCTGCTTTTATTTAACAAGGTTACACTGAGCCCTCACATCTTTACACTTCTTCAAGTTACTCCTCATCGTGCATTAACATTTACCAGATTTGCAGTTTCTTTTTTCACAATTCTCGAGCTCCAAATGGCACCTTTTTAAACTTAGCAGATGAATTCATCTACTATTTCTAGGAAAGCTGAAGCTTGCCTGCTTCAATATATTTTCATTCCTTTGCCCTTATCAATTACACAATCCTCATGACTGTAAGGTGGTTTTGTGTTTACCCACACTTAACCTCCTCCCATCTTGTCTCGGGAAAAGATATAAACTTCATCTCTTCCCAGGCTAACCTTTCCAATTATCTCTTTTTTTTAATAGACGTTATTAGTTGATTTACAATATTATATTAGTTGCAGGTGTACAGCATAGTAATTCAGTATTTTTACAGATTATACTCCATTAAAAGTTATAACAAGATAATGATTATAATTCCCCATGCTCTATCCTTTTTGCTTATCTATTTGATACATAATAGTTTGTGTCTCTTAATTCCATACTCCTAACTTGCTCCTCCCAACTTCCCTCTTCCAACTGGTAACCACAAGTTTGTTTCCTATAACCATAAACTGTTTTTGTTTTGCTATACAGTTTCATTTATTTTTCAAATTCCACGAATAAGTGACATCATATAGTATTTGTCTCTCTCTTACTTATTTCACCAAGCATAATATTCTCTAGGTCCATATATAATGTTTCAAATGGCATAACTTAATTTTCTTATGACTGAGTAATATCTCATTGTCTGTATACATAATACATCTTCTTTTTTTTTTTAATTTATTTGTTTATTCATTTGATTGCCTCGAGTCTTAGCTGTGGCATGTGGGAACTAGTTCCCTGACCAGGGATTGAACCCTGGCGCCCTGCACTGGGCACACAGAATCTTAGCCACTGGACCACCAGGGAAGTCCCCTATAATACATCTTTTTTATCCATACATCTGCTCATGGACACTTAGATTGGCTGTGGTAAATGGCGCTGCTATGAATATTGGGGTGCATGTATATTTTCAAATGAGTAATTTTTTTCCAGATATATTATCAGTAGTAGAATTATAGGGTCTGAGAGCACTTCTATTTTTAGTTTTTGAGGAACGTCCATATTTTCCACAGTATTGCACCAATGTACCTTCCCATCAGCAATGTACAGAGGTCCAGTTTTCTCCATATCCTTATCAACATTTGTTGTTTGTAGACATTTTGATTACAGCCATTCTGACAAATGTGTGGAGATATCTCATTGCTTTAATTTGCATTTCTCTAATAATTAGCAATTTGGAACATATTTTCATATCCCTGTTAGCCATTTGTATGTCTTCCTTATAAAAATGTCTATTCAAGTCGTGTGCACATTTTTTGACTGGGCTGTGTGTTTCAGATATTGAGTTATATAAGCTATGTATATTTTTATATTAACCTACTGTTTGTCATATCATTTGAAAGATGTTCTCCCATTTCATATGTTGTCTTTTTATTTTGTCAGTGGTTTTATTTGTGGTGCAAAGGCTATTAAGCTTAATTAAGTCAGACTTAGGCTTTTATTTCTTTATTTTTTTAATTTCTTTATTTTTATTTCTGTTATGACCAACCTAGACAGCATATTAAAAAGGAGAGAAATTACTTTGTCAACAAAGGTCCGTCTAGTCAAGGCTATGGTTTTTCCAGTGGTTATATATGGATATGAGAGTTGAACGACAAAGAAAGCTGAGTGCAGAAGAATTGATGCTTTTGAACTGTGGTGTTGGAGAAGACTTTTGAGAGTCCCTTGAACTACAAGGAGATCCAACCAGTCCATCCTAAAGGAGATCAGTCCTGGGTGTTCATTGAAGCTGAAACTCTAATACTTTGGCCACTTGATACGAAGAACTGACTCATCTGAAAAGACTCTGATGCTGGGAAAGATTGAGGGTAGGAGAAGAAGGGGATGACAGAGGATGAGATGGTTGGATGGCATCACCAACTCAATGGACATGAGTTTGGGTAAACTCTGGGAGTCGGTGATAGACAGGGAGGCCTGGGGTGCTGCAGTTCATTGGGTCACAAAGAGCTGGACATGACTGAGCAACTGAACTGAACTGATTTCTTTATTTCATTTAGGCTTTTATTTCTTTTGTTTTAGAAGACAAGTCTATAAAATATTGCTCTGATTTATTTCGAAGAATGTTCTGCCTATATTTTCCTCTAGGAGTTTTCTGATTTCAGAACTTACATTTAGGCTTTTACTCCATTTTGAGTTTACTTTTTTATGTTGTGATAGAGAATGTTCTAATTTCATTCTTTCCCATGTAGCTGTCCAGTTTTCCCAGCCCCACTTACTGAAGAGGTTATTTTCTCTCCACTGTATATTCTTGCCTCCTTTATCAAACATTAATTGACCATAAGTGTGTGGGTTCATTTCTGGGTCTCTATTCTGTTCCATTGATCTATATGTCTCTTTCCATGCCAGTACCATGCTGTTTTGGTTACTATAGCTTTGCATTACCGTCTGAAGACTGGGAGGATGATACCTCTAGCCTTATTCTTTTTTCTCAAGATGGCTTTGGTAATTCACGGTCTTTTGTAGTTCCATATGAATTTTATGGTTATTTGTTCCAGATCTTTAAAGGAAATCATGGACATTTTGATAAGGATCACATTAAATCTGTGGACTGCTTTGGGTAGTATCGTAATTTTAACAATATTAATTTTTCCAATCTAAAAGCATGGCAAACCTTTCCAGTTCTTTGTATAATCTTCAGTTTCCTTCACCAATGTTTTGTAGTTTTCAGAAGATATGACTTTTATCTCCTTGTTAAGTTTATCCTTAGGTGTTTTATTCTTTTCAATGTGATTTTAAAAGGGATTTTTTTAACTTCCTCTTTCTGATAGTTCATTATTAGGATATTTAAAAAAATAGATCTCTATATGTTAATCTTGTAACTGGAAGCTGAATTCATTTATTAGTTCTAATAGTTTTGAGGTGGAGTCTTGATGGTTTTCTATATAAAATATCACATCATTTACAAGTAGTGACAGTTTTATTTCTTCACTTTCAATTTGGATGCCTTTTATTTCTTTTTCTTGTCTGATTGTTGTGGCTAGGACTTCTAATACTATGTTAAATAGAGGTGGTAAGAGTGGACATTCTTATCTTTTTTCCTAATTTTAGAGAAAAGGCTTTCAGTTTTCACTGTTGAGGTTACTGTGGGGTTCATATATGTCAGTATAGTTCTTTGCTTCAAACTGGTAGTCATTTAAATTCAAACATATCCTAAAAGATGTACATTTTTTATCCCTTGCCCCACATTTTGGGGTTTTGATGCCATACTTTATATCTTCATGTTTATCTTTTAATTGTTCATTGAAGTTGGTATTGTTTTTTACTTTTTTTTTGTTTTCTAATCCTTAAACTGGCTTATTTAAATGGTTGATCCTTGTGACTTGCAATATATTTGCCTTTCTTAGTGATTTCTCCCTTTCTTATAGATTCTTACTTTTTTTTTTAACTTAGAGAAGAGTCTTTAACATTTAAGATAGATTTAATCTTAATGACCTCTTTTAGTACTTGCTTATTACCTGAGAAGTTTTTATGTCTCCTTCAATTCTAAATGATAAACTTGCTGGGTAGAGTATCAGGTTGCAGGCTTTTCTCCTTCATCTCTTTGAGTATATCATGCTACTTTCTTCTGATCTGCAAAGTTTTTGCAGAAAACTCAACTAATAGCCTTATGGGAATTCCCTTGCATATGACTGCTTTTCTGTTACAGCCTTTAGAATTCTTTCTTTAATTTTGCCATTTTAATTATTATATATCTTGGTGGAGGTTTGTTTGGGTTCATCTTCTTTGGGACACTCTGGGCTTCCTATATCTGGATATCTGTTTCCTTCTTCGGGCTTGGGAATTTTTCAGCCACAAATTCCTCAAATACATTTTTAATCCCCTTTGCTCTCACTCCTCCTTCTCAGATGCCTATAATATGAATGTCAGTACACTTAATGTTATTCTAAGGGTCTCTTAAACTGTTACCATTTTTTAAATTAGTTTTCCTTTTTGCTGTTCTGAGTGATTTCCATTATTCTATCTTTCAGATCACTTATGTGTTCTTCTGTATCACTTAGTCTGCTATTCATTCTTTCTAGTCTGTTTTTATTTCAGTTATTGAATTCTTCACTTATGATTAGGTCTTTTTTATATTTTCTATTTCCTGGTTAAAAATTCCATGGTGTCCATCTATTCTTTACCATAATTCAGTTAACACATCTGTTACCAATGCTTTCTATTCTTTACCTTTATAGATTGTTTATTTCTGTTTTATTTTTATCTCCAGGGGGTTTCTCTTGCTCTTTAAATTGAGAGCAGTCATCCTGCCTTTTCAATTTGTTAATTTTCTCCAACTCTATAAATTTAGGTGAAATAGTTACCTATTTTGGTATTGAAAGAGTGTTTTTATGTGAGAGTCTCTCTATATGGATTGCATGTCCCAGTGTGGTGGAAGAGCTGGGTTTGACAGGAACAGAAGTCCTATCTTTCTTCAGAGTGTGCTGGAAGCTATTTCCTTGGTATGAAGTGGACTGGAGATGGAGGGGCTAGAGCTGGCATCAGGGATGAGGCAGGGCTTACCCTCTGCTCAGTGGCCATCTGTGCCCTAGCAGAGATGGAGTCTGATCCCAAGTTGCTAGAACAGAAGCCATGAGGATAAGGCCTGAGCTGGCCTTGTTCATTTTAAGTATGTGTTTTCCACATTCTCAGCTCCAGGACCTTTGCCCCAGAGGTGGAGAATGCTGCAGAAAGGGCGTTGGGGGTCAGGGGAGGTGCTCAGGTGGGCTCTTGGCTTCTGTCAACCACAGACAGAGGTCTGAACTGTCTTTGATGAAATTCCTGTGCAGAACCCCACAGCTGTTTTCCTTGCTCTGCTCAGACATAACCTCAGGTACAAGTGCCCTTTGTCCTTAAACAGCCTATCACAGACCCCAAGGCTCCTCCGCCCCCTGTTATGAGTCACACTGCAGAGTAGTATACCCCATGCAGATTCTCAGCACACATCAGTGAGTGAACTGTGTGGAACAGCCACTATTAGAGATCTGATGCACTGCTTAAGTGCCAGCAATGAATGCCACATGCCTACCTAGGCTCCAGGACTTGGTAATGTCTGCACCCCATGGCCAAGTCTCTTCCCTTGTCAAGGCCACTCCGGATCAGCATTGAGCTGTGACACAGAGTGAACAGAGCTGGAGCGTTTGCTTGGCTCAGACTGGGGTGCATTTCCTTCTTACACACCTTTTCCACTGTTGAAGTTACATTCAAATTTTAACAACTGGAAAGTTAAACTACTGTTATCATTTCAGAAACATTAGTGAAAACCTAATTAAGTAGAATTATTTTAAAAAAATTTGTTCTGTACAAGAACATACAAATAGTGAATGGACAAAATATTTTAATGGTTGAAAATCTAGCTAGAAACAAAAGTACAAGGGTCTTATGTTCTTTGAGTCCTCATTTTAGGGAACAATGGTTTTCCCAGAATGCTTCAGGGCATTATTACTGGTTCTCACACTGCCAGGTCTCATCAAAGTAATGAGTGTGACCAGAATCAGTCCATTTGTGTACAAAGGTTGCCTTAATAGCCAAATGAGACAGGCACTGAATAGGAGAGTATTGAGATTTCAGTACCCTATTCAACCTCTTGCTTCTTAAAAATTTTGCAGGCCTAAAAGTAGACAATGAAAGAATCTAATAAATTTGCCTCATAATCAGGGTAATCTTTAATATAGCATCACATCTAATTTCAATAACTACATAGCAATTAGATGATTATTGGTGCCCAGTATACCATTAAGCATTAAGAAAAACAAAATTCAGAGTAATAATAATCACACTGTATTTACACAGAGATATAACCTGAAGCATTGTAATTATCATGTGTCATAATCTCCACAATATAAATAACAGTGTAAAGGCCATTTGAGAGAAAGAAAAAAAAATAGAAAAATCTGGACCAACTCAGAAGCATATGTCACATAAAAATAAGCAGAGACAATTGTGGAGAAAGAGAATAATAAAATGACCTAATGAGCTACACCATGTGATTCCTACCCACCAAGTCCAGGAACTCTGCCTCTTGGGTGTCTCCCTGCTGCCACCTCCCTGCTGCTCACATCATCAACATCCCTTGCTTTGAGCGGTGCAGTCGTTTTGTATCCTCCTAACTAGTCTCCTTGCTTCTGACCTCTATCTGCTCCTGTTCACCTGATCATATTACTTCTGGCTTAGAAATCTTCCACGGCTTTTCACTGTTCATAGAATAAAATCTAGATTCCTTAGCAAGACAGTCAAAGTACTTCACTAGTAAACCCTCACCAACCTCTTCAGTCTCACTATTAGGCAACTTCAACCCTCATACTTCCAGCTCCCACCCTCCTATATGTCTTGTCCTAGCCAGGGTAGAAGATCCACTAGGTTCTCCTATGGCCCTGCTCTTGACAGTTTTTCTTTGGGCAGTAGAGTAGAGTGTTTAGAAGCATAGATCCTGGAGCCTAAGGACCTGGGTCCATTCTTATCTGTATTTCCACTTAGGAGTGTGACCTTGGAGACGTTACTTAACTTCTTTGTGCCTATTCTTAGCATCTGTAAAATGGGAATATAAACAAAGTACCTATGCATAGCGTTTCTTAATGAGTTATCCCAGCTTCATGCTTAGAGCTCTGCCCAGTACTCAGTGAGCAGTACATATTAGTTATTATTATTATCACTGACTCTCACCAGCTCTCTTCCACTTGGCATACTCTTAGTAATCTCAATGACTCTAGTCAAATAACAGTTTCCTACAAACCTTTCCTCCCACATTTTATCACCATTAGGCACAAAAGGCACTTCATTTTCTACCATAGTATCATAGAACTTTGACCATAAGAAAACTAAGATCATGGCATCCAGTCCCATCACTTCATGGCAAATAGATGGGGAAACAGTGGAAACAGTGGCTGACTTTATTTTACTGGACTCAAAAATCACTGCACATGGTGACTGCAGCCATGAAATTAAAAGATGCTTACTCCTTGGAAGGAAAGTTATGACCAATCTAGACAGCATATTGAAAAGCAGAGACATTACTCTGTCAACAAAGGGCCGTCTAGTCAAGGATGATTTTTCCAGTAGCCATGTATGGATGTGAGAGTTAGACTATAAAGGAAGCTGAGCACCAAAGAATTGATGCTTCTGAAGTGTGGTGTTGGAGAAGACTCTTGAGAGTCTCTTGGACTGCAAGGAGATCCAACCAGTCCATCCTAAAGGAGATCAGTCCAGAATATTCATTGGAAGGACTGATGTTGAAGCTGAAACTCCAAGACTTTGGCCACCTGATGCAAAGAGCTGACTCATTTGAAAAGACCTTGATGCTGGGAAAGATTGAAGGCAGGAGTAGAAGGGGATGACAGAGGATGAGATGGTTGGATGGCATCACCAACTCAATGGACATGGGTTTGGGTGGACTCCGGGAGTTGGTGATGGACAGGGAGGCCTGGCATGCTGTGGTTCATGGGGTGGCAAAGAGTCAGACATGACTGAGCAACTGAACTGAACTGAACTCTTATTTATTAAACACCTATGTAAATACCACACAGATAAATAAGATAAATGTAAGGCTTACCATTATGCAGATAAGGGGACTGAGAATCAAGAATTTGCTCCTTAGAAGAAAAGCTATGACCAACCTAGACAGCATATTAAAAAGCAGAGATGTTACTTTGCCAACAAAGGTCCATCTAATAAAAACTATGGTTTTTCCAGTAGTCACATATGGATGTGAGAGTTGGACTATAAAGAAAACTGAGCATCGAAGAATTGATGCTCTTGAACTGTGGTGCTGGAGAAGACTTGAGAGTCCTTTGGACAGCAAGGAGATCCAACCAGTCCATCCTAAAGGAAATCAGTCCTGAATATTCATTGGAAGGACTTATGACTCATTGGAAAAGACCCTGATGCTGGGAAAGATTGAAGGCAGGAGGAGAAGGGGACAACAGAGAATGAGATGGTTGGATGGCATTACCGACTCAATGGGCATGAGTTTGAGTAAGCTCAGAGTGTTGGTGATGGACAGGCAGGCCTGGCATGCTGCAGTCCATGGAGTCACAAAGCGCTGGACGTGACTGAGTGACTAAACTGAACTGAAGAAGCTTGATAAGGATGATTACTAGTTTCTGGATTGAGCCATTAACTGAACAGTGAAGACAGAACCCAAGATAGAGCTGGTGCTGTTAAAGAGAAAGATGATGATATGGAGAAGTGGAAGCTGATGCTGTAAAGCAGGAATACTATAAAAAGGAAGCAATTCATTCAAGTTTTTGATGACACCAATCTATCAGACAAATCTGCCATCAGCCGCCATCTACTCTTTACTTTGTTTTTCTTCTAAACTTAAAGAGCAATCAATCTTGATATTCACCCTGGTTCTCAGGCTTGGCTATCCCTCCTACCTGGGATTCTTATTGCAAAAATGAGTCAGATTAAAACAAATCAATCAAGTTGTGTCTGCCAAGTTAACATCTCTGTAGGAAGTTAATTGACCCTGATTCTGTCAGGAGCCCACATGACAGATGACGAAGGAGGAAGGATGGGACATAGCCAGCAGTTTATGATACAGACAATACGAAGATATCTTCCTTCTATAAAAAAAATTGTCTAGACAGAAGATGATCCATGGAGTAAACCTGTGGGGAAGGTCAGAGTGTTAACAGGTATGTATCTGAGGGTGAGGAGAGTAGACTTGCAGCCATAGATGCCATGGCATTCCAGGAAGCAATCATACTCTGACAATGAAAGGCAAAAACTAGAAGGGACACACCCTGCCTTAGAGAAAAAGAAGGGCACAGAGCAAAAGGGGCACAATTGCACTTAGTGTGCAATCATAAGTTTTGACTTCATGCCTGAGTTCATAGACACATGGCTTAATTTATCAGAGATTAGTAAATCCATTCTCAAAAGAGGTTTGTAATTCCTAGCTCACCTCTTACCTCATACACAGTATGAGTCATGTTTCCTAATCTTTCAAAACTTTTGCTTTCTCATTGATAAAATGGGCTGACACCTGCTTTATTTTACAAGACTGCTCTGATAAGTAAAGGCAGTAATTTAAGGGATGGTGCTTGATGGTGGTGGTGTATGTTTGCTAAGATGTATCCAACTCTTGCAACCTCATGGAGGCTCCTCTGTCCATGGGATTTCCCAGGCAAGAATCCTGGAGTGGGTAGCCATTTCCTTCTCCAGGGAATCTTCCTGATCCAGGGATCGAACTCACATCTCCTGCATTTCAGGTGGTGTCTTTACCTGCTGAGCCACCAAGTCTTCCCAAGGAAAGGTGCTAGGTAGATTGAAAATTGGTAAACATGTTTTAGGGTCAAGAGGATCTTGGATCAGCAATTGAAAGACAAAAGTTCTCATCTCAACTCTTATTATATCCTAAATTTGGGATCTATCAAATCATGTAATTTCTCTGGACCTCAAAACAGAGAGTTGAGACTAGATGGTCTCCACATTGCCTGGTAGCTCAAATATTTTATGCTTTAGGAATACTGGTTAAGCCCCTTATAATCTGAGGTCAGTAAAGAAGTCTTTGGTAGCCTGGAAAGAATGCAGGACTCTGTTGTAAGTTCTGAATTCTGTTTTCCTTTCAGCATCTTAGCAAATACACAAACTTTGGAAATTTATATAACCTCTCAGAGCTTCATCTTCCTCTTCTGCAAAACAGTTTTTAAATATCACACACAAATGTGCTCTACTAGGCATAAAGAATCAAGTAAATATAAAGCACTTATTACTAGGCTGAATTGCAATCTAAATCAGTCATCACAACCTAACAACCTGCTCATTAGAGGGCTTCCCTGGTGGCTCAAACAGTAAATAGTCTGTGATGCAGGAGACCAAGGTTCAATCCTTCGGTCAGGAAGATCCCCTGGGAAAGGGAATGGCTACCCACTCTAGTATTCTTGCCTGGAGAATTCCATGGACAGAGGAACCTGGCAGGCTACAGTTCATGGGATCACAAAGAGTTGAACATAACTGAAGGGACTTGGACTTTCACTTTCATCATTAGAATTTGCTTATTTGCAAACAAGGCTGTTAACTACTATACAGTTGTTCTTATTGAATAGAACAGAGTATGTAAAATATAGCCTGTTGTCTGAGACATATTAAATGTCCGATAATTGATAGTAATATTATTAAAGCACCTTAAATACCAGCCAAGTTGAGAAGTTTGACATTTCTCAAGGCTGCCTCAGCCTTTTAGTCCACAATTCTCACAGATCTTGATGACTCTCTTCCCTAGGCAAGGCTAGGAAAGTGTGTTTATGCTTCTCCACTTGTCACATCATACTGTATCTAAGAGCAATGTAAGCAAATGGCTACACTTCTCTGCTTGCCTCTCAGCTCCATGACAAAGAGTCGTGTCTATTTCATCTAGGGATCCCACTAGTGTCTAGCATATGTGCATGTGTGTTAAATCGCTTCAGTTGTGTCCAACTCTTTGTGACCATTTGGACTATAGCCTGCCAGGATCCTCTGTCCATGAGATTCTCCAGACAAGAGTACTGGAGTGTGTTGCCATGCCCAACCATCTAGTCTCAACCAAGCAAAGGCTATTTACTCAGAGATTAGTACAGTAATGGAGTCAGCCACCATCATTTGCATTTGGAAGACACTCAAAGTCCATGCCCTTCCAGATTCAGGGATAGAACCCACATCTTTTATATCTCCTGCATTGGAAGGCAGGTTCTTGACCACTAGCACTAACTGGGAAGCCGTGTCTAGCATAGCGCTGAATGAAAGCTAGTAATCAAAATACCCAAAGGGTTGTTTGAGTTCCATTCAAACCCTATTGAGTAACAATGAACAGTAGACAGCCCTTGGGATATTTCTAAGTGAACTTCTTAGAAATAGTTCCTACTCTTGTGAGGGGCTCACTCGTATGGTTCTCAGTGTCTGATTTCTAAAGAGATTATAAATTCTTGGGCCCCATACACAATACATGTGTAAGGGACCTGTGTTGGATGTGAATCACAAAGAAAAAGAAATGTCATGAAAGTAATCAATCCTTTGTACAAAAGGAAAAAGGAAACAAAAGAAAACCTGGGAAGCTGAAAACCTAGCCTATGTGGTTCGAATTTCATTTCAATAATATTTCTTTGGTTGTTATATTCTTGTTAAGGTGTAAGCTGTGGTCTAGTTAATGCAAACTGTGGCCTTGGTTGCAAACCTTTTGAGAGTGTTCAGAGGGCTGATTTGCATTACTTTCCCACAACAGAAACCCCAACATAGGGGGGTTGTTAAGCTCATCACATGTAGCAGATTTCCCTAGATAAATGTGTCCCTGTTCTTTTTTTTCATAATACTTATTTAGGATTAATAAACACAAAATCTTCACTCACAACTCTGTAAAAGAAAATATTTCTTATGCAAGCTATGTTTTAAAATGCTTCAGGAAATATTGTTGCTTTGTCTGTGCTACTTTCTGAGAGGTTTCCACCCTCAAGAGGTCAGAGTGAAGCAAAAGCTGATTGGCTCAGTGGTTCCTGGGAGTAGCATCATTGCTCTGCCTCCAAATGAGCCTGCCGTCTCTTTAACTTCCTGTACACATCAAAGAGTAATCCAGAAGAACACTATTCCCAGTCAGCTTGTGAATTACTTGACTGAAAAGTTGAATCCTTCAACTCCCTTCATGTTGTCCAAACAACCCCAAATAACTAGATTTCTCTGCTTCCTTATTTTGGCTTCTTACTATCAGGCAGCCCCACTGCCAAGCATACTCCATTTCAAAACAACACCTGAGCTGTAAGAGGCCCCTGAACTTCAAGGAGGCTAGCCCAGGCTTATGCTCATGGTGACAACAGAAAACCAAGAGAAAGACCTCTTGAGACACAGATGTAGAATGGCCACATTGTTACCTCTACCATGTTCTTGCAGAAATAAATGAAGACCACCCAAATGAGAGCAAGCAAAGGCTATTTACTCAGAGATTAGTACAGTAATGGAGTCAGCCACCATCATTTGCATTTGGAAGAGACTCAAAGGCAGGCAGAGGAATAAGAAAACATTACAGAGGAAAAATGGGGGAGGCTTCAGATATGTTCTTTTTTTTTTAATTTTCTTTACTTTATTGTGTTGGTTTTGCCATACATTGACATGAATCTGCCATGGGTATACATATGCTCCCCCTCCAAAACCCCCCTCCCTCCTCCCTCCCAATTCCCTCCCCCTGGGTCATCCCGGTGCATCAGCCCCGAGCATCAACCCTGGGCTGGCAATTGATTTCACATATGATAATTAATATGTTTCAATGCCATTCTCCCATATCATCCCACCCTTGCCCTCTTCCACAGAGTCCACGAGACTGTTCTATACATCTGCATTTCTTTTGCTATCTTGCATGCAGGGTTCTCATTACCATATTTCTAAATTCCATATATATGCGTTAGTATACTGTATTTTTGTTTTTCCTTCTGGCTTACTTCACTCTGGATAATAGGCTCCAGTTCCGTCCACCTGAGTAGAGCTGATTAAAATGAATTTTTTTTTAATGCTGAGTAATATTCCATTGTGTATTCAGGTATGTTCTGATTGGAGGCTGTTGGCTTGAGGATGCTGTCGCCGGGCTAACTAGAAGGGTGCATCCCATGTGGTTGGTTAGGATGCCTATGTAGCTTTCTTTGGTTGGTTCTCACGTAGAAGTGAAGTAAAAAATTAGAAAAGCTGTTAGTTATTACTCATGTCCTGGCCATTTGGGGCCGACCATTGCAGAGACTATTGTTTGACTTCCTAGTCTGGTTGCTCCAGATAATAGCTTGACTTCTTGCTTACTATAAGTAGGATGTTGGCTCCCTGGTCTGGTTGCTGCAGGCTGTGGGTCAGAGTTCTGCTTTTAAATATAGTCTGGCTGCTGTCTACCCCTGTTGTACAGTTGATCATCCTATTGACAAAACTAGCTTATACTCAAAGGTTGGGAGACAGATTCTATATTTTCATGGAAGAAGTTGTAAAGCTGCACTGCAACAGATATGGATACAAGGATGTCATTAAACTGGGTTCATTAAGGCAGTTAACCTATAGCAACTATCCAGGATGGATATGAAGGGACTGGATATGAATTATGAGAAAAGCGCTGATGACTCTAAATGCTTTTGCTTTGAGTAACTAGAAAAATAGAGTCATAATATATGGAAGACAAGGGGTAAAATTAACAGTTTCACTTTGGATTTGATACTTTTCAAGACTGTTAGGTATCTAAGTGGAGATATCAACTGGATACAGAAATCCTGGAGGGGTTCAGCTGGAAATAATAATTTGTAAGGGACTGACTAACAGGAGAAATCTTAGTTCAGGCTGCTATACCAAAGTACCATAGGACAGGGTGATTATAAAAAACAGAAATTTATTTTTCACAGTCCTGGAGACTGGAAGTGTGAGATCAAGGTGCCAGCTTTGTTGGGTTCTATTGAGAGCCTTCTCTCTGGTTCACAGACCTCTTGTTGTATTCTCATAAAGAAGAAAGAGAGCTATAAAGCTCTCTGGGGTCCCCATTATAAGGTCATGAATCCCAGTCATGAACGGAGGCACCACCCTCATGATCTAATCATCTCTCAACGGACCATCGCATTGGGAGTTAGGATTGCAATGTATGAAATTGGGGGCTGGGAACAAAAAACATTCAGTCAATTGCAGAAGGAAAATAATTTATAAGCCTCAAATATGAGAGTAATACAGCAAAGCAGAATAAGAAGTGATCAGTGGCATCAGGGGAGATTGAAGGGAGGATGGCAGGCCAGAACAAAAGGAAGAAGATTCAATAAGGGCATGCTCAATTAGTGTCAAATATATGCTAAGATTAGGACAGAGAACTGACTATTGAATTTGGTAACATGGAGCTCAACCATGATCCTGACACCAGGGACCTCCTAAGATTGTTTCTAGACTGTCTTTTTCTTCATCTCTACTCCCACCAAGAAGGATAATATCACCTCTCTCCTAAAGATGGCAGTAGACTAACAACTGGCCACCCCACATCTATTTTTGCCTTCTTTCCAACCACAACTCACACTGAAGCACATCTAATCCTATCCTAGCCTCCACCATCATTTAAATCCCTATAATAGCTTTGTGTCACTCTTAGAACAAAGTCCAAACCGTAATATGATTTCTGCACACATGGCCTTGGTCTGTCCCTTTAACCCTTCAAGTTCCACATCCACTACTTTTAATGCTTGGGGTGCTATTCTCCATTTCACCAAAAAGTCTTTCCATATGTCATTCCTTCTTCCTGAAACATTCTACTCCCTCAACCCAATATATGAGATGTGTATGCATGAATGCTAAATCACATGCATACTTTCCCTTTCTGTTTAAAAGGAAAGCAGTCCATGATTGCCTAGCCTAAGTCTCCTAAATACCCCACACTCTGTACCCTACTCTTTCATTGCCCCAGATCCTGCATATCTTACATTTGATTTTGTCAGGACTTCTCAAAATTATTATTTTGAGAATAATATGTAATCCTGTTGGCTCGTTAGAGGTTGGCGTATCTCCTGACTCAAAACAGAAGTTTAATATTTTTAAACAAATGAATGAGTATTAATTAAATCTATTAAATATTCATTATTGCCCTCTTTTTGGTGCTGGTGGTTTAATCATTAAGTCATTTCCAACTTTTGTGGCCTCCATGAGCTGTAGCCCACCAGGCTCCCCTGTCTATGGGATTTCCCAGGCAAGAATACTGGAGTGGGTCACCATTTCCTTCTCCAGGGGTTATTCTCAACCCAGGGATCAAACTCACATCTACTCTCCTGCATGCACCAGGGAAGCATGTCCCTTTTTACAGATGAGGAAACTGAGACTTTGGCAAGGTCAAGACCATGCTTCATAATTCTAACTCAGCCTTGCCTGACTCCAAAACTCTAGCTCATATCCCCTAACTTTTCTTACATGGGTATATGTATTCACTACTAGCTGGAGTATTTTTAGTGTATCACTTTTATTTTATTCATCTCTTAGTCAGAGCCTGTCCATGAATTGTTGATCCTATAGTCTCTAGAAATATTGATTGAATTGAACTGTAGAGAACTGAATTTCATAGAGGCTTCCCCTAGTGGCTTATAGATTTAAGTTGAACTGAACAAACATAAAAGCCTTGTAAAAATATGTATAGGTTTATCTCAGGAATGTTCTGTTTGGTTTCTAACAGCAACTTCTGCCTCTCCCTCCTCCCCTCACTACTAATGCTTATTATTTTGCATCTATACTTACAGCTAGTTAGTTCTGACAGATGCTGCCACCTGCTCTTTCTCACTCACCTCAAGCACTATTTATGTTTGTCTGATGAAGAGAGAATTCAGCCTATTATGAAGCAACAGAAATTGTGTGAATGCTTTCAGCTCAAGAGTCAGTGCATTTATGGGAAGCAGGGCTCTCAGCCTCCTGCAAACTGCAGACCACTTTGGTGAAATGGAAGATGCCCACGAACCACCAACCAACCTCACTCTCACTGGGGGCTTCCCCAGATGAAAACCACACCCCAGGAAATGAAAGGCCGGTACTGCCTCTGATGGGCTGCAGACCAGACAATGCCTGCTTTTATTAAATATTATAAACAAATGACTTAATAATACCAGTAACCAAGCCATAGATATAATAATAAAATAAACAAGCACTGATGCCACAGCCCACAGACCACCTGGTTCTCCAACTGTGGATTGCTAGGTAGTCTCCAAAGAGACTTCAAGAATACTCTAATTTAGGTGGCAATGGTATTGATAAAAAACAATAAACAACAATACTAACAATTAACTTTGAATACTGCATGTAGTAAAGTTTATAAAGAAGTTCAATTTTCTCTCCGTTTAGTCACTCAATCATGTCTGACTCTTTGCAACCCCATGGATTGCAGCACTCCAGGCTTCCCTCTCCATCACCAACTCCTGGAACATGCTCAAACTCATATCCATTGAGTCAGTGATGCCATCCAACCATCTCATCCTCTGTTGTCCCCTTCTCCTGCCCTCAATCTTTCCCAGCATCAGGGTCTTTTCCAATGAGTCAGTTCTTCATACCAAGTGGCCAAAGTATTGGAGCTTCAGCTTCAGCATCAGTTTGCTCTCTTGGACATATATAATAAGTCCATGAGGAATATGGAACAGGGATTATGATGACCATCTCAGCACAGGCAAGGGCTCAGAAAGGTTGAGTGATAGGCCAGATGCTTCATGGTCAGGAAGTGACAGAGCCAGAATTTCAAACTCTATCACTAAAAGATAGATCACTAATACATACTTGCTTGGTCATTTTGCTGGTTTGGGACTGTGGTACACTGAATTATTGTTCCCATTTTTTCAATAGCACTGAACAACAGCACTAGAATTAATGCATCTGAACACTTTGCCATATAACTCTATAGTTCCTCCCACTATGGGGTGGGCTATAATTCCCTGCCTCCTTGATGTTCGCCTAACCATGTAACTGCCTTTGGTCAATGAAACGTTAATGAACATAACATGAGCAGTAGCTTTAGAGCATCTGCATGGCTTGAATGGCTCTCTTGCACTCCTACCATTCACTATGAGAAGATGTCCAAGGATCTGGTAGACGGAATTTGAGAAGACATTTGGAGTAGACCTGCATCCAGTCAGCATGGGGGGCCAAACTCAGCTGAATCCATCAGGCTCAGCTGAGATCAGCCAAAGGCCAGTCAACTTGCAGATTCATCAGTGAGAAAAGTATCAGCCAGTGAGTTGTGGGGTGGGGGGAGGTTGTTTATTACACAGCAATATTATGGTAATAACTAAATAATACAAGGACTATGTCTCATTTGCTGAGAGGAATTTTGACTGAAGGGTGATGGAGCTATTGCAACATGCAGAGAAGAGTGCAGGCTTTGCAGTCACTACTCTAAGAATCAGAATTCAAATCTGAGTTCTGCTGTGCCTCAGCTGTGTGACTTTGAGAAAATTCCCAAATAGTATGATCCTCATCTTGTTTATCTACTAATAAGGGTAAGAATACCTAGTTTATAGAGTAGCTGTATGGATCAAATAAGATATTTTATCTTAACAACTGGAATGACATAGGAACCATAACTGTACACAACTGTTAGTTTTCTTCTTAGATCTGAATAAAATCTGTTTTTTTCTTTTCCCTTTTTTTTATAACATATGCTAGAGTGTGGACAACTTGTGGTTAGCAAAGGTGTCTCTAGATCTGCATACCACTTTTTAAAAATCAAAATTTAACCATTTTTTGTTCAAAAGGAAAAGAAAGACACAAAAAGGAAAGAAGGATGAAAGGAAGGAAGGATAATGGTTAAAATCTAACTAACTTCTAGAACTCACAAGGAAAAGTGCTCCAACATGCCACTCCTGTCAATGCAATCTCCTCAGCTCACCTGCCAGACTTAGCCCAAATGTGTTATAACCCTTTATAACAGAGGGTTATAAAGTATGAGAAATAAAAATGGGGGAAATGAATGCTCTCCTTGTGATTAGGATCCTATTAATCACAGACTGAACAGTAGTCAGCAGCACCTGGCTCCCTGGACATAAGCACAGGCACATGGGAGTTCAGTAATTAACTATGTGCCGGTTGAGTGCAGGATGAATGAGTGACTTACTGAGAGGGAACTCAGGCCACACTAGAATTCCATGATTATGGCAAAGAAGAGAAACACAGTCATAAATACCATAAACAGGTGGTTCCAAGGGCTGGTTGCTGGAAAAATGTATTTGTTTATTATATGATAGTGTCAATGTTTTTTTTCTTGCAAAATTTATTACTTTTTTGTAATTAATATTGTCTGGAATCATGTATTGATATATATAAAACCAATGTAATTTAGTAACTCTTCAATATTAACAGTTCATATTTTATTCTGGACAATTTTATTGATGCTCAGCTCCTCTCTAAAAAAATTTTGCTTTCTACTGCCATATTTTGCTAGCCACTAAGGATCCTTTTTTTTTTCTAGCAAAATGGTACTGATAATTCTATTTGCAGAACAGGAATAGTAACACAGACATAGAGAATAGATTTGTGAACACAGTGAGAAGGAGAGGGTGAGACAAAGTAAGAGAGTAGCATTGACATATATACACTACAATGCATAAAGTTCTCCTTCCCTGGTGCCTCAGATGGTAAAGAATCTGCCTGCAATGTGGGAGACCTGAGTTCCACCCAACAGTAGGGAAGATCCCCTGGAGAAGGGATTGGCTACCCACTCTAGTATTCTTGCCTGGAGAATTCCATGGACAGAGGAGCCTAACGAGCCCCAGTCCATGCAGCGCCAAGAGCTGGACATGACTAAGTGACTAACATTTTCACATTTTCATGTGTGAAAGAGAACTAGTGGGAAGCTGCTGTATAGCACAGGGAGCTCATTCAGTGCTCTGTGATGACCTAGAGGGGTGCGATGGGGATGGAATGGGAGGGAGGCTCAAGAGGGAGGGAATATATGTATACATATAGCTGATACATATTGTTCTACAGCAGAAAGTAGCACAACATTGTAAATATTTTAAGTTATACTCTAATTTAAAAAAAAGACTTTGCAATCATGAAATAAAATAAATAAAAGCTTAAAGAAGTTTTCACATAAAAAATAAATAAAATGATATGTCCTTAAAAATAGCTAATATCTTAATTGTGGCAAAGTCCTCTGTTGTAATTTTAAGCAGCAAAGGACAGACAGTGAACCCTGAGTCTTTAAGGCTTGTAAACCAGGCTTGGTGGCTGCTCCTGTCTGACTGCTTCAGTCCCCTGGAGAGGAGATTTTTAGCCTGAGCCATCACCCCTGCTTTCTTCAAGAGCAAAAGTGCAGTTCCCCTGAAGACAAGGCAGTTAATTAACATAGATTTTAGCTCTATCTTTATGGGATTTTCAGTGGATTTTTTTGACTGTTTAAATCTAGTGTACATTGTACAGCACAGGACACTATACTCAATACTTCATAATAACCAACAAAGGAAAAGAATCTAAAAAAATATATGTCCATATACATATATTCATTCATATACATAAACACACACATACATATATATGAAATGGAATCACTTTGCTATTTGTGTTACCTGAAAGTAACACAACATTGTAAATCAGCTATACTTCAAAAAATAGATTACATAATGTTTTTTAAAAAGAGTTTGATAAAACCCTGATAATGTTTACAAATATTTTAGGAGATTTTACTCTCTTTATCCTGGTCCCTCCCCCATGTGTAAATTACCAGCTGGGGTATTTCTCAAATCATGACTTTTCTCCTATTAACCATACCACCTACACTTTAGTCACAGATAAATGACTCAGGAATATAACACAAGAACCAAGCTGAATCAAACAGATGCTCTTATCAAGAAAATGAAATTTGAATCAGAGACAAAGAAATGGTGTATCAGCTAGCTGTTGCTGTGTAACAAATACTCAAAAAATTAAGTTAAACAGCAATTAATTATTTCTCATAAGTCTATGGATCAGGTATATAGTTCTGCTGAACTGCACCAGGTTTGATGAGGCTTAATGATGTGGAACAGTCTGCTGCAGGTAGGATAGGCAGTTCTCAAGTGAGCTTTCTGTCACAGCTAGAGGCTCAGTTCAGAGAGCTGTGATGACTCAGTCCTTCACCATGTGCCACATCATGCTATAGGCTAGCCTGGACATATTCTCATGACAAAGAAAAGGAACAAGCAAGGAATCAGAAATCTAAAGTGTTTATTCTAGTTCCTGATTACATTTTGTTTGCTACTGGTCCAGGATGAATTTCAAAATCAAAACGTGATGGGACTATAGAGTTACAGAGCAAAGGGCATGGATTCAATGAGGTCTTTAACTGGGACCTTTAACACAACTAACCAACCACAGATTGGAAGTCAATAACCATATGACAACACCCTAGAAAGAAGATACATGGAGGCTCAATGCTAATGTCCCTAGAGGTTTCCTGATTTCTGCCTTCCCAGGATTTGATCAATTATGTGCAATTTTCTTCAATTATGTGAGCTCCCCAGTATCCCTCCAATAAATCACCATTTCTGCTTAAGTTCACCAGTCGGTTTCTGCCACCTGCCACCAAAAATCATCATAGCCACCATTATTATCATCAACTATACTTATTTTTCACTAATACACCACATTCTGTCAATTCTATAATATAAAAACTTCTCATATTCACCTTTCCTTGCACAGTAGGAGTTACTGTCTCAAATCAGACTTTCATCCTTTCTAGCCTGAACCACTGTATTAGGATTTCTGAACCAGAATATTAAGCCACTGAACCTGAAACCTACTGCAAAATTCCTCAGTCACATTATTTGGTTTAGTTACCACACTAGGTAATTTCTGTCAGATGCCCTGCATATTTTTATAGGGGACTAAGTTGGTGATTTCCTATGGAATTTAGTGAGAGTTAAGAAGTTGTTATTTTCATATTTCTCATATACTTACATTGGTGTTTGTAAAGAAGTACTTTTCCACCAAATTTTAGTTAGCATCTTGTTTTGGCCCTCCATCTCTATCTGTTTAGCATGTAAAGCTAATAAATAAATGTCAAAGAAATATTTTTATAGGTGTTTTATCCCTGGTATCTTCAGTAGAGAAAATAACATTGCAATTTTACCTTAAAAGTTAATTTTATCTGTCTGGCTTTATGATATTAGAAGAATTGTTTCAACAATATAAGGGCTTCCCTGGTGGTTCAGATGGTAAAGAATCTGCCTGCAGTGCAGGAGACTTGGGTTTGATCCCAGGGTCAGGATCCTGGGATCCACTGGAGAAGGGAATGGCTACCCATTTCAGTAGTCTTGCCTGGAGAATTCCATTGACAGAGGATCCTGGTGGGCTATAGTCCATGGGGTTGCAAAGACTCAGACATGACTGAGTGAATAACATTTTCACTTTCAACAACATGATGACCTGTTTATATACTAGAATTTTAGGATTACATTAAAATTTAGTCAATGACATGAAGAGAAGGAATGAGCCACCCAGCTGGAAAGGAATGTACAAGTCAGTCTGTGTATGTCAGGAAATACTCTGACCTGGTCTTCCGTGGTTAAATAAGATGCAATATTTGAAATTTTAATCATGGCTATATTTGAGGAAGAGTTTGCTTGCCTTCCAGAGACTGATACAAACAACTGACACAGTGTATATGAAATGGCCTTTCCTCTCAATATATTTGGAAAACTATAAATATTTTATGATGCCCTTTACAAACTGTCTCCCTCCAAGCTATGCCTTCACTTAGCTCTTTTTTATTCTTTTGGCTTGGGGGGGTTGTTAATTTGAATTTTATTCTGATGCTTGCAGGGCTTGGCAAACTGGGCTTGCAGACTAAATCCCACTCAATGCCTATTTTTTATAAATAAAGTTTTATTGGAACACAGTAGAATTCAGATGTTGACAAATTGTCAACGGTTGGTTTTGCACTACATAAGCATGCTGTATGGTTGCAACAGAAACCATATGGCCACTAAACCTATTCACTATGGCCCTTTTCCCAAAATGTCTGATGACCTGGTCTAAAGAAAAGAGAACTGATTTGGAGTCAACAGATATGGGTTAGAACCCACTCTGACAACATGAAAGCGGAATAAAGATGTGCTATTGAGCAAATCATCTTCTCTGAACCTGGTTTTTCTCATTGTTAAATGAAAACAATAATCCCAGCTTCATGGACATATCATGAGGACAAACAAATATGGAAAGAATTTGGATCAGAGTAGACATCACAAATATTAATTGTTCCTTCCTTTATCCTATCCTTTATCCCACTCATCATGTACCCACTTTGCTTTTCTTAAGCAAAGCAAATTTCAACCTACAAAATATTTGTTTCAAATAAATTCACTTATATAGGAAGAATAAAAAACAAGCCTTCTTATGATTCCCAAAGGAGTTTTAATTTCTCATTTTTCTCTTCTCTTTTCTTTCCTGATGCACTTCCAAAGGAATGGAGCAAATAGCACCAATGTGATTAAGACATTACCTTATAGTCAGCATGTTAAAAATAGGAATATGATTCCAAGTTATGCAAAATCAATGCATTTTAAGATTCATAAACTGCTTTTCCTCCAGTTAACAATGGAAATTTGGTTGCACCTAAGGTTCAGCATTCATAAATTTGTATTAATGCCTGATGACCCAATTACAAATTTTGCCTCCTGCAGATACTCTCTAAAACAGTGCCAAATTTCTACTCACAGAGTTCTATTGATCCTTTAACCCTTTTTGTCACCATTTTCAAAGGCCTTTTTGTGCTACTGTGATAATGAAATATAAGTTCAAGAAAACAACCACAACTTTTAAGTTCAAGTGCCAAGAGTAAGAAGCTACCACTATCACTCACAAAAGCAGGCCCTCTGTCTTGTCTAAACCCAGCTCATATTACTTGTGATCTCTGATTCCACCTTCTAGTCAAACAGAAAAGCTAACCTCTACCTCCAGGATCGGGAAAAGTACTCCAAGATTCAAGGTTACAGTCTGCTGTGTCCAAAATTGAAGTGGGTTATTGAAAAAGCTATGTCCAGCCAGTGGAGAAGGAAATGGCAACCCACTCCAGTATTCTTGCCTGGAGAATTCCATTGACAAAGGAGGCTGGTGGGCTATAGTCCAGGGGGTTGCAAAAAGTCAGACACAACTGAATAACTAATACACAACTAATACACATCCAGCCAGAGTGAAAAAACTGAAGTTAGGGAGGTTGCTCAGTAGAACCAATACTGGAAAAGTAAGATGTCAAGAGAGAGTACCAGGTGGGAAAATTCCATAGGGGAAATAGTAATAGCTTCTTTTTAAAACATACATCCTTTGCACAGGGCAGTATGCTTAGTCCTTCAGTATGCTTCTGTCCTTTGGACCATGGTTCTAAAAAGTGACCACTACACAGTACTGACCACACGTGAATGGCACTCCTTAGAGTCATACAGTTCCCAGTTTACACAGTTATTCATGGCAGGCTTGTATAAATACATTACAGTTGCACAATTGCATTGAATATTTTCTACATGCTTTATCTCATTTAAGCCCTACAACATGTCTCTGAGGTAGATTCTATTATCCTCTTGAATCCAGATCTGGAACTTAACTAGCAATGAGGTTAAATAACTTACCCATGGCTACATAATTACTAAATTGAAGAGCCAGGATTAAAACCCAGATCTGCCTTGCTCTGCGTTTTTTCCACTACCCCTCTGTGCCTCTCCTTAATTTATTGATTGTTAGTGAATACCTTTTAGAGCAGAGAAAGTCAAGAAGTTTTACAGTTTTCAGTATTTCACCAGGACTTAAGCAATTTACCCAGAATGAGATGGTAATTCATAGAAGACAGAGTTCTTTGAGGCCATGAGGGCACCATTTAATAAACTGCTGGATGAGCCTCTGAAATAGAAAAGACAATTATCTTCTCTAAGATAAAACAGTGCAACCAGGTCTTACATCCTCCACAAGGATCAGCTTCCTCATAAAGAGAGGCATTCTTACAGGGACAACCTGGTCAATTGTTAACTCAGTTTCTGATAAGAATTTATTTCCCACCATGCCAGTGTTAGAAATCATCACTTTTCAGCTTCAATGATCAACACACTCATTTGGTCTTTTCATCTTATCATGAAGTTTTACTTGGATTTGAACATAAATGTAATAATAACAAAGAACCCAAATCAAAAACCACTCAGCTATTTAATGACTATGAGAAGCAAATTTTCTCATAAAATGATTTAGAAGAAAGATTGTAAAACCAGTGCTACAAGCCAAGAAGAAGGAACAGAGTCAAAGACTTAATCCAATTTAATCAACTCTGGCCAATATCACCACCTCAGTCTTAGAGGGAGCTTGACCTAAGAATAAAAAAAGACTGTAGAATGTAAAATCTTGATTTTCTTTAAATTATAATGATGATATTGATCTGTGTTGGTGTGATGTAAGGATTTATGAGAAATTATTTATAGAGGGGCCCCGCACATGCTGGATGATACACAGTGAATATTCTGTAGAAGTCAGTTCTTGTCTATCCACACTCAGATGCCTGTCATCTGTTGCCCACAGAAACATGATTTTAGGATCTCAGTTTACACAAACCTGTCAGTACTTGAGTGTAAGCCATTTGAGGGCAGTTCTTTGTGGTCATATCCAACATGAGGTATACTGTCTACATACTATCCATTCAATATTCATTTGTTCAATTATCAGTTAATTAGTAGACGAGACTATATGGGGTGGTTGGGGGAGAGAATGTTAAATTCAGGTGAGATTTAAATCTTAATAGTTAAGAGATACAATGATAAGGGAGAATTGCAGAAATCAGCTGGAAAAGGCAAAGCCAAAAGAAGAACACTAAGGCTGCCTAATGTTCTACACTACTTGGGAAGATGATGACTAATTTCTTTTTTCAGGAACTATAAATTATTGGTCATTTAAGCTGATGCTAGAAAAAGCTAATGTGATAAAAATGCCTATCAAATCCTCCTCTGTGCTCCCTAGAGACAGGACTACTAACTACCATCTGACCTAGAGACAGGACTACTAACTACCATCTGACATCATGTTTGCTCTTGAAGATAGTCATTATTAACTGGGCTAAGGAAAGATACTGACACAAGGATCCAAGAAAGTCTGAGTTAACCAGATGCAGACCCTAAAACTATAAAGATAAACACTCAAGAGTTCCATCTCCCATTCTGGGATGATCAACTTTAAGGACGCATGTGCTAAGAAATAAACAGAGAAAGTTAGTTTACAAAGGAAAAAAAAAGAATGATTCAAATGTAGAAAACAGAGATAGGAGACTGCTTGTTCCTAAAGACACAGAAAGTAACAGAATTTCTGGCTCGTCCTTGGAAGACTTCCAGTTTTCAATATTCATAGTTTATGATAATTATGGATATCTATAGTTTATATACTTCAGTGTTTATGAAGTACATAGTTACTGTACTTTAATCCTTGGATTCCATTAAATTCCCTGATTCATTGTAATAAATTTTCATTTTACTTGAGCTATATTGAGTAGGTTTCTATTTAATACAATCAAATTTTCCCTAAGATACATCTTAGTCTTACAGAAGCTATCGAATATAAACCAAATATTTCTTAATCCCCCAGTGTCAGCACACATGATAGGACTGTACACTCTGGCCAGGGACATAACCTCCACCCAGGATTATGACTGGGTGAAGCCACGTGACTAATGTCATCTTCAGGCCAAACATTCCACTGTTGGTAAGAAACATCATATACATACATATATATCAGTTCAGTTCAGTCACTCAGTCGTGTCCGACTCTTTGAGACCCATGAACCACAGCACGCCAGGCCTCCCTGTCCATCACCAACTCCCAGAGTCTACTCAAACTCATGTCTATCGAGTCGGTGATGCCATTCAGCCATCTCATCCTCTGTTGTCCCCTTCTCATCCTGCCCCCAGTCCTTCCCAGCATCAGGGTCTTTTCCAATGAGTCAACTCTTCGCATGAGGTGGCCAAAGTACTGGAGTTTCAGCTTCAATGTCAGTCCTTCCAATGTACACTCAGGACTGACCTTACATGTACACACATAGTTGCCCATTAGGTGAATGCAGAAAAAAAATCAAAGATCACCAACACTAAGGAAGTACAGACAAAAGAATTTTGTAAAACTATACAAAAGAATATAAAAGTTAAAAAGTAAGAAAGGAACAACCACCCAGTATGTTAAGTTTTGTAGAGCCTTTCATATTTGTTGAATGTATTATCTATATTAGTCCTCTGGACATAAAAGAATATCTAGGTTATACAAATTATAGTCCCTGGCTTCAAATCTATATGCTACCACTTATGAGCTCCTTGCTGTTGGCTAATTGTTTAAATTTGTCTGTAAAATGGGGACTGTGTTGAGAATTACATGAGATAATGGTAATAAAGTGTGAATATCAAACAGTGGGTATTCAATAAAGACTGCTTGGGAGTTACAATCACTGTTTTAAAATTTCAAAATATTGCCAAATAAAACAGATTAGGGTTGTTTTATAAAATTCCAAGGGCAAGACATAAAATCAATGAATGAATTATGGAATGACAGGCTTTAGTTTAGAAAGACAGAATTTGTCAGCCTCAAGAAGAATGAGTTTCCAACTGGGAGAAGAGTTTAAGCAGAGGCAATCACCAACTGGGAGGGCTATTGTGGAACTCATAAGATGTGAGCTATTTTGAGAGTCTCTTCCAGATTTGAACATTTATGTCTCTGTAAAGTTTCATGTGTTCATTCATTCGTTTAACAAATAACAAAACACTGATTCTGTGCCAAAGGCTATAGGTTAACAGCTGTGGTTGCAAAGGATATGACATAGAGAATAGACTTAGGAAGTGCAAGAGGGGAGGAGAGGGTGAGATGTATGAAAAGAGCAACATGGAAACTTATATTACCATATGTAAAATAGGTAGCAAATGGGAATTTACTGTATGGCTCAGGAAATTCAAACAGAGGCTCTGTATCAACCTAGAGGGGTGGGATGGGGAGGGAAATGGGAGGGAGGTTCAAAAGGGAGGGGGTATATGTATACCTACGGCTGATTCATGTCAAGGTTTAACAGAAAACAGCAAAATTCTGTAAAGCAATTATCCTTCAATGAAAAATAAATTAATTTAAAAAAAGAAATGGTTCTTCTCCTTGGGGAGCTGAGAGACTAGAGAGGAAAACAGACATGAAACAAAAATTATACAATTATTCATTCACTCATTAGAAATGTGAAATGTTCTCAGAAGAAAGATGGAGAATGTTAGAACAAGGTAACAGATTGGATAACCACAACTCTGAAGTCAGGTCAGCTTCTCAAATAAGTTAGGAGATAACTGAATTTTGAATAATGTGCAGGAATTTAGCCAGGTGAAGGACAGATGGCTGAAGAAAGAACATTTCAGGCAGTGGGAATGAGGTGGTGCAAAGATCTGAAGCATGGAGTAACTTGGCATTTAAGAGGGAAAGAGGTTTGTGTGTTGATGCTCGGGGCTGGTGCAGCGAGATTTCCCGGGGGGAGGGAGGAGGGAGGGGGGTTCTGGAGGGGGAGCATATGTAAACCCATGGTGATATCATGACGTTGTATGGCAAAAACAATAAAAAAAATAAAAATAAAAAAAAAAAGAATGTTGTTCGAAAGGAAGAAGAAGAGTACAAAATGCAAAGAATGAGAGGCTCAGAGGTTAACAGTGATTTAAATAGCATGTTATAATCCCTCCCAAGAACTTGGTCAAAAAGTTTCAGATTCTATCCTTGGAAGAATAGAATTTTGCAGAACCAAAAAGAGAGAATTTTATTCATGTGGTCCATTAGTGTCATGTTTGAGCATCCATTCTACACAATAATCAGGATTCACACCCAAGTACAGGAAGTCATTTCAATTTCAGAGCCCCTCTATTACTCAACCAGCATATTCCTTTCTTGCAGTTCTACCATTATTGAACAAAAGGTATTGTGTCTTAAAAAGTTTCAGTGAAACTACAGTCATACTAAGAAAAGTAATACAAAGATATAATACCATTTAAAACATAAAAATATCAGATTACAATATGAATTATCCACTTGGGTTGTCCCTAAACATATTAAAGAAAATAGAAACTTTTTAAAAAGATATTTGGGGAATCAAAGAAAAAAGTCTCTGCTACTTCAGAAATCTGTCCGGCTTGGTGATGCAAGAGTATAAAGACCCTGCTTCTGCTCTGGGGTTTACAATTCCATGGGGTGAAGAGAGAGCCCAGAAAGAGTAACAGTCAGTGTCAACTATTCCAAAGAAGACATCTGAAATCCATGGTTGTTATCAGGACTTGAAAGAGAGATAACCCTGAAGTCAGAGTCAGATAAAGGATGAGAAATCAACAGGCAACAGTAAGTTGCAAAATGGTTGCTTGGTTGACAGATTTCTGTGATAAATTATAAAAGTGGCCCCACTTCCCACCCCATCCTTATTTCCATATCCTTTGGAAATAAATCAATTAGACTTTTGGGTATATATAAGTGGGAAAAATATATTTAGGAAATATGGGCTTCCTGGGTGGCTGAGTGGTAAAGAACCTACCTGCAATGCAGGAGTTTCAGGAGATTCGGGTTCATTTCCTGGGTTGGGAAGACCCCGTGGAGGAGGGCATGGCAGCCCACTCTGGTACCCTTGCCTGGAGGGTCCCATGGACAAACAGCCTGGTGGGCTGCAGTCCACAGGGTCACAAAGGAATGTGACAGACAGGAATGAAGCGACTTAGCGCACACACACAGCCTTTTGAAAAATACAAATGTACGCGGTGGTGTCCTCCATTGTGAGAGCTCTCTCTACTTCTTTACTCCAGGCTCAGCCATGTAATGTGCTTTGACCAAAGGAATGAGGTAGAAGTCAAGTGTGCCAGTAGTGAACTTAAGCTTTAAGAAGACTGGTGTGCTTCTACGTGCTCTCTTGCACTTCTGCCATTTGCATGCCAAGACCATACTGTGCTGGCCTGATGGTCCTAGAATGAGAATGTGGTATTTGAAGCACAGCCACCTGCAGCTAAGCCCAGCCTACACCAACCAACCCCCAGCCAACACACAGACTATGAGAAATAACAAATGGTTGTTGTGGGGGGCTCACTTATTTATTACATGCAATATCAAACTGATGTACTCTGACATGTTTTATTCATAATAAAACCAGAGGTACAATAAGATCTAACAACACCACAAAATAAAACTGGAGCCAGGAAATTAAAGGGAGATGAGAACAGAAAGATATGGGTGAAGAGCAGAGCTCTGAATTTTTCTCTGGGGTCCAAATTCCTAGCCAGTACCATATAAAAGGAAAAAAGCAGAAAAGAAAAACCAGAACCCACAGATATTTCCAGTGGCCCAGAGAGCAGTAATCTGAAGTGTGGGTGCAATGGCAAGATTACAGACCTTGGAACAGGAACTTGGGTTCTTAGTTGCTATGTAAGTCTTCTGAGTTTTTTGTTCCTCACCAGTTAAAACAGGAAAATAATACTCTTCTTCCATAGAACAGATATGAGAATTAGAAACAATAGCATAATATAAGAGAAAGAGAGTAGCACTTGGCAAATAAGCAGCAAATAATAGGTTCTAGTACTGGTAATACACTAGTTAAGTGATCACATAAGCTTTGATTTCCATACTTGGCCCATCTTTTCCCCAAGACCTGGCTGAGGTTTTACTTGAACACGTCCCTGTTCACAGATCTTTTGACTTGTTCCTGATCTAATGGACTAAAACCCCAATCTGGCCCTTATATTCCTGCTTCTGACAATGGACAACATAAATGTAATTGCAAATACAATGACAGTAAAAACTGAAGATGCTTCCCATGCATGGTGTTAAACTGTATTTACATTACATCTTTTTCTCCACATATTGGCCTTCCTGTTTTATCATCATCTCCATTTTACAGATGAGAACACTGAGTAACAGAGACACTGCCTTTCCCAAGATTGTGTCACTAATCTTTTCCCTAAAAGATTGAAATCCAGGGTCTTATGATGCCAAATACTGCCCTTTCCACAGCTATTTCACTGCACCTTCAGAAAGTTCTGAAAGACTCTCAGAACTTTCCCAGGCCCTAACAGGGGCTGATGACTCAGTACCCTCAGCTTCTGGGTCACCAATCTCAGCTGTCAGTGTGACAGATGGGTGGGGGTAGGTGCTCTTGACCTCTAAACAGAGTGCAGTGACAGTTTCAACTCTGCTAACTGGGGACTGGCAGGAAGATCCTATACTCCTCAGTAAGGAGAGTATAGAACAATTTCCAGCCTCTTTTTGGTCTTACACCCCCACACAGCCCAGCCTGCAGAATGGTCCCTGAGGAGGGTCCCCCACAATTGCCCACAGGAATTTGCTTTCTGCTCTCATACACTTCCATCCTCTCTCTTCAATTAGTCAGACAGCAGAGTAGCAACTCAATCAGTGTGTTCCAGGAGGTCACACTTTGGGAAGGCTAACAATAAATTAAATTTTCATTTTAGACCCTTAATAGCCCAATCAATAATTTAGGGAGCAAAGAAAACATTTTCTGGGAAAGCATTAGCTTAAAACTGAGAAGTAGCTGCTTCATCCCTTGGAAATGACATAACCTTAGTAAGGGTGGGGTAGAGGTAGCAGAGGCTGACAACCACCCTTCACATATTCTTACTCCTTCTATCTTTGTATGTCTGTCGTCTGTCTGTCTCTCTCTCTCTTACTTTCACTCTCCCTTTCCTCTCCTTATTTATGCCCTCTCCTTCCTCTTTCTTCTCTCCTATTTAGTCTTGCCTCTTTCTTGCCCCCACTATGCTTTGGCCACCTGATGTGAAGAGCTGACTCATTGAAAAACACCCTGATTCTGGGAAAGAGTGAAGGCAAATGAGAAGGGGGCAGCAGAGGAGGAGACGGTTCGATAGCATCACCAAATCAGTGATTCAGATGAATTTGAACAAACTCCAGACTATCTCCTGGAGGACACAGGAGCTGCACAGAGTTGGACACAACTTAGTAACTGAACAATTACTACTACTACTACTGCTAATAATGTTTTGTATTTTCTTATCTTTTTGAATAGTGTGCTTGCTGGTGCAATAACTAATTAGCGTTGTAACAAATCTGCAGCTATGAATTATTTTTTCTTGGAAACAAATCAAAACCATTACCCACTAATGACGTTTAATTCCATTTTGAAGAATTAGTCACATTTAAAATTAAAGATTCACCTTAAAGAAATTGCTTCAATTCAAATCAATTTTTTTCAATGTCCTTGGCTGACTAAAAATGTTTAATTTAAAAATGTAAAAATAGACAAGATTCTAAGAGTTCCAAAGCTGTTTTTGAGAACTCACATGGTGGTTAACACTATATCCAAATATACTGCTAAAACCTTTCAACTGATTTCCAAGAAACTACTTCAAAATGTAATTTCTCTCTCTTTCTCTAGTTGTTGCTGTTTGCAGGTACACACACACACACACAAAATTTCATTTGGTTTTGGAACAAGTAACACTTCAAAGAAAGACAAAGACCTTTGCCTCAAAAGTCGCTAATGTAGACTGGATTTTAGTACAAAGTCACAGCCTGAGGATCCAAATGCCCTACACTTCTTCAGTCACCTCAATGATGATTCACCTAAATAATGCAAAAATGTAACATAAATTAAACTTGTGAAAGAAAGTTAGCACTGGGGTGGTCCCTGATAAAAACATGGAGAATATAAGGCTAGCAAATATCAAAGGATAGATAACTTGTCTTCTTTCATCCTAAAGAAAAATACAGTCTTGGGACAGATTAGTGATGTCAGCTGTAAAAGTATCCTGAAGTCCTATTCCTCACCCTTGGAGGATACCTGCAAATCCCTCCAATGACTGTGTTTCAGGAGATTAGAGTTGTCACAAGAGAAAAATCCCTATTTGAAATCCTAGACTATGGGATCTTCAGATTCTTTTTCAGGCTTAAAAAAGTCTTTAAAACTGAATTATTTGCTCAGCTTTTCATGGGAGAAGTAATAGCAGAACCTGATTTCCAGATCAGTTCATGCATATCGATACTGTCTTTCCAAGTCCTCCCCTCCACCCTCCACTTGGAAGTATTACCCTGACCACCAGCCCCGGTCCCATCCTGTCTGTCTACCATACACTGCTCTAGGATACAGCCCCACTGATCCACATCCACTTCTACCCAAATTTCCCAGTCAGTCTTCAGTCCTTTCCTTATAGAGTGGATCTCCAACTTTAGCTGCATCAAGACCACCTGCTAAAACAAAAATCACTCAGTTCCACTCCCAGAGTCTCAGATTCAGCAGGTCTAAATGAGGTTTAAGAATCTGCATTTATGACAAGTGTTGTGAGATTATTCACCACTAGTCTCTTGGAACTCTTCATATCTTGTCAGTTGTAAAGGCAATGACTTCCTTTGTTCTAGATTGCCTTTCAAGAACATCTGTAGAGTGAACAGCCTTAGAAGATGGAGATAGTAAAAGGCAGGTTTATTAACTGTCCTGTATAATAGAGATAATAATGCCTCTCTCCTCAGGGCAAAGCTCAGGCAGACCTCCTGTCCCTTGTAAAAGATGAGGATTTCCTAAGCTCACCATTCTCCTGTAATGTAAGCCACTATGTGTGCAGGCATTATCTGCTCCTTCAAAGACAGATGCAAGCACCTTCCATATTTCATATTTAATTTATCTATAGGATGTTTTTCTCTATCTCCTTTCTAGTACATTCCTTGAGGCCCAGGACACCTGTTGTATTCACTTCACTTTTGTTCCCAGTACTTAAAACAGAGTCAGGTATATAACAGGTGCTCAATACTTTTTTAAATGAATGAATAAATTCATAAAAAGTAAATGGGCAATAATAACCCAGTAAATTTAGCACAACTCAAGTGCATTTATTAGGTGAGAAAAAGAAGGATGGGAGATTTTTGTATAATGGCTAAAAATCACAGAGCTAGGAAACTGCAGAGTTTGGATTTAAACTTAGGCCTCCCAGTTCTCCCACCTAAACTTGTAACCAATATATTCTATATCCTCTCTAATGTACATATGTGTGCCTGTGACGAGACTCAGAACAGTGAGTAAGTACCCATAGGTGGGTGGTGGCTACTCAGTAATCTCAGTGATTGTGTTTCTCTTTCTATATACCTACATTTTGTAAATTTTCTACCAAAAAACACCTCTGCATATAAATATTTTACATATGTGTGTGTATATATGTGTATATACATACACACACACACATATATATATATATTAATTTACAAATATGTGTGTGAAACTTGCTTAGTTGTGGACAACTCTCTGTGACCTCATGGATGGTAGCCCTCCAGGCACCTCCGTCCATGGAATTTTCCAGGCAAAAATACTGGAGTGGATTGCCATTCCCTTCTCCAGAGGATCTTCCTGACTCAGGATTCAAACTGGGGTCTCCTGCATTGCAGTCAGATTCTTAACCATCTGAGCCACCTGGGAAATCCACACATATGTATACCTATATATAAATTTTATGAGAAAAATAATTTTATCTTTTAGAAATTTAAGGAGTAGAATTATTTCAATGCTGTTTCTACCACCAAAAATATTTTAGGAATATCTCCTCTTGAATTGCCCTCAGAGATAGTGGACATGGCACATGAAAAGGACTCTCAACACTTTGCCACACTTCACTTTGATCCAAAATAATCATTTAACGGTCCAGTCTTTGTCTGATTTGAAACATTATTACTTTTTTTTTTTTTCCCAAAATCAAGTTGTCTCCTATGGACAAAGATTTGCAACTGCTGAAGTAGTTAAAGGAAGTTTACATAAATTCCAAAAAGACAATCCCTAATATAGATTCTAAAAACAATCTTGAGCATCTTTAGCTTAGTCTCTGGAGACTCTTAACATTAACCACACTTATCACCATATATCTTTTAAAAGACAATCTCCTTAAATCATTATCATAGCACAGGTTTTCCTTTCTTATTATTCTTTGAACAGTGATCATCTTCATGTCTGGCTACTCTAACATGATGCCAGCTAATAAGAGTCCTCCCCACCCCCCACATTCACTCACTATGACAGCCCACAGTTTATTGGAAACATAGTGAAGGAGTTATGCCTCCCACAGCAGCATTTGGACCCACATAATTTAGATTCACTAAGATAATCAGTATGTGATCATTGAAAGAACACTGCACTGTTTACAGTTCTCAAGCATTCGGGACATTCTCCTTTGTTCATTACACCCAATTAGAAATTTGAATTAAGGTTTCCATTAAGCAAACATTGATCTCTTTTCCCACGTTCATTATGGAACAGCAGCCAACAAGCCTCTTTAATTTCCTTCCAAGTTTTGTATATAAGTTGCATTGTTGAGAATGGAGTTAGGTAATGTAATTGTTCTTCCTGTGTGTGTTTGGGATACTTGGTAAGAAAGAGTACAACTAAATCAAAACTCTACTTTCTGCAAATCATTATAATGGTACAATTTTATTCCCTTAGCATATGGAGATACAAAATTTAGAGAATTTTGTAAGAATCAAAATATACCTTCTGAACATGACTTTATAAATAGTAGTATAATGAAAAGAACCTCACTTTGCAAATCAATCTGGATTCATATCTCAGTTCTACTTACTAGCTAGAGAACCTAGTGGAAGCTATTAAACTTCTCTGAGTTCAGGTTTTTTCACTGGTAAAAGATAGATTTATAATACCAGTGCTAACTACCTCATGAAAGAATTATCAGTATCCAGTGAGATAATATACATGTGAAAATGTTGATAATGTTTATTATTTAGAATTAACAGTCACATAGTCAAATCTCACTGAAGGTAATCTGCAAAGACATACCTAATTTATAATTTGACGTTCCAGAAATGCTTCATTATTATACTGTCTAATGTCTCATTGGAATATTTAATCTATCAACAAAGAGCATAATGGAGGACAGCTATTTAATCATGCAAGAATAATTGTAATAGGAAGGTTACACTCGAAACATCCGCTCCTTAGGGTGGGAGAAGGGAATGTATTATGCTTCAGCTTTCAAATTCACAGAAATGAATCCTTCATTCTTGTGTGGCATTTCACAATGTTTTTGTCTTGGGAAAGAGGTGGGGCAGGGGCTGCAGAAAGAGGGACAAATTGGAAAGGTCTCATTTCTTTTCAATTACTATAGCCAGACTCCAAGGACATCATTCACAATGGGTAGTACATGGAGACGCTCCCTCCAGAAAACACTTTAATTATGGGCTGCTGGCATATGTCCAGGAGGGAACTGGCTATCTATCTGAGGCTGGGAAGTAGGAGCAAGGCTTTCAATCAGCCAGATTCAAAAAAGGGAATGCCCAGGGGGGGACACAAAGTAATTACCATCATCAAGAGCAATTGCAACAATACTGGAGTTGGGCTCCTGGTTGTTCACAAACAAGCAATTCCTTTTGTGCGACATTTGTGTTGACCCCCTCATACAGAAGCTTCAGAAGGAAAAAAAGCAAAATATAACCTTTTCCTTCTTAATCATCAACATTTAGCAGGGTAAATGTCATCTGCTGTCTGACTTTTCATTAACCACATAAAATCCTGGGAAATGGTCCCTGCACTTAGAGACCTGCTTTTTATTATTATTATTTTTTAAATGAGTTCTCCTTCTTTTCGCTTTAAAACCTAATAGCCTCTTTTGCACATCACCGCCCCCCCCCAACTACCAACCCTCCACCCTCCCTATAGAGATTGCTAGAGGTGGCATGCCTACAACCTCTTCATCCGAAGTTTCTTAAGTCAGAATTATTGGAAGCAAATAAGGTAACTAGGCTAACAAGGAGACTCAATTTAACTGTCATCAGGAAATTATAAAATAGCTTATCAGAGATTGAATGTGAAGGAAAGACCCCGAGGATTGTCGTTTAAGAAGCAGTAGGTTAAACTGTGTGGGGAAGATTTCCTTTAGCTCATTAGTACTTGAAGTCACAAGCATTTAAGGATCTAAGACCCACCAGGGGAACAAGTCTGCCTTCGGTTCTCCTGCTGGAGAGTGATTAGCTGGAATTAACAAGAGCACCACTAGGGATTTCATCCCGAATCAATCCTAACAAGAGAGTTACCAGGACACAGAAATCTTAGGAAACTGTTCACCTGGCTTTGCCACCTCGTATGCACACCATGGAGGGGTGTATGCGTCTGGCATTTTCTCTCTGTGGAGCAGAATGTCACTGGGAAATTATTGAGATAAAAACACATTCACCCTGCGCCTGTCATGGAGCCTGCCGTGATGAGAAAAATTACCCGGTGGCGCCTGGTTCTGTGGACCTATCCATTTTATTCCTGCCCTGCCACTCATTTATTTGTAGTTCCATTAGCAAATTCCCTTAGGCAGGGTTAATGTTTTGGGGGAGGGAGGGTGGGAAAGCCATCAGTCAACTATTAGCTTCAGCAAGGATTTCACCAGCCTGATTCATTTTGTCTAAGCTGACAGTCATACAGTGTGGGACAAGGACCATGGCCAAATTCCAGTTTTAGGTGGCCCTCATCTAAGCTCGGGCACAATCTCTGTAATGCATCAGACATATTCCTCCATAGATGGCATTCAAGTAACAGAGGCCCCCATAAACCAGCTTGCTGAAAGGAATGGATGATCCTAATCAAATCAAATTTCAGGCATTTAGTTTGAATTCTGCATAGCCCTAGATTTGTCACTAAAAATATTACTAGAAGAACTTGGGATTGCTGTCAGAAAACCTGAGTTTAAATCCTAGCTTTATAACAAAATGGGCTTCCTTTGTGTCTCAGCTAGTAAAGAAACCAGCTACAATGCAGGAGACCTGGGTTTGATCCCTGGGTTGGGAAGATACCCTGGAGAAGGGAAAGGCTATCCACTCCAGTATTCTGGCCTAGAGAATTCCATGGACTGTATAGTCCACGGGGTCGCAAAGAGTTGGACATGACTGAGTGACTTTCACTATCACTAATATGGAGAGCAACAAAGCGTATACTTCTTGTGTTTCAAACTAAGAGGAAGTTATCAAGGTTTCAGCCTAAAGTGTGGGATAATTACTAAATACGGTTTATTTAGGAATAGTAGTAAATTACATATTTAGGACTTCCCTGGTGGCTCAGAGGGTAAAGCTTCTGCCTACAATGCAGGAGACCTTGATTCAATCCCTGGGTTGGGAAGATCTCCCAGAGAAGGAAATGGCAACCCATTCCAGTATTCTTGCCTGGAAAATCCCATGGACAGAGGAGCCTGGTGGGCTACAGTCCTTGGGGTTGCAAAGAGTCAGACATGACTGATCAACTTCACTTTCACTTTTATAACAAAGCATATGACTCTGAGCTGGTCACTAAATCTCTGGAACCTCATCCATACACATGGAAATGATCAGGAGAGAACCTTCCTCACAGGGTTAGAATAGGCATCAGCCCAAGCAATGTATTTCAAACATGCTGGAAGATATGAAGCAAAGAGATTTGATTGAATGGATACTCAAACCAAAATTACCCATTAACTGGGCTGCAGTTTACTTATGTAATACTATCAGAGACTATGGTGTATCTGTAGTCTTGGTGGAAAGCAATTGGTTATCTTCAACAGAACAGAAATACTTAAAGTTTATCAAGGAAGCACACAATTGAAAAGGGCCTTAAAAATTGGACATTGAATGTAGCAGGTGACAAGGTCTCTCTCCTTGACCAAATTTTAATTAGACTCCTCTGAGCTTTGTTCTCTACTAGGCCTTAATCTCTGTCTTTGGCCTGTTAGTATAGTTTTAGAATCCTGCTCATCCAATTTGTAAGAATCCCTCAGCCTTAATATCTTGTCACCCTTCATATCTGATCAAGTTCTTCATCCCTGATATTGAATATATCAGTCCTTGGCCCACCTTTAGCAATAATGTTATTAGGTCAGTTTAGCAAGAAACTCCTTACCACTGGTGTCTCCTCCTAGTACTTTTCTACCCAGTGATACCTTTTGACTCTGCCCCTGGGCTGCAAATACCAGGCTATTCCTTATTGGATTCAGAGCTGAGCACCATCTCTCTTCCTTATTACAGCAGTCATAATTAGCTCCTCTTACAGTAATCTTTGATAAAGTGTTCCTTAACCTTTTAGCAGCGTCAGAACAATTTTCTTTAACACAGGAAAGATCAAGAACACAAACATGACTTAGCAAGAGCGGTCTCTTCTCCCACCAAGAGCACCGCCATGACACCTTGGGCGTCTCCCAGCTTCTCCGGGCCTTTGCAGCACTTGCTCTCAATTCCAGATCCTAGATGGAGGAATCATATTAGGCAACCTGCCCCACCCCTGGCTATCAGGTAGTAGGAAGAGGGGCAGTTTTGTCTTTAGCCGGACGTTTCCAAAAACAAAAAGAAGGATTAAATGCTGAGCAGCCAAAAATATCAGTTTTCTAATGTGAACATCTACTAGATGTGGGCCATGTACCAAACACTTTTCATATCCCATTTCAGTTATCTCTCAAAACCACCTGTGAAGATGGAGTGTATTATGCCCACATTAAGATGAAGAAACAGACTCCAATAAATTTAGTGCCCATTTCAAGAATTATACATATCCTAAGTGCTAAGAATTATACATCTCCTAATTACACATCTCCTAAGGTCTATTTGACCTTATCTTTCATGCCACTGAGCTGGCTCTCATAAAAACTGGTTTGAGTGTTGGGCCCAGGGCTGAACAAAATAATGATTCAGAAAACGACCTGGCGAACAAACTTGAGAGTAAAAGAGAATGATGAGAAATAAATCAGGGTCTCCTTTTTCCTCTGTTTGTGTGCATCTCAGACAGTGGGAAGAAAGCAGCAGCGTCGCTTTTGGGCCCGTGGGCTCTAGCGGCTCACTTACCACTGCTGCAGAAGCTGTACCCGGCCCTGGAATAAGAGGCGCCGTGTTATCATCTCTGTGCTGGATGAACCTTTGCGCCAGGGATGCTGAACTTCCCTGTGCCATGAATGTGTATGATTTCTCTTCGCTAAGCACAGATGTAGATCCGTTTGACCTGAGGATGATTCCAATCAAAAAAGTCTTTGTCCTCTCCCTAGAAATTTTTCTCCCTTGAAAACTGATGACATTCAAAATAATAATGGAAATTACTGATTGTGTGCTTTATTTCTTAACATTCTAACCACTTTTACTTATATGGATATGGGCAATGGAGAGATTAATAATAATTTGAATTTCATCTCTAAAAACCTTTCAGACACAAGTATAATTTTTTTTTTTCTTCAACTCTCTGGGCAAGGTAGAATAGTTAAATACAAAATGAAAAATAAAAGCTGGGCTAGAATTTTTGCTTGCTGCTGCTGCTGCTAAGTCATTTCAGTCGTGTCTGAGTCTGTGCGACCCCTTAAATGGCAGCCCACCAGGCCCCACCGTCCCTGGGATTCTCCAGGCAAGATCACTGGAGTGGGTTGCCATTTCCTTCTCCAATGAATGAAAGTAAAAAGTGAAAGTGAAGTTGCCTAGTCATGTCCAACACTTAGCGACCCCATGGACTGCAGCCTACCAGGCTCCTCTGTCCATAGGATTTTCCATGCAAGAGTACCGGAGTGGGTTGCCATTGCCTTCTTCGAGAATTTTTGTTTAGCTACCTATTAACTGAGTCTTAGAGAAGGTCACTTAACCTCTCTGAGCCCCCATTTTTCCATTTGTAAAATAGGAATAAAAACAGTACAGATTTTATAAAGCTATTATGAGAACTTGGCAGAGTACCTACCATGTAATAAGCATTAAATAAAAGTAACTATTATCTTCATTTTACAAAGAGAACTTGGAAAAATTAAGTAAATTGCTAAGATCCTAAACCCTGTCTTTTGATTTTAAAAACAGAACATTTTAAATTATATCTCTACACCTTATATTTCCTATCCAACATCCTGTAATTTTTTCAAACACACTAACTTGTGTTTCAGACTTATTCTTGAATCCACTATACTAGTAAAGAGAATAAGAAATTCTGCTCTGGGCCCAACAGGTCTGCAGTCTCTGAACATAGGTACTCTTTCACAGATCACTACCCTTAGCTGAGCACATCTCCAGCATCTCTCCTTTTCATCAGTATTCTGTAAAAAACATGTTTCCCCATGTTTGTATTCAAAAATTTCCCAAATTTCTCTTTTTGTGTGACCTTGCCAGTGAATTCTTTACATTTACTGCCTGCTGGATGAAGTGGGACTTCCTCGCCCTGGGTGTACTAACACTCCACAAAGGACTCTCTATCCAAGTACAAAAGGTAACTGTGAATCCACAGATTCATGAAAATAACTGAGGGAAAGAAGTATGGGAAGAGATATAAGTGCAATACACAAAAAATGGAAGATGCTTATGTCTTCAGACAGAAAAAAAACAAAACAGTTACCAACAAAGCCCAAAAGATGGCAAATTCTAGGCAGCATTATGAAAAGTTTAGAAATAAAGGAATGAAATATTATTCTCCCTGTGTACACCACACCAGAATTCAGGCAAAGAGCCCTGAGAAAACTAGAAAGCAACTTAATTGTCAAAAATTATTAGATCATTGACTCTAATGGCTTTCAAAAACATACAAATGCAGGAAGCAAATTCATGATGTCAGTTCAGTTTAGTTCAGTTGCTCAGTCGTGCCCCATTCTTTGCGACCCCGTGAATCGCAGCACGCCAGGCCTCCCTGTCCATCACCAACTCCCAGAGTCTACCCAAACCCATGTTCATCAAGTCGGTGATGCCATCCAGCCATCTCATCCTCTGTCATCCCCTTCTCCTGCCCCTAATCCTTCCCAGCATTACGGTCTTTTCCAATGAGTCAACTCTTCGCATGAGGTGGCCAAACTATTGGGAGTTTCAGCTTCAACATCAGTCCCTCCAATGAACATCCAGGACTGATCTCCTTTAGGATGGACTGGTTAGATCTCCCTGCAGTCCAAGGAACTCTCAAGAGTCTTCTCCAACACCACAGTTAAAAAGCATCAATTCTTCGGCACTCAGCTTTCTTCACCGTCCAACTCTCACATCCATACATGACTACTGGAAAAACCATAGCCTTGACTAGTCAGATTTTTGTTGGCAAAGTAATGTCTCTGATTTTCAATATGCTATCTAGGATGGTCATAACTTTCCTTCCAAAGAGTAAACGTCTTTTACTTTCATGGCTGCATTCACCATCTGCGGTGACTTTGGAGCCCAGAAAAATAAAGTCAGCCACTGTTTCCACTGTTTCCCCATCTATTTCCCATGAAGTGAAGGGACTACAAATTCATGATGAGGTGAATGTATATTTTCTGCAAATGTATTAATGGCAGTGATGTGCACTCACACAGAATAGGAACTCTGATACAAACGTAACTACATACTGTAGTGTTGGGGAAGACTCTTGAGAGTCCCTTGTTTATTCATTCACAGCAACTTGATTCATTTTTGTGCATATATTACCTCCTCTTCATTATTTACCTAGAGGGAAATGATTAATATAAGTAGAAATGCAAGATTCTATTTCCCTTCAAAATATCTCCCATCTCATAGTGCTTTCCAGAGAATGTTTCAAGGATTAAAAATATGTACAACTAGACAACCATATGTTAAAAGGTATTTATCACTATCTTGGCATGGGTCTGATCTCAGAGATTTATTTCAAGTTGAAAAATCTTAGGTGTTGAAAAAACAAGAACTATGATGAAACCAATTAGTAAACACCTATATCTAGTATTTTTAATATGCTTTTGATTTAATCAAAATATAAATCAAATTGAATAATTCTATTCAAACTAAAATAAAACTGAATTATGGCTCAATATATTTAAAAAGTAATTTTCTAGTCATACATATAACCCTCAGATAGACATTTGGCAAAATACATTATGTGTGAATTATAGCTGTTTACAGCAGAATAAGACGTCCTATTGGTCAAGGCTAAAACTCACAAGGAAATGACAAAAGGACAATACTATTTAGCATATGGATAGTGCTTCTTGAAAGTTTGTTGCCAGGTGCAATACTAAGCACTATATAGTATACTGTTCCTTTTGAAAAGTACAACACTATTGTGTCCATTTTAAATATAGGGAACACAGAAAGGTAAAGATTGGCCAAGGGTAAGGGTTTCACCTCAACTAAATAGTAGAATGGAGGACTGACAAGTCTATCTGACTGTTTTTAAAAACATACACTCTAAGTTGAGTTTATTCAATATTTCATCCAAAAATATTTATTGAGACCTCTGCAGTGCTGGGTAGAGCTCAAGAATTCAGTGATACGGGATTAAGCAAGAAAGGAAAAATCACTGCCCTCTTCAAACATATTCTTTAAGGAGCAGATGAAAAATCAATACATAAACTAGTGAACAAGATTGCTGCAAATGATGGTAAGTGCTGAAATGAACCAGATGATGAGCCAAAGAGTAAGAGCTGAGGACAGTTGACAATTCCTGTAGGTTGTGTTAAGAGGCCTTACTGGGGGATGTGACAGTGAAACCATGTCCAGAACCAAGAGAAGTCCTCTGACACAAGGAGCCTGGAGGAAGAATCCTCTGAAAAGCCCCACCCAGGAGCCCCACTAAGAGGTTAGAATAACAGAGTGAATGCCACAGCAGATGGAGCATAGCATGGGAAGGAAGGCAAGCGAGCCTGGTAAGGGTTGAGATTGGACACAGGCAAGACCTAATCTCTTGATAACAAACACATTGTTGTGTAAAAAGGGAAACATGAACATAAAGATCTTACTATCCTAATGCAAACAGTGTCAAGAGTTATGTATTGAAAGATACGTCAAACACTTTATAAGGGAAAACTGAGTCTGAATATCAATATAATATTAATATTTTTTAACATTTAGATAGGAAAAAATTCCATTTTCAACAGTAAATTTGTTTTGGTTTGAACTATATGCTGCTGTTGTTGTTGTTTAGTGGCTAAGTCATGTCTGACTCTGGTGGCTCCATGGACTGAAGCCCATTAGGGTCCTCTGTCCATGGGATTTTCCAGGCAAGAATACTGGAGTGGGTTGCCATTTCATTCTCCAGGGAATCTTCCCAACCCAGGTATTGAACCTGCATCTCTTGCATTGGCAGGTGGATTCATTTTATCTACCATTCAGTTCAATTCAGTTCAATTCATTTCAGTCGCTCAGTTGTGTCTGACTCTTTGTGACCCCATGGACTGCAGCACGCCAGGCATCCCTTCCATCACCAACTCCTGGAGTTTACTCAGATTCATGTCCATTCAGTCAGTGATGCCATCCAACCATCTCATCCTCTTCCATCCCCTTGTCCACCCTCCTTCAATCTTTCCCAGCATCAGGGTCTTTTCAAATGAGTTAGCTCTTCACATCAGGTGGCCAAAGTATTAGAGCAGGCAAAATTGATACATACCAACAAGTGTTATTTCTAGGTGAAGTGATGAATAATTTTAATAACCTCTTTTCACACATGTATTTTCTAAATTTTCTCTTTTCTGCTTCATTTATATTTTTAAAGAAGCATAGTAAATTTACAATATTATAATTAAGATATTAATTTCAGGTATATACCATAGTGATTCAACATTTTAATAGATTGCAACCCAAATTGCCAACATCCACTTGATCATCATAAAAGCAAGAGAGTTCCAGAAGAACATCTATTTTTGCTTTACTGACTATGCCAAAGTCTTTGACTGTGTGGACCACAATAATCTGTGGAACATTCTGGAGGAGATGGGAGTACCTGACCACCTGACCTGCCTCTTGAAAAATCTGTATGCAGGTCAGGAAGCAACAGTTAGAACTAGACATGGAACAACAGACTGGTTCCAAATAGGAAAAGGAGTACGTCAAGGCTGTATATTGTCACCCTGCTTATTTACCTTATATGCAGAGTACATCATGAGAAATGCTGGACTGGATGAAGCACAAGCTGGAATCAAGATTACCCGGAGAAATATCAATAACCTCAGATATGCAGATTACACCACCTTTATGGCAGAAAGTGAAGAAGAACTAAAGAGCTTCTTGATGAAAGTGAAAGAGGAGAGTGAAAAAAGTTGGCTTAAAGCTCAATATTCAGAAAACTAAGATCATGGCATCTGGTCCCATCACATCATGGGAAATACATGGGGAAACAGTATCAGACTTTATTTGGGGGGACTCCAAGATCACTGTAGATGGTGATTGCAGCCATGAAGTTAAAAGATGCTTACTCCTTGGAAGGAAATTTATGACCAACCTAGATTACATATTGAAAAGCAGAGACATTCCTTAACCAACAAAGGTCTGTTTAGTCAAGGCTATGGTTTTTCCAGTAGTCATGTATGGATGTGAGAGATGGACTGTGAAGAAAGCTGAGCTCCCAATAACTGATGCTTTGAACTGTGGTGTTGGAGAAGACTCTTGAGAGTCCCTTGGACTGCAAGGAAATCTAACCAGTCCATCCTAAAGGAGATCAGTCCTGGGTATTCATTGGAAGGACTGATGCTGAAGCGGAAACTCCAATACTTTGGCCACCTGATACGAAGAGCTAACTCACTGGAAAAGACCCTGATGCTGGGAAAGGTTGAAGGCTGGAGAAGAAGGGGACAACAGAGGATGAGATGGTTGTATGGCATCACCAACTCAAGGACATGAGTTTGGGTAGACTCTGGGAATTGGTGATGGACAGGGAGGCCTGGTGTGCTGCAATCCATGGGGTCACAAACAGTCGGACACGATTCAGCAACTTAACTGAACTGAACTCTATTTGGAGTTATTACAAAGTAATGGCTATATTTCTCTGCACTGTACAATGTATCCCTATTGCTTTATTTAATACATAGCAGTTTGTATCTCTTAATCCCATACCTATCTTGTCTCTACCCTCTTCCCTCTTCCCTCTTCCCTCTTTCCACTGGAGTCCACTGGGCTGCTCTCTATTTGTGATTTGTTTCTATTTTGTTATATGCATTTATTTGTTTTCTTTTTTAGATTCCACATATAAGAGATACCACCTATCAGAATGTCAATCATTAAAAAGTCTACAAACAATAATTGCTGGAAAGGATGTAAGGAAAGAGAATAACTGTTGGTAGGAAAGTAAACTGGTGCAGCCACTATGGAAAACAGTATGGAGGTTCCTCAAAAAATTAAAAAGAGAGTTGTCAGAAATTCCACTCCTATGTATATATCATATCCAAAGAATATAAAGACACTAATTTGAAAATATATATACCCTAATGCTCATAGCAGCATTATTTACAGTAGTCAAGATGTGGAAACAACCCAGTCACGCATCAAAGATAAATGGATAAAGATGTAAGATACATATACGTATATGTACATACATATATAAGTACAAAATGGAATATTATTCAGGCATAGAAAGAATAAAATTCTGTCATTTACATCAATGTGGATATACTTGGAGAATATTATGCTTAGTGAAATAAGTAAAGAAAAAGACAAAAACACAAAAATCTAAAGTAAAATGGAAGACTGTCTCTCCAACACAGTTTGACAGTTTCTTTAGTAGATAGATATATATCTGCCATAAGATCAGCCTTTCCACTGCTAGATATTTCTAAAAGAAATGAAAACAGTCCATATAAAGATTTATACCCCAAACTTCTATAAAAGAAATGTCATGGGCATGTAATATACAGCACTGTAACTAATAAAACTGTACTGCATATTTGAAAGTGCTAAGAGAGTGGGTCATAAATGTTCTCATCACAAGAATAAAATGTTTTATGACTATAAAGATTAAAATAAATAAACACCAGTAATTATACAAATTACTCTTTACAATTTTAATTGACACAACATTGTGGGAGTTTAAGGTGTACAACATGCTAATTTGACACACATATATTGCAATATGAGTATCAACATTATGTTCACTAACACCTTCATCATGCTTTAATTTACAAATTCATTACATAGACTTTTTATGTCATTACTGTATTTTTAAATAATTAATAACAATAAAATTGCCACACTAGCCAATGCAATCTACAGATTTAATGTAATCCCTATCAAAACATTCATGACTTTTTCAAAGAAGTAGAATAAATAATCCTAAAATTCATATGGAACCACAAACATCTCATCAACACTTGTTACTGTTTATTGCTTTTGTTGTAGCTATCCTAGTGCATGTAAAGTGGATTCTCCTGATTTCGATTGACTAATGATGTCATGAGCATCTTGTTTGCCAGTCTGTAATGTCTTATGTTTATAATCTATCTCTCACCCATACTGTGCGTTCCTTAAGAGTATATGTGATGTCATTTGTCACTGTCATCTCTAAAAACTGACATCGACAGATAAATGAATTAGTGAACATACTAGCAAAAGAACACAAGACCTAAGGAATCCCCAAAGGCTACAGTGCTTAATAATAATAATAAATTAAAAAATAAGAGAAGAAAATAAATTTTCGCGACATAGTGGTAAGAATGTAGACAAAGAAGGGAAAGCCCTGTTAAGACTGTATTGTCTAAAGATGTGGTGTTCTTACTGAGCTCTTAATGAGCAGTAGGAGACAGCCAAGTTAAGAACTGAGAGAAAGGGTATGCCAAGCTGGTGCAAATGCCTCAACGCATAACAAGCAACATGGGTGATAAAAGGATATGAAATTCACAAGTGAAGAACATCAAATCAAATACACCCCTGTCAAACTGACAAAAGTTTGTATCTATGGTGGTCTTTGGGACTGTTCACAATATTTTAGTTTCCTCATTTAGTAAAATGTATATAACAGCTGTCCTCTACCCAACTGAATGCAAGTAGGGTCATATTCTTTCTTTTACCAATGAAAGTTGAAAAACCAAATAAATGGGTCACTTCTGCCACAGAAGCTTAAAGAGCCAGCCTGGAATTCACTGAATCTATTTGCCTTCCCTCAGTAATTATGGAAGCCTAGGATTATAACAAAGCCTCAGTCAGCCTAGGTCTTGAGTGTGCTGGAGCCCATAAGCAGACTACATTAATTTGCTCGGGTTATCACAGCCATACACCATAAACTGAATAACTTAACAGATATTTATTTCCCATTGTCCTGGAGGCTAGAGAGCCTAAGATCAAGGTTTCCACTGATTTCAGTTCCTGACAACAGCTCTCTCCCTTGCTTGTAGATGGTTATTTTCACACTGTGTCTTCACATGGTAAGCAGAGAGAGAGAAAGCAAGCTCTGTGATGTCTGTTCCTGTAAGGCCACAAATCTCATTAACAGGGTCCCATCCTCATGATCTTATCCATTACTAATTACCTTTCAAAGGCCCAGCTCTAAATGCTATCACTTTGTAGTTAGGGCTTCAACACAGGAATTTCTGTGGGAGAACATAATTCAGTCCAGTGTATAACAATTCACAATGGAAGTACAATATGCAAGAAAAATAAACATTCTTTTTGTTACTGCAGAAGAAATGAACCCATCTTAACTGATGTGATATTTTATTATAAGCTCTTTGAAAAGACATTGGGGCAATTAATCAGGGGTATGACATATAATTTAGGTTTATAAATATGTATATTGAGAGGGCAAAGCATAGCTGCAGAGAAAGAATAATTTGAAGGGTGGTTACAGGTATTCAGACAAGAATTAATGGTGCCTTGAACTATAATGATAAAAGTAGAAATGTTCAGAAATCATTATAACTTGCAATAGATGAATATGGGGAGTATGAAAAGGAGAGTCAGCTACTATCTCAATGTGCACAATAGTATTACCAGCCAGCAGAATTTTAGGGAGGGTAAATAGAGCTTATCACCGAAAGAATCTAGCACATCACTTCCCCAGGCTTCAGTAAGGTTGGCTCCCATTCTCTTCTCCCCTCTACCCTCCCAGTCATCACCGCCACTCTGTCCCAGGGCTGAAATCAGTAACTATATTTTCTTCTTAAAATTATATCATTGTCTCATCACTGTAGGGGGCCAAAGGAGGAAAGGTTGGGTCACTAATCACAAAACTTGGATCACTGAATACTTTACCCAGGGCTGACTTTAAATTTTGATTTCAATCTACCTCTCCTCAACAATGAACTCTGCCTATGGCTAACAATAAATGATGCACTATTCACAGTGAGGCAGCTCAACAAAGAAAAACCAAATGAGAATGCCTCACAGTGCTATACACACATCTCTCTTACTTATAATTATTCTTGACAACCAGAAATTTGTGGAAAGAGAGGATGCTTGGATTATGCTCTTTCCAGGAGGCTTGTGGCCACTTGATTTCAGTGAAGGGAATTGGATGCCCCTTGTCTTTATAATAACCAAAGATTTTTTTTAACACAACAATCAGTTTTTCTTGTAAACACTCTCCAGTTGGAATTCTATTTGTCTAATTGTCTACTCAGCAACAAGGTGGAAAATCATGTCATTGTTTTAGCCATAAATACCCAGTGATTAGAGCCAGCTTAGGACAACATGATTGTAATTGTGGACACTAGGCATCAAACTCCAATGGGATGGGAGTGGGCAAGGGAAATATTTCTTGCACAAAATATTTTGAGGGTTCAATGCCTTGTTCATATTACTTATGAAAACATTTTTTTTAATTTTATGATTAAAAATATAAAACAATTTTTACACACCACCTGCATTAGAAGAGAGAATGCCTCTCTGTTTTAATAAGTCTAGGCAGTCTCAATAGAGTAAAGGTAGTAATGTTGAGTATTTGTGTAGAGCAGGGGAAAGAAAGTGTTCCCCAGGCTCCTTTGTCACTGTCTCTCTCATGCTCACGTAATCAACAAGCCACTGAATGCCAGGATACCAACTTGAAAAAGAAAATGGAAAAGAGTGAGACAAGCAGACCTGGGTGGGAAATGAATTGAATATTTATCAAGAGATTCTAAGGATACTGAACACAGATATTTAGAAATGTCTCATTTTGCTACAAATGAAACAGAAATTTATGAGCAATGGAAAGGGAATTCATAGACATATGTGGGTAATAAATATAAATTTCTTCTGTTCCACTGCATTATAGAAGAATGTTTCCCTCCCAAAGATGTCCATATACCTTTGGATACCCAGAGCATGTGGATACGTAACATGGTAAAGGGAAATTAAGGTTGCAGATGGAATTAAAGTTAATAATTAACTGGCCTTATATAATTGAATTACCCTGGACTGTCCAGCTGGGCCCCATGTACTCACAAAGGTCCTTATAAGTGGAAGAGCCACTGGAGTGAGGAAACTAAGTTTTCATTGTTTAATTTGCCCAAGGACACACATCCAGTAGGCGGCAAAGTCAGTACTTTTGAATACTCCAGCTCTCAAAGGAATTCCAGGACTTCCTCATACTCTCTCACCTTTGATTATGCCTTGCTGTAAATCCTATACCCAAAGTTGTACAATTTTCCCAGCTGGTGCTCCTGCTGTGTTTTACAAAATATGCAGTAGATTTTCTTATTTCCAAATAAATATCAAGAGAGGAGTAGTCTATCTAGATTAAATGAAGCAGAGAGAAAGGTTAAAACAGTGTCTGCAGAGGTTAATACCTATATACCTGGAGAAAGAATGGAGGGTACAGGGTATTTTGTTCCTTCTGAGAATTTAGATTCTTCTCTGCTAAAGCAAACCCAAGATATTCTGCTAAGAGATTCAAGCTGATTATGAATACAATGCATGGCAACATCTGTGGTTTGCACATTGTTGAACTAAAAAGGCTCTAATGTGTTGGAACAGAGGCCAAGCAACTAGTATCCATGGCAACTCTATGTTTAGTTTCAACCGACTGTTGTGGAGAGTATTCAATCACATTCTTATATTTGTCTAAATGGCACCCAATAAATATTTTCCATAGCCAACATTTTTGTCTTGGCTTGTTAACAAAGGAAAAGGAGACCCAAATGGCGGAGGGTGACAAGGGAAGAATTCACCACAAAAGGGAGAACTTCAGGAAAGCTAAAATTAATGTTTCATTCGTCAAGTGAAAAAGAATTGAGGAAATTATGCATAGAGGTGTGAGGGTGGAAGGGAAAAAAACAGACCCTTAATACTCAGCCCTAATTTTATCATTAAAAAGTTATTTTTTAAAAGTCATGAAATCTGGTTGTATTTACAAACTAACAGTTAACAATTGTTTATTAAGTGTCCATTCAAACTTTATCATAGGGCACTTAATAAGCACTATCTCTAACCATCACCAACAAAAGAAAACTACAAGAAAGCTATTATTTCCATTTTACACTGAAGGAAGCTGCAGTATAGAAAATTTAAACAACTTACCCACTATTACAGTCTTTCTCTGTAAAAGATTTGAACCCAGGTCTACCAAATTTAATTTAAAAGTCTCTGCCTTTTCCAGTGTTTCACACACATTTTGAAGGAATCAAGGAATATTAATTTTTAAAAATTTAATCCATGTTTGAATAAACACTTCAATAATAAGATATTATTCTGGCAAATATCAAACTTCAAGTCTTAGAAATTTTTATCACTGCAATAAATAGTCATGTCAAAAACTAAACAGTTCCATATTTCACTGGAAAATGATTAAATGTGTGAATACTCTTTATATGCATGTGATTTACATGTGTTTGTTCTAGGTCAACAAGGGGTAGATACAGGGAAGGTGAGATGTAGCCAGCTAGTTGCCATAAATACAAGAAACTAAGTATTCAAAGAGTCTTAGATAGAGACCTGAGCAGAAAATTGGACAAAAGAAGTTTGGTTTTAGATACCTCTCCCCAGGTATCTAAAATCAAACTTCCCCTCAACTTTTGAAACTTGCTGGCATCCCTAAATTCAATTACTGATTTGCCTCTTGTGTCACTTAACCCATCTCATATGCCTGAAACTTTCAGTATGATAACCAGTCTAACTCCAGAAGAATTAGGATGAAATGAAGGCATGAACAGTCACTCCTGTAATATCACTTAGTTAAGCAAGGAGGATAAGAAAGCAAACAGCTTCAGTGACATCTACTTAACATATAATAAACTGCATGTGTTTAAAGTATGCAACTTAGTAAATTTTAACACATGTGTGCATCTGTGAAACCATCACCACAATCAAGGTAATGAATATATCCATCTCCCCTAAAAGTTTCCTCAGGTCCCTTGGAAATCCCTCCCTCCAGTCCTTCCCTGCCCACTCATTGCCATCCCCAGGCAACCCCTGATGTCTCCATTCTATCACCATAAATTACTTTGCATTTTCTAGAATTGAAAATGTACTTCTAAATTTTCCCAGTACCAAGTGGAAACACTGGAATCAAATAAAAAGTCGCCACAGCTACCTACTCTTCTAAATAGGAGTCCTTCCAAACTCCAATTTCAGTCTGTACTCTTATCAGCTCCTCCCTATCTTGGCCATGTATGATGTTTAGTGACATCATTTCAAACTACCCAGGTCTGGTCTTCATCATGGAACCACTTCTCTTCCTGCCCTCTCAGACCTGATGCCCACCTCCACACCTGCCCAAGATATGGGGTGTAATCAAGCCTCCTGGCCACCACTTATACAGAAAGTGGGACTGAACAATCATAGATGGCATATTTTTTATGAGGCGCCCCATCCAGAGAGCTCTGGAATCGATGGCTTTTTTGTGGTGGCCCTGATAACCACAGGATCTAATTTTCCTCATGTGTAATTCACACAGCAGCTTTGCACTTACTGAGCCTGATCCATCTCACCCAAGGGAGGTAGCTGCAAAATCTTCCCTTGCTAATATGTATTTATAACAAATGCTTAAGTGGCTCAAGGATAACTGGCTGCAATTTTCATTTTTTGCTTTGTTTTGCCTTAAACAATTATCTTTATTATTTTAAAACTAAATTTTTTATTGTATCAAAATATACACATAAAACTTATTATTTTAACCACTCTAAGTGCATAATTCAGTAACATTAAGGCCATTCAGTGTGTTGTACAACCATCACCACTATCCATTTTCAGAACTTTTTATATCAGTCTTATTTTTTAGAGTAGTTTTAGGTTCACAGCAAAATTGAGCAAAAGGTACAGAGACTTCCCACATATTTTCTGCCTCCATACATGCATAGCCTTCCTGATTACCAACATCCCCCACCACAGAGGTATACTTGCTGCAATTAATGAACCTGCATTCACACATCATGATCACTCAAAGTCCATAGTTTACCTTAGGGTTCACTCTTGATGTTTGGACAAGTGTACAGTGACATGAATCTACCCTTACAGCATGATATAGAATAGTTTCACTGCCCTAAAATCAATTATCTTTTAAAAAAGTCTTAAATGATTCAAAACAATTATTTTTCTATGTACTCACATATTTGGTATTTCTGGCATTCTTTATACCTTTCTGTATGTCTAAATTTCAATTTGCCTTCATTTTCCTTCTTTCTGGGGAACTTCCTTCAACATTTCTCGTAGTGTGGGTCTGATGGTGATACATTTTCTCAGATTTTGTTGATTTTAAAAAGTAATTTATTTGCTTTTAATTTTAAAAGATACTGTCACTAGGTATTACCAGCTTTCTCTTTAGCACTGCATGTTTTTGACAAGTCCTTATCTTTGTCCTTCTCTATATAATATGTCCTTTTCCTTTGCTTTTGAAATTCTTCTCTTTCTCAGTGGCTTTCTCTAGTTTGATTTTGATGTGGCTTGGTATGATTCTTAACATGTTTTTTCTGCTTGGGAATATTTGAGTTTCTTGTATCTGTTTATAATCTTAATAAAATTTGGAAAGTGTTCAATCATTTCTGCAATCAGTTTTTCCAATCTCCCTTTTTCTGAGATTCCTATTATATGTATTTTAATTCATCTGATATTATCCCACAGCTCACTGAGGCTTTTTTCCTCAGTCTCTCTTCTTGCATTTAGATAGTTTTAGTGCTATGTCTTCTAATTCACTGATATTTTCTTTGGTAATATCCAATCTAATCCATTTATTCCATCTAGTGAATATTTCATACAAGATACTGTATTTTCATCTTTAAAATGTCCATTTGTGTCTCTTTTATATCTTTCATTTCTCTGTTTATCATATTCTGTCTTTCAAATCTTTATCTCTTTGAGCAAATAAAGTCCTTCTTAGAGACTTTCTATCATGTCTCATGTTGGGGGGTATGTTTCTATCTATTGATTTTTTTCCTTGGTTATGTGTCATACATTTCTGTTTCTTCATGTGTCTAGCCATTTTTATTCAGTGGCAGATTTCATAAATTTCATCTTGCTGGGGTCTACTTTTTTTTAGTCCTTTGTGAAGTGAAGTCAAATGAAGTCACTCAGTTGTGTCCAACTCTTTGCGAACCCATGGACTGTAGCCCACCAGGCTTCTCCGTCCATGGGATTTCCAGGCAAGAATACTGGAGTGGGTTACCATTTCCTTCTCAAGACTATTTTTTTTTTTAAATTTTGGTCCCTGTATTAGTTTCCTACTGATGCTATAACAAATCACTACAAACATGATAGCTAGAACAACAAAACTTTATTCTCTTATAGTTTTGGAGGTCAGAGTACAAAATGAGTCTTAGGAAGTTAAAGTTGTTGGGAAGTCTGGTTCTTCCTAAAGAATTCATTTCTTGTCTCTTACAGCTTCTGGTAACTGCCAGAAATCCTTGTCTTGTGACCACATCATTCCAATCAGTACCTTGCCTTCCATCAGTACCTCGCCTTCTCTTCTATAGTAAAATTTTAGGCATCCCCTAGGTAATCCAGGATAATCTTTCCACCTCAAGACCCTTAACATAATTATATCTTCAAAGTCCCTTTTAAAATATTAGGTTCCATTTAGTTTTCAAGGATTAGGACCTATACATTTGGGGGAGCCATTATTCAGCCTATCATACTACCCACTTAAGTAATTTGAAGAGCAAGCTTAATCCTTACAATGCTTATTTTTAAGTTTTATGACAGGTCCAGAGCAGACCATTTGCTGGGCTAATTTAACTCCATTATTAATAGTATAACCCTTCAAAAGATTTTATCAAATGCCCTAGAATAACAAGCTATGACTCGGGGGATACAGTCAGTCCTTAGTAAGCTTCAGAAAGTTTTAACTTATTTTTTTAAGTGATTCTTTTCCTAGCTTCTAGCATTTTCCTCTTATCAGTTCAGTTCAGTTGCTCAGTCATGTCTGACTCTTTGTGACTCCATGGACAGCAAGCAGCAAGCCAGGCCTCTCTGTCCATCACCAACTCCCAGAGCTTGCTCAAACTGATGTCCATTGAGTCAGTGATACCATCCAATCACCTCATCCTGTCATCCCCTTCTCCTGCCTTCAATTTTTCCCAGCATCAGAGTCTTTTCCAATGAATCAGTTCTTTGCATCAGGTGGCCAAAGCATTGGAGTTTCAGCCTCAGCATCAGTCCTTCCAATGAACATTCAGGACTGATTTCCTTTAGGATTAACTGGGTTTGATCTCTTTGCAGTCCAAGGGACTCTCAAGAGTCTTCTCCAACACTATAGTTTTCCTCTCATACATACACATATTAGTACCTGATCAAAGGTTATAAGGACCTTTCTGTTGTTCTGAAGTTCTCTCAAACTCTCTCTTTCTCTAGCTTCCTCTGCTCTGTCCTCAAATTTTAGCTGCCTCAGCCTCCCTGAACTCCATCCACCCTCTGTCTTCTGAACTCTTTGAAGCCACTAACCTTGTTTTAGTTACCCTTTCAAAGAGTAGACTGGGACAAGCATAGCACTTCACAAATCTGTTCCATTTCCTTTTGCACTAACTAATCTTAGGAAGCAGATATGAGACGGCAATCTAGAGGATTTTTTTTAAATAAATATAATGTACATTGTAAAAGATACATCATAAGTGACAGTTTAATACATTTTCACAAATTGAGTACACATGTGTACCAGTACACAGGTAAAGAAATTGTCCAGTATCAGCATCCTGGAAGTCCCCTCTCACAATCCCTTTCCATTTCTTTCTCCCCCTACAATGGAATCCACTCTCCTGACTTTTAGCAAGTTTTGCCTGTTTTTATGTTTTATCAATAATTTTTAATTATGTGTTCTTTTATGTTTGTGAGATTCATCTATATTGTGGCATGTAGTTGTAGATCCACCATTCTCATTACCGAGTAAATGTAACACATTTGTTTATCCTTTCTAAATCTAAATGTTGATGAACTCTAATATCCACTCTAAATGTTGATAAACATTTAGAGTCTCTGGTTTATAGTTATAACAAATAATGCTACTATGAACATTCTTGGGCACATTTTGGGGAAATAGCTACCTTCACCACTGGTGGACATTTATCTAGAAGTAGAATCTCTGGTCATAGGTTGTGCATATGTTTAGCTGTAAGAGATACTGCCACCTAGCTTTTCCAGAGTGCTTGAAATGTAGGCCACTTACAAAACCCATTCTCAGTAATATGTTTTAAATAGCAGGGAAGCAATTCCATATTTGTTGACACAAATAAACAGGTAAATTTGTATTTACTGAGCTCAGATCCAGGTATCATTCCTTCTAGGTAATTTAAAACCCTTGACAAGACATAGTAATTGTTCACTAAATTAAATAATTAAAGTAAAGTGAGCAAATTTAAAACTCTAAAATATGAGAGTTGTTCCATCTTTGTTTTGAAGCAGCAGAATCCTTGTAATCCAAAGCAGTGTTCTGCAAAATCTTTATATATAGATCCCCTAAAAGCCAGGGAGCTCTGGAGACAGCGTTTTGGAACCACAGAGATCCAAAGAGCCCACCCAGTTTGAAAGCACTAACCCCTTCTGTTTTAGATGAAGAAGCTCAGGCCCAAGGAGAAAAAAGAATGTTCATGGGGCCACACCATCATGTGATGAGAATGCAGCGGATTAGCACTCAAATGCCTCCTAACTTCAGTTCAGCACACGTGCTTCTCCCATTTGAAGAATATCTTAACCAGGACTCAAATACTGTGATAAGCAGATTCAAGCCCAATCCAGAGCAGATGTAAATTGATTTTAGGAGGTTCAGATCCTTCTGATAACCCTCAACTATTATTTTCTCTCAACATTGCTTGACATATACAGTAATATATTCTACTAAGAAAATGAATCTACTCGTGAGACAAGGAAGTCAAAAAAGCAACTACACTCAAATGCTAGCTCAAATAAAAACATATTTACTGAATATGAATGTGGACAATTGAATACTAAACATGAACAAAATTTATGGCTCTTAATTCATGACTCTTAAAAATTTAGTAGACTCTTAAAGTCTTCTGAAAAATAACCATTGTGTAAATATGCCCTGCCAGTATGTACATCTACTTCTAAGTAGCAGAAGATTGAACTTTTGAATCTGACCCAAATATTTTTTAAAGTGCTGAGAAAATGCAACTTGAATTTTGCCCAGGCAATTGACTTTAGATCTGATTTCTAAAGACCTATAAATCTTGCACATCAAATGGCTCTTTTAAATTTTTCCAAAGACCCAAGTGAAGCTGAATTCAATTTTTCCCTAAAGAGCATACGGACTTTGAAAAAGACAAGGAAGGAGGTGGCTGACAAAATATGTTTTCAGTTTTAACATATTTTTAAAAAATAAAACAAAAATCATGATGAGATTTGCCCTAGTCTGCAAAAAAAAATGACTATTTTTCCTGTCACTGATCTATGACTATTAAAGTTTTTCTAATTATTTTATATGAAATCACTCTTCTTTGTGCTAATAGTACTTGAGCAAACCTCAGATAAAATCAACAGTTCCTTATAAATCATCTGAAATAAAGACCACTTCCAGAAATTGACAGAAGAAATTTTGAATAAGCACCCAGATGTCAATTCTAAACTTCAATAGATATTTTTATTTTAACTAAAAAGGAAGAAGAGGAGGAAAAGGAGAAGAAAGAGGAAGGTAGGAAAGAAAATGAAGAAATTCTAAAACTATTTTGCCAAATCTATGCATTGGTAAGAGGAAAATTGGTCCTTTAGATTCTGGCATCAGAAAGATTCAGTTTTGTGACTGAATTCATAGTTTTTTCAAAAGTGTGTGGCTTTTTTTTTTTTTTTTTTTGCTGCAGCATAAATATATGAGGGAACTCACTAGAACCCAAGTGATCCAACCCCTCAATTAACCAGATGTTTTCAAGCATGTATTTATCACAGAATTTCTTAAATACTTCTTCCTAAATCTGCCATAGCCTTAGCATGCATTAAGTCCAATCTTCTCAGTGTTTTAGAGAGATGAATTCAATCATTAGAGCAGGATCCTGCCCTCAGGTAGCTAACAGAGATATGCACATGGTTGAAAACTGGAGGTAACTATAAAAGTTAATGTTGAGAAAGGAAGGAGGAGGAAGTCCTTCCAAGTGGACTGGGAAGGAATGGAAATCATGGAGGACCTATTAAGAGAAGGGCATATAATTTTTTTTATGTATTATCTGGTCCTCACCTTACTCTCCAGTCCCACAACTTATTCTAGCAGTATCCCTCCTCCTGTTCCCACTTTGCCCTAGAAGAATGGAGTCATCCAGAACCCTTTTGGCTCCCTAAATGTACTCTTCTATTTTATGTATCTCATTTTGGAAATTGTCCCTCTCCCTATTTCTTTCTCCTAGATGTTCTATTCCTTGTTTGAAGACATCAGCTCTAATACAGTCCTAGACAGAACTAATCTGTTCCCCCTAACACTAATAAAAATGCTAGGCAAGTTTTCCTAGAAGACTTCTATGGCACCAATACTATTCTAATCGCTTTTTGTTGGTGGTGTTCAGACTCCTGTCTAACTCTTTGCGATACCTTGGACTGCAACTCGCCAAGCTCCACTTTCCTTCACTGTCTTCTGGAGTTTGCTCAAATTCATATCCATTGAATCAGTGATACTATCTAACCATCTCATCCTCTGCTGCCCCTTTCTCCTTTTGCCTTCAATCTTTCCCAGCATCAGGGTCTTCTCCAATAAGTCAGCTCTTCACATCTGATAGCCAAAGTATTGGAGCTTCAGCATCAGTCCTTCAAAGGATATTCAGGTTTGATCTCCTTGAAGTCTAAGGGACTTTCAAGAGTCTTCTCCAGCATCACAATTCGAAAGCATCAATTCTTTGGAGCATTTAACTTAACTTAAAACAACATGTCTGTGAGATAGTTCTGGTTATGATTCTCATACAGATGAAGAAACTGTGACATGTGTTTAAGAAAGGAAATAAAAGGAAAAATAAAGAAGCAACTAGATTTATGAGGATAAAGAATAAGTGACCCCTCCAGATGGTATGAATTAGATCTCCCAAGTGAGTTCAGTACTGGTCATTCTATCATTATAGCATCCTTCCTGCGATGTTTTTCCATCTCCTATGGTCTGAATGGAGAAGGCAATGGCACCCCACTCCAGTATTCTTGCCTGGAAAATCCCGTGGATGAAGGAGCCTGGTAGGCGTCAGTCCATGGGGTTGCTAAGAGTCGGACACAATTGAGCGACTTCACTTTCCCCTTTCACTTTCATGCATTGGAGAAGGAACCGGCAACCCACTCCAGCGTTCTTGCCTGGAGAATCCCATGGACGGGGGAGCCTGATGGGCTGCTGTCTACCAGGCTGCACAGAGTCGGACCTGACTGAAGCGACTTAGCAGCAGCAGCAGCAGCAGCAGCATGGTCTGAATGTTTGTGTCCCCCCAAAGCTCATATGTTGAATCTTAATCCCCAAGGTGATGAAGTTAGGAAGTGGGGCCTTTGTGAGATGATTAGGTTATGATGAAGCCCTCATGAATGGGATTATTGCTCCTATAAAAAAGGACCCAGAAAACTCCCTTGCCACTTCCAAGAATGACAAGAAGACAGCTGCCTAGGAAGAAGACCTTTACCAAACAGTGAATCTTCTGGCACTATGAACTTGGACTTTCCAGCCTCCAGAATGATAAGAAGTAAATGTTGTTTGTAAGTTACCCAGTCTGTGATTGTTACAGCAGTCCAAAGAGACTAAGCCATCATCATCAAGTATCTCTGTGTGCTCACTCATTTGTGTCCGACTCTTTGCATTCTCATGACCTATAGCCCACCAGGCTCTTGTGTCCATGGGGATTTTCCAGGCAAGAATACTGGAGTGGATTGTCATGCCCTCCTCCAGGGGATCTTCCCAACCCAGAGATAGAACCCAGGTCTCATGCATTGCAGGTGGATTATTTACCAACAGAGCTACCATGGAAGCCTAGCTTTTTTTGATCAAGTATTTCAATAAAATGTAAATACATCAGTTATCTTGATTTGTATTTCATCAAAGACATCAGAATCCATTGGTCAGTTTAAACATAAAATAATTTCTTAAAAGACATTATGTGACTCATATAATCTCTGTGAGACCAAAATTTCCAGATGTATGCTACATAACCCAGGATAGATGCAGCTAAGTAAAATGCATCTATAAAAACCATCCTAGCCCACCATAGGACCATCGTACATGACTAGCCTCTCTATGGCATACTTCTCCTTCCCTTTACTTATTTTCACCTCCAAATCTGAGGTGTTTTGATTGACAGATCCTAAGTCATGTGCTTACATTCTGCCTACAAAGTAGTTTAAACAAGCTTGCGTTGGCTCTCCAGGCTCTGTAATAAAGGAAGGCAATTTTTAAGTGGATTAGAATAAGTTTTAATGAACTAACATATAGCTTTTGATATTTATTAGCTACCAAAGAAACAGATAAAAATTGAGGAGACCTGGAACACAGGCTTGACTAGTTTCTAAGACACTCAAAGGGGATAAAAGAAAAGCTCTTCTAAAAGAGGACAGAGGGCTCCAAAGATGGTGCTATTCAAGGGATAATAAGAAGTCATTTATCTAGTACTGGAATCCTGAGAGGAAAAGATGGACCAACTTGAAGAAAGGCTAAAGTGACAGTAGCAGTTTCTAGACCTATACCTATTCTATAATTTATTTTTACACCAGTCTACGTGTTATTTATTTTTTCACTGGAGCAGTCTCACTTTTCAAGACATTCAAAGACAAGCTGATGGAAAATTTTAAAATGGAATAATTCAAACAGATGTAAACTGAGAGAAGAAAAAAGCTGTAGACTAGACCGAAAATACTTTGGAAAACAAAACTGACACTACTGTTAATAATATTCTTGACATCAAGAGCATGCACAATGGCTAAAATACACACTACTCAGGAAACAGTCATCTTAAAAATACATCACATGTTAAGTGACATTGGAGAAACATGAAATGTTATCCAATTTATAGGTAGTTTATTAAAACAAGTTTTGGCAAATTGACATTTTAATATATTGGTCATTTGAAGAAGTGATAAACATCCAGTTGTTTTTAGGAAACTGCTATTAAGTCAATTGAACTAGAACTCTTAGCCCCAAAGTCTCCTCCTCAGAGAGGATTCTCCAGACCAGCCAACCTATAATAACTCCATACCAGTCTCTTCTGATCTCATAACTCTGTTGTATTTACTTCATGGCACTGTCCATCTCTGAAATTATTTTGTCCATTTATTAGTTTGGCCATGACAATGCTTTATCTCACCTCTGTATCTCCACTACTAAAACAACTCGCAGTACAGGGTCGGTACTTAGTTAAGGTTGCTCCATAACAATGGTAAGTAATAATGCTTACCTGAGAGAGGTGTCAGGAAAACTAAAGTCATCAGTATGTGTTAAGCACTTAGAAGACTACTTAGCACATAGTAAGACCTCAATGAATGCTAGATGTTATCATTTACTTTGAAACACTGCTCATGTTCTTTGCATACCACATTAGTAATAAATATTCCTTCTAAAGACTTGAGCCTAATTTACCTAGATTCTATATCTGAGTTTTAATTGGAGGACCAATGGTGGTTCCCCAGCAGCTCCAAGTGGCCCATAGGCTGGTCTTTGCAACATCAATGTTTAATGTAGTATAATAATATGCAAGTTACAGCTGTCACAGATTAATAATTTACATGTGATATTTAATACGAACCAGAATTCAAATCCTTAGTGCATCTTCAAAAATGTTGCCATCTGGCCCCCAAGTCCTGGGGAATATTTTGTGGTGAGAAACCAGAAGTGGAAAGCTTGTGGTCCAAAGAGTTTTTCTGCTTCTCTGCCCACTCCTACCAACAGAGATGGCTTTGGGAAATAAGTAATTAATAAAGGTTTAAGACTTCAAGAGCAGATGGAGTTGGCCCCCTAGATTCCTTAGCAAACTTATAATTAAAGACTGTTAATGTGAGTTTGTCCACAGACAATGAAATCCTACAATACTGCGAGGAACTCTGAAGATAACCCTGGCCTGGCCCTTCATTTTACAGATGAAGGAATAGAGATTTAAAGTGAATTGATAAAAATACACAGACTACTTTTAGAAGAGTTGATGCTAGAATTCAAGTTAATTCTATACAATTCTAGTTTTCATGAGTTTCTGCTTGGATAGACGGGCCTGAGTTTTAGAGACAGATTTCATGGAAGTTTTTTCAAAGCAGTCACTCTGCAATCTCAGGGAATGACTGTCTCATTTCCCTCATGTGTTCTGCCTTTTATTCTGAAGGATGCTCTTTGTTTTGGTTTGGTTTTTGGCCCTTTGGATTTATTCAAATCCAAAGACATGTTCATAAAGTAGAAAGGATATCTTCATCCATACCATGCTGGATTCATCATAGGCATTTATTAAATGTTTGTAGACTTCAACTAAACAATTTCTTTACATCACAAAATTTAGTAATTCAATGAGTAGTAAGGTCTAAATTACTTCCTAAATTGGGAAGCTTATGCTTTAATTATCCATTATATTCACACACATGAGGGAGACAGGATACTGCAGCAGTTAAAAGCATTATTTGCTTCAAAGTTAGAGCTGAGTCTGAATTCCCTCTCTAACTGAGTATTGGTGGAAGTCACTAGAAGTTTTGAGAAGTGACCTGTTTGCAGATAGCAACTGGCAACTGTATAGGAAAGACATCTGGTAAAGGAGATGGGAAGCAGGAAAGGTAAAGAGAGCATGACAACTAGCAGGAAAAGAGGAAATAAATGATCATATTATTCTTTCCTGTTAGCTAAGATCACCAAAAACTGGCAACATTTGCCATGTCAAATCAGTCCCATCTAGGGAAGGCTGAAACACACAGATACATACATACAGAGAAGACACAGAGTGAAAGCAAGGGTCCAAGGGGGCAGGGAGGAAGAAAGGGAGGAAAGGAGGGAGAGAGGGAAGAAAGGAAGGAAACAGGATGCACCCGCCCAGTGTATTTTGTTCAATGTATTTCATAAACCAGTGGTTCTCTCAATGCAGCTCTCTACTAGCAGCAAAAGCATCACATAAAAGCTTATTAGAAAAACAAAATGTTGGGGCTTATTCCAGGTTAACTAAATCATAATCTCTTAGATGAGACCCAGCAAATCTCTGTTTTAACAAGCCACCGAGATAATTCTGTTGCATATTCAAGTTTGAGAACTACTATTGTACTTATGTGCCCTCTTAAGTACAAGGTGTACATAGATTCCTAGCTCAGTGTGAATAGTAAACAAATCATGTCTGTTTTATATATAAAATAATTTGCAAATTGCAACAGAGGGTAATTATTCAAGATTTAAAGAAACTGTTAATTTGTTTTAATATTTATACTCTACTTTCTTGGTAATAAACCCTGTGCATAATAATGGCCATATCCTAATGTATCCAACATGATGGTAGACTTGCTGAACATTAGCATTTCAACATAGCTCAGAAACAGCAAGAAGGAAGAAATGCAGATGAGAAGGTGTGTGGGGAAGGGAGCAGAGCTGCCATACTCTCTGAGGGCACCAGTCTCCCCACATCTCCACATGTTCACCAACCCAGAGCTCTCTGAACCCCATCTTTTTGGGCTTTGTGGACAATTAATTACATAGGCATACTTGAAAAAATCATTGGTCACTGGAGACTGATTCAACCTCAAGTCCCTCTCCCTTCCCCAGAGGTCAGGAGAGGGGACCGAAAGTTCCAACCCTCTACTGGAGAAGGTCATCAAGATGTGACCTCCAATTGACCTGTGAGGTAGACCCAAGACAACTCGAAGCCCCTCTTTCACTCAATTGTCCTTGGAATATACACTTTGCCCACTGTTTCTACAGTAGGAGCCATTTCAAGGTAACAGCCTTGAGTGAATAATGTGTTGTCAAGACTATCTGAACTAAATATGAGAATGATCTGGCTCTGGAGCTGGCTGAATGAGGTCCACAGCTCTTGAACATGAAGAACCAGAGAAGAGAGAAGCTTCCTTATGATTCACTGACAATGTTCCTAGAACCATCAGCTGTGTCTGACATTACTCTGCCTCCCAGGACAGTGGGGCTTCTGCCACCTAAGTACCCCAGCAGCAGGACCTCAGCCCCAAGGAGCAGGCAGGGGAAAATACAGCACTTCCCAAAGGTCCATAGTGGAGGAGTGGACAGAATATGCAGCATGAGCAGAAACTAACAAAACAGAAGGGCTTAAAGAATAAAAATATTTAAGGGAGCACTTAAGAAGATTTTAGTATAGCGCAAATAAGCAGTTTTAGAAATGAATTATCCATGTAAAATATGGATTCATGAAAAGTACTAAAAGGACATGTGCAAAGAGGAGAAACATTGTGCTATGGTGGGTTTATGGGTGAATTTTTAAATCAAATAAGTATTGAAATACATAGGATAAAGAAAATGATTTCTGAATTAATTTGCTAAGGACTCGATAAAATCCACACAGACTGTGAGGTTTAATCAATAGAAATTTCTCTCTCACACTTTGGGAGGCTGGAAGTCCAAAATCAAAGTATGGGCAGGTTAGATTGAAGAGGGAATTCATAGGGCCTGGGCTCTATCTTAGGCCTGTTCATGCTGATCATGCTCGGCCACCTCTCCAATGGACTCTGAACTCTGTGTTTAGTGCCTATGGAAACAACAACAGAAGGATAAGCCCTCCTCCAGACAGGGGAACCTTGAGGTTCGTATCCAGGTTACTCATCGCCTAAGAGAAAACATACACTAATCACCCCTGTCTCCAGACAGGCCATAAATTTTTCTGTACCTATCAGAGTGTAACCTTGGGCTTATTGATTATTGGTCAGTTGTTTAAATGTTTGAACACATAACACATGAATGATGAGATTATTGTGATTGTATTTACCCTTCATTTGTTTATGTAAGTCTCAAGAAATTTGGGTGGTGAGTTCGGACACGTACACATGGGGTATAAAAGATTTTCACAAATGCTGGTCAGGGTTCTTGGCTAAGAGGAGACTCTGCCTTGGGCCCGCCAGTGTACTAAACTGCACTCCACTATCTGCATTGCCCTTCTGAGTGAGTTTGTTTCCTGAAACGCATGGCGACAACAAGATATTTCTTGAGGGGTCTTTCCTTGTTCTGCAGACAGTCGTCTTCTTTTATGGTGTGTCCTCATCTGACCTATTCTCTCTTTCATAAGGACAGAGTCCTATTGGATTAGCATACCAATCTTATGACTTCATTTGACCTCAATTACCTCTTTAAAAATCGCTTCTCCATATACAGTAACATTGCTGATTAGGTCTTCAACATACAAATTTTGGGGCAACACAATTCAGTTCACACAGGTTTCCAAAATTAAAAAACTAATTCATATTTTAAAATGAAATAATTGAGCTATATAATGTAAAGTAGCAGATTTATATGAAATCAGGATAAAGAGAAAATATGTGCACAGAGAAGGTCTGAGTTCTAGTCTTACCTTTTCTCTTCACTATATGACCTCAAACAAGTCACTTTCCACAGCACTGAAGAAAAGTCTTTTCAAATGAGATTTTTCAGATCCCTTATGTTTTAAAAATATAGTTATTCTGAAGTAAACTAACTGCCAAAAAATAACTCTGAAAATCAATGATAAAAACTGAAGTTTTTATAGTAGAATGGTCTGTATCATACATGAAAAATCAGATACAGCCCATTACTCTACTTATTCTGAATTATAGTTAACATGCTTAATCCAAGGTTCTATCCCCCTGGGTAACAAGAAAATCAACTAAAATCAAATTTCCTATTTCAATTCCTTCTTTATCTCCTGAGTTACAATAAAAACCCTAGAATTTGAATGGCACCTAGATGGAGAATGGCCTCTGGTTTTCAAACCATCCTATTTGGAGTGGAAATGCTCAGTGTCCATGTCTTGTACTTTATTAGAAGGGTGATATTTATTAGAGGTGTCCAAGCCTTGGCACCCTGCCTCCAGCTCACACAGCCCTCCACACAAGTACCACATCTGACCACCACAGAAGGGGTGTGAGTCTGTGAGTGTGGGGCACAGAAATTGCCTCGTTGAGAAACCTGAAAATCTCTTCAGATCCCCAGACCTGTATACACATGCACACAGTTAGATAAATAGATGTATCAAGAGATAGAGAAATAGGGAGACAGAAAAAGAAAGAGGTGGTAAGAATGGCCTTTTACTTCTGTGATCTTACTTCAAAAGATATAGAACCCCAGGCTAATCATGAGAAAAACATCAGACAAATACCAGTTGAGGTACATTATACAAAATAGCCAATCAGTAGCCATCAACACTGTCAAAGTCATCAAAAAAACAGGAAAGGTTGAGAAACTATCATAGCTAAAGGGAGCCTAAGAAGAGACAAGAGCTAAACGTAATGTGACACACTGGATTAACTAGTGGAAAAAAAGAGATTAGGTCAAATCTAAGGAAATATGAATAAAATATGGACTTATTTAATAATAATACATCAATATAGGCTCATTAAATATAATATGCTATGTCAATGTTATCTGTTAATAACATGGAACACAAGGGCACAGGGTATACTCTAAGTCTATACTATCTTTGAAATTCTTCTGTAAATCTAAAACTCTTCTAAAATTAAAAGTTTATTTAAAAAAAAATCATCTGACTACAGTAAGAATACACATGGCATTTTAAAGAAGACTGTGATGGCTAATCACTGTAAGAAAGTAGGAACAATGAGCATCAAAAATCTATTGGAGTCTCTCTACTGATTTCCCTAATGAGATGATACACTTACCTTTGAAACTTCATTAGTTCATTGCAAAAGGAAATAGCACAGACATACTGTATTCTAGTTTGATCTGGCTTATTTCCTTGTTTTGTTTTATTCTATTTTTTTTTCTCTTTAATTTATGAACAGAGCTGAGGTGATCAAACTTCTTAGTTCATGGTATATGGTCATAACTGGTGCTTAATTCACCCCTCTATTATATTTTATTATTATTTATTCCTACTTACAAAACTCACTCCTTTTTCCTCCCACCTTCATAAGCAACCATTCTAACAAGCTTTATGAACACTCAACAAAAGTTCACCATCTCTCACCCTAAAACTAAAAAGTGATAATGTTGCCAGTGCCTTCTTTCTAATAAAAAGCCTTATCTGAGATTAAAATCACTTCAATAGGAGCTTTGGGGTGACAAGTGGTATTGAAAGACTCAGGATTGTTTGAAAGCTGTGGGTTTAATAGGACCTTATTAAACCATTTAATCTCTCCTGCAGAGACATTTCATGCTGTCCCTCTAGGGAACTTCTCCTGGAGGAGGTCCTGGAGTCAGCCTGGCCAAGTTGGTGACAGTTCAAGAAGTTCATCCTGCTCTAATTTCAACTGTTCAGCAAGAGCACTCACGGCAGGAAATTCAGATTTGAAAATCTCAAGGAAAAATACACCCTGCCTTTCATTTCCCACCACCCAGGATATTAAACCCAGATGACCATGGTGAAGACTAGGGAAAGACAAATTGCAGAAATAAGCCTAGCTATTCTAAGTCGCTAGGTCATTTCAAGTGACAAATAGGCCTATTTTATTTCTAAGGAATTCACTAACCTCCCTAAAGGGAAGAGAAACATGCTCTCAGAAGCTATTCCATCAAGGGAATAGTGTTATCTAAGGAAACTGATTGTTTTGCAGAAATTAAAGTTTAAAGTTTTACATGCAGTGATGTTGGTTTTGAATCCAGCATTTTTAGCTCGTTCTAACACCTTGATGTAATCAGATCCCTGGAAACCACGTGCACTGATTCTTCTCTCTCTGGCACTCAGAGTGCACCTGTCAATCTTTGTTCTTCTATAATTTGTATGAAGCCCCAGAAAAAACAAGAAAAAGGGAAAAGGGCTCAAATCCCAACACAGCCAGCTTGGCCTTATTCCCCATGTGACCTTGGGAAAGCGGATAACCCATTCAGAGCATCAGTTTCAGCATTTAAAATTAGAGAAAACAAACTAACGAGGCACATTCAGTGACTTGACTCTAGTCAGACTGTAAAGTTAAAGTTATGCAGGTTTTTTGTTTGTTTGTTTAATCTCCAACAAGATTTCTACTATGGAGTCCATATGTCACTATAAATTTCATTAAGACCAGCAAAGCCAGGTTTTCCTCCAGTGTTGGTAAACATGGCTGCTTCTCTGTTTAAACTCTCCTTGTGGCTCAGGCGGTAAAGTATCTGCCTACAAGGCAGGAAACCCGAGTTAGATCCCTGGGTCAGGAAGATCCTCTGGAGAAGGAAATGGCAACCCACCCCAGTACTCTTGCACGGAAAATCCCATGGATGGAGGAGCATAGATTCGGAGGGAAAAAGCCATTGGCTTAAAATATGGTCTCCTCACTTCATAGCTATGTGATGGTGAGCAATTATTTAAATACTATTATTTTATTAATAAATATTTAATTATTTATTCTCATATTGAAAGAGAATTATCTTCCAAGCAAAGTCATGCATGTAGCATACAATTATCAAGTATTATAACAGTGAGATGGTCTGCACAGTTTCTTTGTGCTCCTCAAAGAGGAACACCTCATTTTGGAAATGGCAAATGTTTCTGGAAAAGTTGATGGTTGAAGCAAATCTTAAAGAGTAAGTAGAAAGTATTCAAGTGAAGACATAAAGGATGTGGAAATAGTTTAAACAAACTCATCAATTATCCTTTTTCTAGTATGTTTTCAACATCTCATTTCCCAGGAAACTGCTTCCTGAGTCTAAAAACTAACAATACTCTTTAGTCAATCAAATCACTTTCTTAAATTAAATCATTGTTTGAAATTTCTAAAAAGCAATATACCTCCTACCACCTATGTCACTTAATTATCACCATGCACTCATCTATCATTTCATTCATTTTAACTGTTATAAAGTATTTCTAGTATTTACACATCACAATTTATTTAACTATTATGCTGTTCATTCAGATTACTTCTGGTGTTTTGCTATTATCAACAACACTTTTATAATTTTTCCTGTATGTGTCTCCTGGTGCACAATGAGCAGGAAGAAAGTGGGATTGCTGGACTGTGGTGTAGACAAGTATTCCACGGTTGATATCCAACCCAAATCTTTTCCCCCATTTATAGTGTTCACCCCACCTCACATCTTAGAGCTAAAATTTAATGCAAAGCATATGAAGCTGGCTCTGAACTATCAAGCATTCTAACTTCAAGCCCTGAAGGTAGACTAAAGAAAGGAGGGAAAGACCAACTCCCCCTGCTTCCCCTGAGAGTAATTTCTCAGAGTAAGTCTTGCTCCAGAGCTCCCCTCTGGGGCCAGGGGGAGGCACTGTGCCTGAGTTTTCACCATTGCCTGTCTTCCTTTCCTTCTACGTCCTGCTTGCCCACTTCCTTACTAGCCTCCTTTGAGAGCACTTTCTTAATCGCTGGTACACAAATCTCATCTCAGAGTCAGCTTCTGGAGGACCTGATCAAAATCAAGGCACATTTCAAACTGACCAAATACTTCCAAATTACTCTCTGAACTGATGGAACTGGTGTATACTCTCACCAGCAGGGGCACGTGATATCTCCACATCATCCTCAGACTTCGGAGTCAGCCAACTTTAAGTTTTTTCTTTTTAATCTGGTAAATGTGCAAAAGGTATCGCACTGTTTTATTTTTCTTATATGTCTTTTCTTATGCTCAGTCATGTCCGACTCTGTGAGTCTTTGGACTGTAGCCCACCAGGCTCCCCTGTCCAGATTTTTCAAGCAAGAATACTGAAGTGGGTTGCCATTTGCTCCTCCCCACTGCAGGCAGATTCTTTATCCAATGAGCCATCTTCACATTTCCATTTTTACAGATTGCCTGTACGTTGTCTTTATCCATTATCCTACTGAAGTGTTTACATTTTCTTACTAATAGGTAGGCATACTTTTTAAATTCTGGAAGTTAAACCTTTGCAATTTGCATGGGTTGTAAATATCTTCACCTAATCTGTGATTTGTCTTTTAAAGTTATGCTGCCATATAGTTGAAATTTTTCACTATATTTAAATTTCTGTTTCTTTAGAGTCTGTGCTTTTCTTTTTATTTTTATAAAATCTTGCCCTAACTCAAGGTCATGAAGAGTTTCTCCTATATTTTCTTCAAAATATTTAAACAGTGTAGAGATTCCTTAAAAAACTGCAAATAGAACTGCCATATGACCCAGCAATCCCACTGCTGGGCATACACACCGAGGAAACCAGAATTGAAAGAGCCACATGCACCCCAATGTTCATCGCTGCATTGTTTACAATAGCCAGGACATGGAAGCAACCTAGATGCTCATCAACTGACGAATGGATAAGAAAGCTGTGGTACATATACACAATGGAATATTACTCAGCATTAAAAAAAAATTCATTTGAAGCAGTTCTACTCAGGTGGACGAAACTGGAGCCTATTATCCAGAGTGAAGTAAGCCAGAAGGAAAAACAACAATACAGTATACTAACGCATATATATGGAATTTAGAAAGATGGTAAAGAGAACCTTGCATGCGAGACAGCAAAAGGTACGCAGATGTACAGAACAGACTTGTGGACTCTGTGGAAGAGGGCAAGGGTGGGATGTTATGGGAGAATGGCATTGAAACATGTAAATTATTATATGTGAAATCAATCGCCAGCCCAGGGCTGATGCTCGGGGCTGGTGCACCGAGATGACCCAGGGGAAGGGAATCGGGAGGGAGGTGGGAGGGGGGTTCTGGATGGGGAGCATATGTAAACCCATGGCAGTTTCATGTCAATGTATGGCAAAACCAACACAATAAAGTGAAGAAAATTAAAAAAAAAATTTAAACATTCTGTCTTTAGCCATTATCTATATGATATGTGATAGGGATTTGATCTTATTTTTTTCCAAATAGTTTTTGCCACATTATTTTTTTTGCAAATAATTTTTAACACCGTTTATGTCATATACCAAGTTTCCACATAATGATGAGCCTCTTTCATTCCATTGGTCCATTTGTCTAACCCTTAGTCAATACAAATGTCTTAATTACTATGGTTTTAATAATATTTTTTTATATTTATTAGGCAATTTATCATCTTTTTCTAAAACTTGATTCAACTGCTTTCTTCTTTCATATGATTTTTAAAACAAGCTTGTCAAAATCTATGAAAAATTAGGATTTTAATTAAAATGTCACTGAATGTCTACAATAACTTTGGAGGAGTTTCTTTTAATTAATTAATTTTTTAATTGAAGGATAATTGCTTTACAGATTTTTGTTGATTTCTGTCCAACTTGAACATGAATCAGCCATAGGTATACATGTATCCCCTGCCTTTTGAACCTCCCTCCCATCTTCCTCCCCATCCCACCCCTCTAAATTGATACAGAGCCCCTGTTTGAGTTTCCTGAGACATACAGCAAATTCCCATTGGCTATCTCTTTTACATATGGTAATGTAAGTTTCCATGTTACTCTCTCCATACATTTCACCCTCTCCTCCCCTCACCCCATGTCCGTAAGTCTATTCTCTATGTCTGTTTCTTCACTGATGCCCTGTAAATAAATTCTTCAGTACTATTTTTCTAGATTTCGTATACATGCATTAGAAAATGATATTTATCTTTCTCTTTCTGAATCACTTCACTTTATAACAGGCTCTAGTTTCATCTACCTCATCAGAAATGACTCAAGTGTGTTCCTTTTATGGCTGAGTAATATTTCATTGTGTATATGTACCACAACTTCTTTATCTATTCATCTGTCAATGGACATCTAGATTGCTTCCATGTTCTAGCTATTGTAAATAGTGCTGCAATAAACAATGGGATACATGTGTCTCTTTCAATTTTGCTTTCCTCAGGGTAGATGCCTAGGAGTGGGACTGCTAGGTCATATCGTGGTTTTAGTCCTGGATTTTTATGGAATCTCCATACCATCTTCCATAGTGGCTGTGTTAATTTACATTCCCACCAACAGTGCAAGAGTATTTCCTTTTCTCCACACCCTCTCCAGCATTTATTGTTTGTATACTTTTTGATGATAGCCATTCTGACTGGTGTGAGGTGGTATCTCATTATAGTTTTGATTTGCATGTCTCTAATAATGACTGATGTTGAGCATCTTTTTATGTGTTTGTTAGCCATCTGTATGTCTTCTTTGGAGAAATGTCTGTTTAGGTCTTTTTCCCACTTTCTGATTCAGTTGTTATTTTTCTGGTATTGAGTTGTATGAGCTGCTTGTATATTTTGAAAATTAATCCTTTGTCAGTTGTTTCATTTGCTATTATTTTCTTCCATTCTGAGGGTTGTCTTTTCACCTTGCTTATGGTTTTCTTTGCTGTGCAAGAGCTTTTAAGTTTAATCAGGTCCCACTTGTTTACTTTTGTTTTTATTTCCAGAACTCTAGGAGGTAGGTGGACCAAGAAGGATCTTGTTTTGATTTATGCCACTGATCATTCTGTTTTCCTCTAGGAGTTTTCTAGTTTCTGGCCTTAAATTTAGGTCTTTAATCCATTTTGAGTTTATCTTTTTGTATGGTGTTAGGAAGTGCTCTAATTACACTCTTTGCTCAGTTTTTCCAGCACCATTTCTTGAAGACACTATCTTGACCCACTGGATATTCTTGCCTCCTTTGTCAAAAATAAGGTAACCATAGGTGCAAGGGTTTATTTCTGGGCTTTCTATCTTGTTCCATTGGTCTATATTTCTGTTTTTGTGCCAGTATCATACTGTCTTGATGACTGTAGCTTTGTAGTATAAGTCAGGAAGCTTGATTCTTCCAGCTCCAGTCTTCTTTCTAAAGACTGCTTTGGCTATTCAGGGTCTTTTTTGTTTCCATATGAATTGTGAAATTTTTTGCTCTTGTTCTGAGAAAAATGCCGTTGGCAATTTAATAGGGATCACACTGAGTCTGTAGATTGTGTTTGGTAGTATAGTCATTTTCACAACATTGATTCTTCCTACCTAGGAACATGGACTATCTCTCCGTCATTTTCTTTTTTTTATTATTGTTTTTGCCATACATTGTCATGATATCACCATGGGTTTACATATGCTTCCCCTCCGGGTCCCCCCTCCCTCCTCCCTCCCCCCCGGGAAATCTCGCTGCACCAGTCCCGAGCATCAATCCTGGGCTGGCGATTGATTAGACACATGACAATTAACATGCTTCAATGCCCTTCTCCCATATCATCCCACCCTTACCCTCATCCACAAAGTCCACAAGTCTATTCTATACATCTGCGTTCCTTTTGTTGTCTCCCATGTTGGGTTCTCGTTACTGTCTTTCTAAATTCCATATATATGTGTCTCTCCGTCTTTTTATGTCATCTTTGATTTCTTTCATTAGTGTCTTATAATTTTCTGTGTACAGTTCTTTTGTCTCCTTAGGTAAGTTTATTCCTAGACACTTTATTCTTTTTGTTGCAATGGTGAATGGGATTGATTCCTTAATTTCTCTTTCTGATTTATTTTTTACTGTTAGTATATAAAAATGCAATTGATTTCTGTGTACTGATTTTGTCTGTGTATTGATATATTTATAATAAAGTCTTTTGATACATCAACATATGCTATATCTCTCAATTTATTCATATCATTTTCTGACTTTCAAATATATTTTGTAATTTTCTCCATAAAGATATTAAGTACCTTTTGTTAAATTTACCCCTTAATACCGTACAGTGTTATGTTGTTATATATTCCTCTTTGCTATTTCTGATGTTTTGTTTAAGATGGCTACTAACGTTTGAACATTGATCTCATAGCTTACAAGCTTGTTGAGCTCTAATATTTCTAACAGCTTCAAGATTTCTATTGGATTGTCCTATGGAGACAATCACACTGTCTGTGATTAAAAACACTTATTCAGACTTCGCTGGTTGTCCAGTGGTTAAGAATCCACCTGCCAACTTAGAGGACACGTGTTTGATCCTTGGTCCATGAAGATCCCACATGCTCTGGAGCAACTAAGTCCATGTGCCACAACTTCTGAGCCCAAGTGCCTAGGGTCCATGCTCTGCGACAGGAGAAGCCACTGCAATGAGAAAGCCTGTGCACCACAGAAAGAGTAGCCCCCACTTGCTGCAACTACAGAAAGCCTGTGTGCAGCAACCAAGACCCAGGCCATCCAAAAATAAATAAATCTTTAAAAACAATGTGTTCTTTAGAGTTCTTTCAAACCCTAATCTCTCTTTATATTTGAATTACTGCATTGGATATGTTTTCTAAAATAAAGATAATAGAAATTATCAAAATGCCTTCTTTAATTTTTTCTGACACTAGTAAGAATGTTTCTAAATTGTTACAATTTATGAATATGTTTGGTATGAATTTTTAATAAAAATCATCAATTTTATGATGCTTAATTTATTCCCAATTGGCTAAGAATTTCTTAAATATATAATACATTTGAGCATTGAATTTTATCAAGTTTTTCTTCCATCTCCTGACATCAGCTCAGTTCAATTCAGTCACTCAGTTGTGACTGACTCTTTGTGACCCCATGAACTGCAGCATGCCAGGTCTCCCTGTCCATCACCAACTCCCAGAGTCTACCCAAACCCATGTCCATTGAGTCGGTGATGCCATCCAACCATCTCATCCCCTGTCGTCTCCTTCTCCTCCTGCCCTCAATCTTTCCCAGCATCAGGGTCTTTTCAAATGAGTCAGCTCTTCACATCAGGTGGCCAAGGTATTGGAGTTTCAGCTTCAACATCAGTCCTTTCAATGAACACCCAGGACTGATGTCCCTTAGGATAGACTGGTTGGATCTCCTTGCAGTCCAAGGGACTCTCAAGAGTCTTCTCCAACACCACAGTGCAAAAGCATCAATTCTTCAATGCTCAGCTTTCTTTATAGTCCAAATCTCACATCCATACATGACTACTGGAAAAACCATAGCCTTGACTAGATGGAGCTTTTTTGACAAAGTAATGTCTCTGCTTTTTAATATACTGTCTAGGTTGGTCATAACTTTCCTTCCAAGGAGTAAGTGTCTTTTAATTTCATGGCTGTAATCACCATCTGACATAGCATATGGTATTACCTTTTAATTTATTACATTTTCTCTTATAGAGCTATCCTTACATTGCTGAAATAGCCTCTACTTATATATGAGAGTATATATGTAGTCCACACATAAGCTGCCGAGAAGGCAGTGGCAACCCACTCCAGTATGCTTGCCTGGAAAATCCCATGGATGGAGGAGCCTGGTAGGCTGCAGTCCATGAGGTTGCAAAGAGTTGGACACAACTGAAGCGACTTAGCAGCAGCAGCACACATATGCTGACTTCAATTTGCTTATACTTTATTTAGGATTGCTGCATTTGCAATTTTACTTTTCTTGGTCTAGTTTGAAAAACAAGACTAGAATATTGTCACAAAATAACCTGCATAGCTTTGCCTCTATTCAATGATTTGAAGTAGGTTTATAAAATGAGGATCTTCTGTTCCTCAAAGGACTGGTAAAGACAGCCTGGATCAGAAGGCAAATGACTAATCCTCGTGTGGTGAAGGCGATGGGCTCGGGGTTAACAGATAGAGGGAGAATTTCAAATACTCTCCCAACTTCTTTGATGATTATTCTTTCATTAGGTTATCTATATCCTTCTGACTCAAACTGGTATCATAAACAAATTTTTCTAGAAAAATTGTTTATACTATCTGGGTTGAAATTTATAAGCCTACACATGTTTATAGTATTTTTTCTGGTGTTTCTATATCCCACTGTACACATAGCTACATATTCTTTTTTATTATTTTGTACCTTTAAATTCTTATCAGTTTTGCTAAGGATTATCTATTGCTTTTTTTAATCAAAGAACAACATTTATATTTTCTTGGATCTTTGCACAGTTCTTTTATTTTCTGTATAATTTTTTTGTCTTTTGTCTCTTTTTCCTATCATCTTCATGTCTATATGTGTTTGTGTGTATGTGTATACACATATAATTATTAGCTTACTGTACCAAACACTTAATTAATCTTTCATTTATTTGTCAAGAAAGGCACTTACAGTACTATCACTAATGTAAACTTTCAACATTCAGTTAATTCTCATTGGGTTTTATTCTTTAGCTCATTATTTTCAAGCACAATTTTATTTTTGAAACATTGTGGTCATTTTTAATACTTTCTTATTGATTTATAATTTAATTTCCTTCTTGTTAGAGAATATGAAATGTACTACACTGATTCTTTGACATTTATTGAGACATCCTCTGTGTCCTAATGTGATCATTGTGTAAATAAATACTCCATGTGTACTTGAAAGGCATCTAGTATTCCCATTTTGTTCAACTCAGAGTTGTATGTTATCTATTAGGGTTAGCTTCTTAAGTGTGTTGCTTAAATCTCCCCTGTTCTGACTGTTTCTTCAGTTTATTCTGTAAGTATCTGACAGGGATTAAATCTCCCAATAAAATTATTGATTTGACCATCTCTCCTTATAGTTTGGTCCATTTGTACTTAATATTTTCCAAGAATACACTGTTAGGTTACACGGATTATGATTGTTCTTTAAACAGTTGTCCTCCTTTTCTAGTAATGTTTTAAGCCTATTTGGTATCATATTAATATTGTTACACTAATTCATTTATTTTCCCAGCTCTTTGTTTTTAATCTCTCTGTATGATTTTGTTTTTGTGGTGTCCTTCATCAGCAGCATATGGCTGGATTTGTTTTGTTTTTACATCCATCTAATAATCTCAGCCTTTGAGGACTTAATCTACTTACACGTATTGTAATACCTGATATATTTGGAATTATTCCTGCATCTTACTTGGTATTTAAAGCTTGCCAGCTGTTTTTTCTCTTAGCTTCTTCATATGTTCTTCTTTTCTTGTCTCTATTAGGTGGATAATGTTTTTCCACACTCCTTTTTTATCCACATGGAGACTGTATTTCCACAGTTTTAGTTAACTGTTTAGCAAACATAATTAGATATATATTATTTCAATACTCTAAGATTATAGTATTTTATCTCCCTTTTATGCACAATGAGGATTTGATAGTCTGTATTCATCATATACCTTTTCACTCCCACTTAGTTTTTAGAAAAATATGAAAGTTTTTTAAATTCTGTTTTTTAATGAAATTTCCCATCATAGTTTATTAATTTCAGTGCCCTCCATTGTACCTGATATCCCAGGGCTTCCCTCTGCATTCACTTTTTTACCTTCTATAGCATATCGTTAATAATTCTTTTTTTAATTTATTTATTTTAATTGGAGGCTAATTACTTTACAATATTGTAGTGGTTTTTGCCATACATTGACATGAATCAGTCATGGGTGTACATGTGTCCCCCATCCTGAACCCCCCTCCCATCTCCCTCCCTACCCCAGCCCTCAAGGTCATCCCAGTGCACCAGCCCTGAGCACCCTGTCTCATGCATTGAACCTGGACTGGTCATCATGGAAGCAACCTAGATGTCCATCTTTAATAACTGTTACTTTGACAGTCTTGATGTAGCAAATTCTTTTAATTGTATATATCTAAAATAGATTCATTTGTCTCCATTCTTGAATAGTAGCTCAGCTGGTTTACTATTTTTGATTGCAACTGTATTTAAAGAATTTTCTGGCCTCTGTTTTTATTGATTGAAAACTCGATTGTGAGTCTAATAGCTGATTCTTTATAGGTAATTGGTCTTTTCCATCATGAACTTAAGATTTTCCTTTCTCTCTGATATTTTGAAGTTTCCTTACAATGAGAAAACAGCGTTGAACACAAAGTTCCTCAGTACTATCTTTAATTCACGATTCTCCCTTTGCGTACAGTCTTGAGACGATTTTGTTAGCGGGAAAGCCTTCTTATATATACCACTTCTCAGGTATTTATATGGAGGGATGTTCCTTCTTCTTGCTCCACCCCTTCTATACTCCTCCCAATTGACTACCAGGTGACAACCATTACTGCACATTCCTTGACTGTACAGAGCCAATCCATCATAAAGTCTGTTAGCCTAGGAGTTCAGTCTCTCTCCTTCTGCATTCTGAACTGGTAAGAGCAATTCTGGGTGTACTGCCACCCCCATATTTTCCATGGGTGGGATACAGACTGCAGTGAGGGGGAAAGCTAGAGGTAGGGCAAGCAGGAAACATCAGCAAACCTGTTTAGCATCTGGTTGCATAGTTTGGCCTCGTCCTCCAACTTTTATTTTTTGCCTTTTTTTAAATTGAGATGTAATTCATATACTAAAATATTCACCCCATTAAAAGGTACTGTTTTATTTTTCAATATATCCACAAAGTTGTGCAATCATACTGTTTAGTTTCAGAATGTTTTCACCACGCCAAAAACAAACCTTGTATATATTAGCAGTCACACCCATCCTCCCCAATCTACCCAACTCCCAGCCCCTGGAAACAACTAATCTTTCTGTCTCTGTAGATTTTACTATTCTGGTCTTTTTGTATAAATGGAATCATAAAACATATGGCTTTTTTTGTCTGGCTTCTTCCATTTAATAAAGCTCACTTTTACTCTTTATCTGGCTCGTGAATCTACCCCTCAATTGGTTTCAAAAATGTGGTATGAAGAAGGATATTATTTATGGAGCCCACAAAATCCTACATAATTTCCTACTTCTTAGTTTCAATAACTATACTTTTAACTTCCAGGGGTTATTTACAAATCCACTTATCCTTAGCCTAGTTTTCTTTGTTTCTTTTCCCATTTTAAAAATAAACTTTTTGTATAATAATAGACATAGAGAATAGAACATAAATCCTAAATATATATAACTTAATGAATTATTACAACCAAGTCAACATATAAAGCATTATCTTTATCCCAAAGGTTTCTCAAATGTCCCCTTGTACCCCCTTTCTTCCTCATCCTACAAAATCACATTATACTTGTCCTGAATTCAAAAATCACAAGAGTTTTGCCAGTTTTTAAACTTTATAAAACAGGAATCATATAGTACAGTTTTTTGTTTTTGTTTTTCTATTGGGTTCTTTGGCTCATTTTATCTGTAATACTTCCAGTTTTAATAGAAGGTATGCCTTTGTTTTTTGCTTTGATGTCTTAAACACATACAAAACCCATCAGACTGAGTCCTAAATAATTTCATTTGGAGTGAATTCATGGCCTGATTTTTAAAACTTTTGTTCATTATTATTTCAGACTTAACTTTTTATGTTTTTAAATTTTTGTTTACAAGCCTGATTGGAGTAGAATTTTTCATTTTAAGTGTTATTTTTGTGTGTGTGCCCATTTCAGCTTTTCACACTCATCCCTTTTTTATATAGCAGGTTTGCAGTTATCTCAGCCTGATTTCCCAGTGCAGATCTAAGCCTGCTCCATTATAATGGGCAAGGACAGATACAGGTGCAAAGCCAGCTGGCAGCTGGAATCTAGTTCCTAGTAGGTTCCTAGTTCTAGCTCCTAGTAATGAGACCATATGTTTGTTCTTCTGAGCCTCTGCTCCCACTTCCACTTCCCAAACTCCTCCCAGCTCCACCCACAGCTATTTAAAGTCAATTACCAATTACACACCGTGAGGCATTTTTATATGCCAATGTTCTTTCCCAAGTGGTAGAGACTATGTAGTAATCAATGGCATGACTACGCTCCCCCACTTCACAAGAAGCACATTTGTAGAAAATAAGATACACTTGCTGTTTCAAAATAGAAAACCCAATAGGTCTGCGCTACAGCTGTCACCAACACTGTGTGTTTTTATTGGTCTTGACTTTAGAATCTCCCACTAAGCCTTTTAGACCCTTTTTTACTTTTATAAATCTATCACTGTGGGCTTCTGACAACAACAAAAAAGTATTTACACAGCATGAATTCATTGTCCCGTCTTGAACAGATGTCTCAACTCTTTTTTTTTTAAGCCCTCACAAGCTGATTTACGGCAACGGAGATTTCCAAAAAAGGCTTCTCTTAAGTGATCACCTAGCTACTTCATCTAAGAGATAAACTGGCTTTCTCTCAAACCTTACCCTTGGTGATTTTCTTGGGACGTTTCATATTGAGCACATCCCTGGAACTAAGATGTGTTTTCTCTGATTATCTTCCTTCTCTGTAACTATTCCTTCTCTATTTCATACTCACTCTGTGGAACACCCATTTCTTTCTTGTATGAATTCTCCAAGATAAATCTTTGAATGTGTGAATGCTTCCCTCTTTTATTCCTCTCTATTCTTTCCTTGGGTGACCTCCTAAAATTTCATGTCATCAAATGTCATTTCTACTCACAAGTCTCTGCTTATACTGCTAATGTTTCTTCCTACTTTCACTGTCATATTTTCCATTATTTTCTGGACATTTCTACCTTGATAAGTTGCCAACTTCTTATACATACTCATTTTAACTCCCACTGTTACCTCCACCAGATCACCATCACTGCTTTCCCAGGTACCTGATAAAAACTGCTAAGGTAACTTCTACCTCTTTCTTTCCCTTGCCCTCAACAATTAGGTGTGCTTAGTCACTCAGTAGTGTCAGACTCTCTGAGACCCCATGGACTGTAGTCATTCGGCTTTCCTCTGTCCATGGGATTTTCAGGCAAGAATACTGGAATGGGTCGCCATACCCTCCTTCAGGAGATCTTCCCAACCTGGGGATCGAACCCAAGTCTCCCACATTGCAGCTGGATTCTTTACCATCTGAGCCACCAGGGAAGCCCAAGAATACTGAAGTGGGTTTATCCTTTCTCCAGGGAATCTTCCTGACCCAGGAATCAAGCCAGGTCTCCTGCGCTACAGGCAGATTCTTTATCAGCTGAGCTACCACAGGTACTTCTATAGTTAGAGCTCTAATAACTTTTTACCGGAACCATGTAATGGTCCCCAGCTCATTTCCCTGATTTGTATCTTTGTTCCCTAATCCAACCGATATTCAGCCCCCACAGTCATCTTCCTATAGTTCAGTTTGATCAATTCATTTTCTTGCGTGAAAACTGCCAGTGCCTCCCAGTGACCTCATATTTCCCAATGACCTGGGGAAAATCCAGTTTTCCTTATGTATCCCTCTAACCATGCTTCCATTCAGTTTTCCCATTAATCATGTCCTATGTTCCAGTCACACCTAACTTCTCCATGTCCCTTTTATAAAATCCCTTCATTTTCTCACATTATCCTTCCAACTGGAATTTCCTTCTCTCTGATCCCTACAGGTTCAAACCTAACTGCATTTCTTTATTCCTCAGCTGAAAAACCACTTTCTCTAATACTCTGTCTTTATTCCATCAGTCATAATTCATCTCTCCTAACCTGAAACTCGTCTAGCACTCCAGCTCTAGATTATTATTCTATTAAGCCACCTATACCTGTCCATAAGCTAGTATATTTATAAACATGTAGCATAATTACTATGAGACTATAACTCCCCGAGGACAGAGCATATTTTACCTTTCTCTGAGACTTTCACAAAATCTGGAACAATCTTGGCTCAGCATAGTATTTAAAAAGTATTTCTCAGCTGAGTGAACACATGAAAGACATGGTAGAAGAGATTTGTGCCTTCAGTTGAAAGCAAATGAATTAAACTTCCTTCTCCTCTCAGACTCAATAATCCTCTGATTGCCAAAGCCATGACCAATCAAAATATATTAACACAGAAACTTGTGGAATTTTAATTGTTTTTGTTTAGTCACTAAGTCACATCTGACTCTTTTGTGACCCCATGGACTATAGCCCACCAGGCTCCCCGTCCATGGGATTTTCCTGGCAAGAATACTTGAGTGGTTTGCCATTTCCTTCTCCAGGGGATCTTCCCAGTCCAGGGATCAAACCCCATCTCCTGCATTGGCAGGTGGATTCTTTACCACTGAGCTACCAAGGCTAATAGCATCACTAGCAACCTTTAAGTGATCAGCAGGCTTCTATAATCTCAAGACTCTGAAAGAAAGACTTGGAAACTGAAATATACCTTAACTCTTCATCTGGCCACACTGTAGCTCAGTGAAGTAAAAGTCACACCTGGGCTTTTAGCTTCACACCTCCACCAGGCACCTGTCATCAGCATTAAGAGGGTCACTCCAGACTAGCATGAGGCATACTCTTGAATGGTGAAGCTTGAATATTAAATGCTAGATTGAAATGTTTAGATCTTTATCTCACTTATAGACAAGAGTAAAGGAATTTTTTCAGAAGTTAAGTCAGCAGGCAAAATGTGAAACTTTCGTGGAAAATTCAGTCTTGCATCCTGGTCCAGAAGAATGGCAGGGACCACCTCCTCACATTCTAACATGTAGGAGAGCCAGATCAGGAATTCTAACCCTCTCAAAATTCAATTCATAGTTAGTATCTTGGCACTGCTTTTCAAAGTGTAACAACACATTTTCAAAAAAAAGTCTGAGCAAAAATTGTAAATTTGCCTCCAGGCATGTAAATGTTATTGCATAATTAACTGAGACATGGATTAATGTGACTAAATTCACAAAAACAATCCCAATTAGGGAGCAGTATCATGAGAGGTTTTTTTTTTTAACCCAAGTGCCCACAGAATTCACTGTTTCAACTGTTTTGACATCTAAGATTTCCTCCCCTATAAAGCCTCATTTCAAAAAAACATGGGCTTGAAAGAAGAAGGTGCTTGAGACACCTTAAACAATGCTTAGAAGCTCACTGCTGGGCTTTGTGCCAGCTCTGAGGAACATTTGTGTAACTGCTCCCAGCAGGATGCTCGCCTATCTCTGGGGGAGTTTTTCTCTGTAAAATCTCTGCTCACTTTGACAGTATTTAAAATAAAAGTAGTCATACACATTCAGAAAACACTACATCTTAATGAAGTGTCATAAAGTTAATGTATCATCTTTCCTACCAGTATCAATTCTTTAACCCTCCAGACTTTATAAACTCCCATTATACTAAGTGAGAGGCATTTCAACTCTTGATTATGTTTTGCCTGTATATTATTTCATGTACGAATCCTATAGATTATTCTATGTCTTCTAATTCTCTCCCTCAAAGTTTGGCTTTAAGTGCCATTAAGATACATTTAGCAGAAGACAAACACACCTATTTAGTTACACACAATCACACATGTCTAGCAAAGTGCTCTGAAGCGTTATTTCACATAGTCTCATCAAATTGGTACTTATCTCAGATGGATAATGTCACCGCCTAGTGAATCTTTTCTTCTAGATCTGTGCTGTTGGTTTCCACCCTGGGAAAATAAAAATGTATTGAACCATCCACACAATGGTACCAGGAAACTTCCTAACTTGCAACTTTCATATTGTTCAAGATTTTTTTCAAAAAGTCTATGAAGAGACGACAGATTGCAGAGAACATATGAAGGGCCAGCGCATACCACAGCCTATGAGAATAGAAAGCCTCATTTTGTGCTTATCTTTTGCACTATTCCAAATACCAAGTCTCTTACTACAATTCTTAAACTCTTCAAAACTAATTTTAGTTCAAGTATAGTTTTTCAAAATCCAAAAACTTACTTTGCTTTGTTTTTAAAATAATGATAATGAAATTTTACCTCTAATAATACTAATAGTAGTATGAGCTCTTTTGGTTAGGCATTATTGAGAAAAGTTCAATGCAAGTCATTAGAAGCAAACCAAAAGGCAACCTTCTGGCCCTCAGGGCTAGAAGGAATATTAATATTTTTTAGTAATTCTCAGGATTAAAGAAGAGTTGTAACAAAAAGTTCTCCCTGACTCAGTGTTGCCAAGACTTAGTCTCTTTGAGCTCTGCTTTTTAGTTTCATTCCCTCACACAGCTGAAGTTCTACCAAGTCACTAAGGAATACACCACTGGCATCTCTAGGCCTACATCAGATCAGCTGAGTAACACAAGTGAGGAAGGTTACTCTAATTCCCATGAAGTCCACAGACTGATCCCTAGAAAGAAACTGACTAGCCCAACTTCAGTCAAATACCCACCTAGTGGATGGGAAATTCCTATCAGCCAGACTGGTTCAAGGGGGAAGCTATGTTACCAGAAGCAAGGGGACAGGCAGGCTCATAGGAAAAGCCAAACAACAGCTTCTAAGGCCCATTAAAAATGATAATAATTGACATTTGTGTAACTTAACAATCATACAAAGAAGACACAAATGAGCTAATGTGCTCTGACAGGTCTTTTAAAAGTTAAATTAGTATTAGCATCTTAAAATCCTGAGATTCCTTTCCAAAAATCCATATTTCCAGATTTTCTTCAAAAATAGAAAGACTTCACACATTCCCTAATGTTAACAAAAACAATAAGGTGAGGATGCCCCTTTTCATTGGGACATATGCTTTCCCATTCATGCTGGTCTATGTCATTCATTTATATCCCTGGCCTAACCCTATAGGCATTTGAGGACATGACCCTTGACTGGTCTAGGTCTTCACACTTATGGGCATTTATTTGGCATTGGTATTATTGTACCACCGAGGAAGGTGAACTCAGAGAGTTCTCATGACTTGGTCACATGGCTAATAAGTGAAGGGCCTGAGACTTGTAATACACATCTAAAAATCTAAGATTTTAAAGTAACAGTTTTCAATTTTATTTTTAATTAAGCAGTGAATACTTTCTGTCAAATGAAATCTTGGCTGGATCACTCATGCATCAACCAATGGAAGCTGAGCTCTCTAGCTGAAGTAAGAATGCAGGGCTGGGAACTCAGGTTGGAGTCCCATCAGGCTTGGAGCAACCTTGTCACTATTTGACTCCACCACTACCCCAGTTACCCCCTAACTCACTATTGACTCCTAATGCCTTTTTACAGAGCAAAGTGGGAGAACTTCATATCATAATGTTATTAAAGTGGCAGGTATTAGGTTTTCTCTAGTACTATGGGAAATCAAACCTTCAAAGCTGGGGCAGGGGGTTGATGGTAAGAGAAATATATTTATAAGACACTATGAACTGTAATATATAATCATAAGACATATAATTATATTGTATACTTCAATATTTATATATATATATATATGCTTCCCAGCTGGTGCTAGTGGTAAAGAACACATCTGCCAAAGCAGGAGATATAAGAGATGTGGGTTCAATCCCTGGGTCAGGAAGATCCCCTGGAGGAGGGGATAGCAACAAACTCTACTATTCTTACCTGGAAAATCCCATATACAGAAGAGCCTACCAAGCTACAGTCCATAGGTTGACAATATTATAAACTGCAATATATAATCACATAAGATACAATTATATATTTCAGTATTCATATATACATAGTTTTAAAGGACGTCTGCAATGTAAATTAATATATCTGCCGGATAATATAAACAATATACCAACAAAAGATCCTTTGAAGTTTTTGTAACCAAATGACTCAGAGAAGAAATGATACATCAAACAGGGCTACTTAGGGAAAGAGAAGCCACTCTATTATATCAATATAAAGCATTTAACGTAGGAATTAAGGAATTATACAGCCATTGGAAGATCCAGAGGAACAGAGGACTAGAACGCTGCCAGTGAAATCAGAGAACTGCCACCCAAGGGCAGCCTGGTCAGCAGCTAGAGCTGAGCTTGAGGCAGTAAAGTGTGCAGGGCACATAGCTCCCCAGGAAGCTGCTCTGGGTTTGCAAAGATCTCCAGAGAACACTGGTTTTGCCCACTCTTCTTCTTGCAAATCTTGTATAAATTCCTTTCATTAGCAAATTCTAAACTGGAGCAATATAAGGATGGGGATGAGGATAAATGTAGTTTCTGACTTCCCTTCTGCAACACAGAGAAAGCATGAGAAGGGGTCACAGGGATGCAAAGTTGACAACAAACCATCTAAACACAGTACTTTTGGAACAAATAAATTTGAGCAAAGAAAATAATGGCTTCCTCACTTAGATGGGTATTGACTGAGGCATGTCTACTCAAATATATCTGGCGGGTGTGCATTCACTTTACACAGTACTTTCTGTTTGTTCTCTCCCTTGTTGAAATGGAGAACTGAAGGTCAAGAATAAGAAGGATGGACTCAAAGCAAGAATTATCATATGCAGGATGAGCAGATGTGCATGCAATACACAGTGTAAGTAATACATAAGTTGAAATTGACATTTAAGTGCAATAAGACCAAAAGACACCAGTAGGACTCAGTAGGATGGAATTCTTGACAAATATATGGTAACAGAATATAAAGTCTTCAAATTAAAAAAATAAGTATTATAATGAAGACTTGAGTAACATATTATGTTCTAGGCTGCCAGTTTCCTACTTTCACAAGTCTCTTCTTCCTTCTTAGTTAAAAAAAAATAAATTTTTAGCTGGGCACAGTGCCACTTAGAATAAAAGTCTACATTTCTCACCTCTTTTGTAGCCCTGTGACTAAGTGTTTATCAGTGATTATAAGAATATGTACTATTTGAAACTTCTAGGAAGCATTCATTTTTTCCTGCCTCTTCCTTTCTTCTGCCAGAAGTAGGAATGTGATGGCAGGAGCTCCAGCAGTCATTTTGTAACAGGTAATCTTGAGAATATAAGTCACTGGCCAAGAATGGCAGATGAAAAAAATACAAATCCTAGTCCCTGATAAAACAGTGATATCCACCTCCAGACTTCTTTTACATGAGAATTAAGCTTCTATCTTTCTGAAGCCACTATTGAGATAAGGGACTTTTTATAAAAAGTCAAATGTAATTTCTAATTGATAGATGATTGAAGCTATAATATGATGATGATGCTTGGAATGAAAGCATTAAGATCTGAAAATGCATATATCTTCCAGAGATAGGTAGGTAGTTCAGTTCAGTTCCATTGCTCATCCAACTATTAGCAACCCCATGAACTGCAGCCTACCAGGTTTCCCTGTCCATCACCATCTCCCAGAGCTTGCTCAAACTCATATCCACTGAGTCGGTGATGATGCCATCCAACCATCTCATCCTCTGTTGTCCCCTTCTACTCCTGCCCTCTATCTTTCCCAGCATCTGGGTCTTTTCTAATGAGTCAGTTCTTCACATCATGTGGCCAAAGTTTTGGAGCCTCAGCATCAGTCCTTCCAACAAATATTCAGGATGTATTTCCTTTAGGATTGAATTATGTGAGTCTCCAAGGGACTCTAAAGAGTCTTCTCCAACACCACAGTTCAAAACAATCAATTCTTCAGCACTCAGCTTTCTTTATGGTCCAGTTCTCTCACATCCATACATGACTACTGAAAAAACCATAGCTTTGACTATACGGACCTTTGTAGGCAAAGTAGTGTCTCTGCTTTTTAATATGCGGGCTAGCTTTCAAAAGCTATGACAAACCTAGACGTGTAGGTAGTAGAAATAAATAAATTACACAAGTAAAGGAGAAACATTAGAAAAATACCATGATCAGAAAACACAGAGAATGCCAACTGACTTTACATAGAGAACTGGAGGTCAATTATTAAATATCTATTTTCACATCAGAAAATAAGGGTTTAACTGCACAACCTTAAAAATTAGCATAGAGAACAATCCTTTGTTATATTTTAGTGATTCACTAAGAATGAGAGAATATTATATAGTCAGATTATAACATTTTTGTCTATTTTATTCTTTCTGTCTGGTTACAATTTTTTTTTAACTTCAGTAAAAGCATGCATCTTAAATGGAAAAAAAAAAAAAACAAACAAACTGGGTCTTCCAAGTCATCCTCAATAAACTGATTCTTCCAAGTCACAGATATGACCATGTCATTTCCTTGCTTGAAGCCATCTCCACTGACTGAGGATAAAAGTCAAATTCCCTACAATGGCCTGCAACACCAGTCTCCTCTAGCACCTTCCTGTTTCTCCCACCTAGTTTCTGCCTTCTTTCCCCATAATCCCCACACTTCAGCCATCTAAAAATACATAATTCCTTCCTAATCAGTCTGAAGCATTCCCCCTGTCTCTGCTCCCAATTTTACCCTCCTAGTAGAACTCCCTGGTTGCCATTTTTTTTCAGAGAAAAATCCCAGAGAATCGCCTTCTTGTGTGAACTCTTCTCTGAATATTACAGATGTTCAAAGAATGGAGATGTTGCTTTCAAGTGCAGGAATTAGAAAAATATTAGTTTCCAAGTTGCCATTTTAGAAGACCTTGAGTGATGAGTAAACTTTTGAAAAGCTAAGGTAGAGGAAGAAAAAAGTATGTTTCAGAAACAGAACATCATGCACAAAGGCTCAGAGGTGAGAAAGTCACTGTTCATTTAAGAAGCAGCAAGTGGTCCAGCTTAGTTGTAACACTGTATACACAATAAGACACCCTTGTGAGGCAAGCTATAAATGTGTGATTAATGATGTACCACTAATAGAACAACATTTAATAAGAACCTTCCACATGCAGAGTCTCACGCTAGCTTCAATAGTTGTAAAGTTAAAGGCACAGTTGCTACACTTAAAGCAATCAAATCTACTAGGAGAAAGAAACTTGAAATAGGTCATTTCAATATATTTTAGATACATATTATCATATAGCTACACACAGTATACCCTAATAGCTCATGATAATGATTATGCTCTTATTTACTAAATGTTTAATGCACTGGGCACTTTATACATATTAATTAAGATTTGTAGCAGCCCTTGAAAGTAAGTATTTTTATCTCCAATTTACATGGTGATAAAATTGAGATTCAGAGAATTTAAGCAGTACTATCCAAGGCCACACAGATAAATTAGCAGCCTTCTTTCCACTACATCATGCTAAAGGGAATTTACTTAACTTGGTGGACAATGAGGTGTCATTGAAGGGTTTTAAGTGGAGACATGACATACCTAGAGCTATGCCTTAGGAGGATTAATCTAGTAGAGATATAAAGAAAGGATGGACAACAGAGAGAACCATTATGTACCCCAATGTTCATTGAAACACTGTTTACAATAGCCAGGACATGGAAGCAACCTAGATGTCCATCAACAGATGAATGGATAAGGAAGCTGTGGTACATATACACAAAGGAATATTACTCAGCTATTTAAAAGAATGCATTTGAATCAGTTCTAATGAGGTGGATGAAATTGGAGCCTATTATACAGAGCAGAGTAAGTCAGAAAGAAAAACAATAATATAGTATATTAATGCATATATATGGAATTTAGAAAGATGGAAACAATGACCCTATATGTGAGACAGCAAAAGAGACACAGATGCAAAGAGCAGACTGTTGGACTTTGTGGGAGAAGGCAAGGGTGGGATGAGTTGAGAGAATAGCATTGAAATATGTACATTATCATATGTGAAACAGATCACCAGTCCAGGTTCATTGCATGAGGCAGGGTGCTCAGGGCTGGTGCACCAGGATAACCCAGAAGGATGGGATGGGGAGGGAGGTGGGACGGAAGGTCAGGATGGCAAACACATGTACACCCATGGCTCATTCATGTGAATGTATGGCAAAAATCACCACAATATTGTAAAGTAATTAGCCTCCAATTAAAATTTTTAAAAAATAAAAATAAGAAAGGGATGTTATAAAATAAAAAAGCTATTGAAAGTCCAGGCTTGAAATGGTGATGCTTAAAACTGGGTGTTAGAACAAAAAAGATCTATTTATGCTTGTTATGTATGGCAGTCGTTAGTGCTGCTCATTAAATATGTCCACCAAATATTTGTTTCTCCCCCTTCTGGGCATATAATCCACAGGATTGCCCCTTGCCCCCTTAGAGTTAGGTGTGGTCATATGATTTGGTCTGCCCAATAAAATGTGAATAGAAATGACAGAATTCACTGAACTCTGTATTCCTTTCTGTCGCAGCAATGAAAAATGATCCAGAGAGTATTCGCCCATGAGCCTGGGCCTGGAGAGAATGATGTAGAAGGGAGACCATTCAGGTTCGTAATAAACATGAAGCATCAGTGAGAAGTAAAACTTCTTTATTTTAAGCCACTAGGATTTGGAGATTGTTTGTTACTGCAGCATAAGCCAATTTACCCCAATTGATATCACGTCTTTTCCTGAGACTCAGTCATTCTAAGCACTGCTCCTCGAGCTTTACTGTGCAGTCTATTGCTTGGAGACATCGTTAAAACACAGATTCTAATTCAGTAGATCTAGGGTAAGCCCCAAGGTACGATATTTCTAACAATCTCCCAATCCCAGGTGGTATGTCTGGATGCCACTAGTTCACACTAGCAGAACTGCAAAAGCCTAAAACTATACTGCCCAAGATGATAGCAAATAGTTACATGTGACTACTTCGATCTAAATTAAGTAAAATTTTAATCAGTCATACTAGAGCATATTTCAAGTGCTCAAAAGCCGCATGAGGCCAGTGGCTATGGTATTTAACGTCAGAGAATTGTTCAAACATTTATAACATTACAGAAAGTTTTACTGGACAGTTTGGTTCTCAAGTAATATCCAGAAACACAGGGACAATCAGTCCTGGAAGCTTGGGGAATGGGAATGGTTTAGATACCAGCCGCTAGAGTTGCTGGTATCAAACAGCAATTCAATGGAGAGCAGAGAGGTTTGAGTCTCACAACATGAGGCTGAGACGGAAACTAAATGTGACATTGAGCACAGCACAAATCCCTGTCCTACCCAATCATTTTATTTCCCCTGTGGAAATAAGAGATCCCGTTTCAGGGAAGACAGTTCCAGAGAGCCTCTTCTCTCTCTGCCCTGATCTTGTCTGTCCAATTTGGCTAATCTATTTACTTCCCCCAGAAAACACAGGACACCAAGCATAACACTTGCTTTTGATCTCTTTTCCCCAAGAAATCAATAGCACTCAGAGACAGCGTGCCTGTAAGCACCGCCAAAAGAGCTATAGAATTACACAGTACAGTAGGCATGTGACTCTGTTTGGATGCCAGCTGCCGCCTGCTGCCAGCGATGGTCTACACACTGGTACCCAGCCTGTCTCTCCCCTCCTTTCCCTCGCTGGGAATTCAGACAACAGGGATGGTTCATTTCACTCTCACCTCCTCATCTCCGTTCACCCAGAAAATAGTATACCTCCTTTTTCAGACTTAAGACTTGGGGAGGGGTTATTAACCTGAAATCCATGGACATGATGGAGTTGTGCAAAAGCTTGCTGTATATGACACGAGCCCTAATACTCCTGAAACTAACAAGGAAGTGGACAGGGACTGTAGCCAGCTCCATCCAGATTTTAGTGGCCCAGTGCATCAGGGAAGGAGCAAAAAACCCCAAAAATAATTAGCGTAGAGGAAGAGGACATACAGGAGAGACTGCTTGTGAGGGACAGATTCTGAGTGACTGCTGGAGAAGCCACTGAAGACCAGAAGGAATCAAGGACAATGGCATCTAGGATAACAATCCAGACCACAAGCCCCAGCAGATATTAACTCACTTTTTACTCTTTCCCATATTACTGAGGCCTTAGTCACTCCCAAGGGATAACCCTAAACTGGCTGAGATTAAGTTCCCCCATCTGTCAGCAAAGATCATGATAAACATTAAGTTAACGTATCATTCTTCTAAACTCAAGTTAATAGCGCAGTTTCCCAGAATCTACAGCCCTTAGCAGATTCTCAAAGGAACCCTTGGGCTAAAGATCCACATGGATGTCTGAGGATTCATGACATGATGCATCTGCATGATGTATCTGTCAGTACTGATCGAATTAGCCATGTCCAACCAACGGTCTATCTCTTCCAGCTTCCTGCCTCCTCCACAAACCAGAAGGTTTGATTTGACTGCCCCAAACCCCACTGTTAATAATGCCACATTCAGGACTTGCAGAAATATAATATTTTAGTCCTTCTTTGACAATTCTACTTTGACCTCTAAGTGCAGGAATGAATGGATTTGTAACTCCTACCCTCCTTCCTATTCCAGGGACCTGAGGTAGACTCCACCCTCAAACGGCTACTACAAGCAGACCAATTTCTTTCAAGCCTGTGCTCTATCTTTAAACATTCAGAGTCTTTACTATGTAACCTGGCCATGCTTGTTTAAATATAAAAATCGTGATTTTTACCATAGGTCTTTAAGTACTATTAATACCCAGAAAGATACACCGTGCATCATCTGTGTCTGCAGGGACCTCCTGTCACACTGCCATAACCTCCCCAGACTTGTAACTCCAAATGAGAAGCATGGATTTTGTTGATTACTTGGAGATTTTGTGTGCATCGACCATGTGTCTTGCCCTTGACAAATGCTCATAATGCAGAGATACAAAAAACCCGCCCTACAGGAACTCACTGTCTGGAAGATATGGAAAAACTGACAGTCTTACTTCTGCACTGTAGCAGAGGAAAGAACAAGGCGCGAGAGAACAGCGGAGGGCAGCAAGGCCTATCGAAGGTGGCCTGAGAGGATCCAGACAAGTCTTTGCTTAATAGTTCTTCCCAAAGGTGTGAGTCCCTTTAAAAAAGGAAAAAGATCCCGTCGGGTTATCATGAGAACCCAGGACCCTGGGAAAGGAAGATGACCTCAGTGATGTTCAGGCAGCAGATCTGAGCCCAGGTTCGACCACCTCTGCTGAATCATGAGATGGGTTCCTGCAGAGGCAGCTCTGTTCTATGGGTTATGACTGTCTCACACACATACCCTAATGTGAAGGAGGGCAGATGAAGAGCAAACAGAGCTCTCTGGACACATATCTTTCCTTGAAACAGAAATTCAGTTCAGCCTACTGGAAACACAAAACAAGGCCTTGAGCAAGTCTCTGGTAAATATAGATGGGTCAGTTAACAAAGCCATATCCCTCTAACACAGGGCTCAGCAATCGTTTTCTGTAAACAGCAAGACGGTAAATATTTTCGGTTTTCTTAGTCATATTTGGTCTCCGTCCAACTGTTCACCTCTGCTCTTGGGACAGGAAAGCAGCGCCAAACAGACCTTCAACAAACAAAGAAGGCTCCATCCAAAGCAAACTTTATTAATGGACACTGAAACATCAATGTCATCTAAGTTCCCCTTTCCAGAAATATTAGTCCTCTTTTGACTTTTTTTGATAACCATATAAAAATGTAAAAACTCTTCTTAGCTTCAGCCATTTGCCCATCCCTGTTGTATCAGTAAAGCTACTGTTCTGCAGGTGGTGGTGGGAAGTTGGTTTTAAGAAAACCCTGCCATTTTTATGCATGATTCCATATGGCCACATGGCCACGATAACTAAAAAATTCTTTGAGGATGTGGAGATGATTTTCTGAGTACAAAATTGTCCTTTTCACTTTGAGCAATCTTTTCAAATTGTCACACAGATACTACAGGATATCTGGTTCTAGGAGGTAAAATTTTTCATATTTTTATTCTTCACAGCAAAGAGGAGAGGGAACTGAGTGATTTCACCATACAGAGAACAGGCAGTAGCCTCTCAACAATAAGACAAAAGACAATGTCTGAGCAGGCAGGGCCCCATGCTGTGGTTCAGTACCTCCAGGGCCCAGTCTGGGGTAGTGGAGTGGTAGCCATTCACACAGCCTTTTGCTGCCTCTCCTGCCAGGATAATCAGGATTCAAGGCTATGCTGCATTGCCAGGGGCTCTGTATTTCTGTGAATAAGACAAGGCCCTCAAGCCACACACAGAGCAGATAGGCATCAATTCCAGGAAATGTTATCACCAAGCACTGCCTGCATCACTAGCTCTGAGCAAGGCCAGCCGCCTATGAGTGGAATTTTCTAGCTATTCAAGACTTCTCAGCAAGGCAAGTCCTGCTCAGCTCCTTGGAGACCCAAATTGAATTTCTCTTTTTTACTTTTTTTTTTTTTTT
>ML662438.1:4591465-4605918 GCA_007570785.1 Antilocapra americana
TACATTGTCATGATATCACCATGGGTTTACATATGCTTCCCCTCCGGGTCCCCCCTCCCTCCTCCCTTCCCCCCGGGAAATCTCGCTGCACCAGCCCCTAGCATCAATCCTGGGCTGGCGATTGATTAGACACATGACAATTAACATGCTTCAATGCCCTTCTCCCATCTCATCCCACCCTTACCCTCATCCACAAAGTCCACGAGTCTATTCTATACATCTGCGTTCCTTTTGTTGTCTCCCATGTTGGGTTCTCATTACTGTCTTTCTAAATTCCATATATATGTGTTAATATACTGTATTGTTGTTTTTGCTTCTGGCTTACTTCAATAGCCAGGACATGGAAGCAACCTAGATGCCCATCAACTGACGAATGGATAAGAAAGCTGTGGTATATATACACAATGGAATATTACTCAGCATTAAAAAAAAATTCATTTGAAGCAATTCTACTCAGATGGACGAAACTGGAGCCCATTATCCAGAGTGAAGTAAGCCAGAAGCAAAAACAACAATACAGTATATTAACACATATATATGGAATCTTTTTTACTTTTTTGTCAACTTCAGGGATCAACTTGGGTAGCAATTTGGATATTTGTATAGCAATTTGAGTGGTTGAGGGCCTAGGAAGTGAACTAATTGATCATTTATATACTACCTGCAAATCTGCTGCCTGTTGTCCCACACATATCAGCCTTTAGTGATTAAATTTCATTCAGTTCACTTATTATTTAAGTGACTAAGGTCATGGCACCTGATCCCATCACTTCAAGACAAACAGATGGGGAAACAATGGAAACAGTGAGAGATTTTATTTTCTTGGGCTCCAAAATTACTTCAGATGGTGACTGCATCCATGAGATTAAAAGATGCTTGCTCCTGGGAAGAAAAGCTATGACAAACCTAGACAGTATACTAAAAAGCAGAGACATCATTTTGCTGACCAAGGTCCATGTAGTCATCGTTATGGTTTTTCCAGCAGTCATGTATATGAGAGCTGGACCCTAAAGAAGGCTAAGTGCCGAAGAATTGATGCTTTGGAACTGTGGTGCTAGGGAAGACTCTTGAGAGTCCCTTGGACTGCCAGGAGATCAAACGAGTCAATCCTAAAAGAAATCAACCCTAAATATTCACTGGAAGGACTGATGCTGAAGCTCCAGTACTTTGGCCACCTGATGCAAAGAGCTTATTCATTGGAAACGACTAACAGTGGGAAGGATTGAGGTCAGGAGGAGAAGGGGGCAACAGAGGATGAAATGGCTGAATGGCATCACAAAATCAATGGACATGAGTTTGAGCAAACTCAGGGAGACAGTGAAGGAGAGGGAAGCCTGGCGAGCTACAGTCCATGGGGTCACAAAGAGTCAGACATGACTTAGTGACTGAACAACAACAAAAGATAGCAGTTAGGGCAGAGTATCCTCCTACCCAAACACAGTGCCCCAACCGGCTGCCTGACTTCTTTCTCTGAGGAAGGAAATCTTAACCAGAGGCAACAGCAAATGGTAAAAATCCCTGCTGGCAGACAGGATAAGATATGTAGGATAGGATAGCCTCTATGTCCTGAGTATCTGGCACAAACTCATGGGGACTCAATCAATATTTGGATGAATTAATAAATGAATAAATCTCTAAGAACTCTGAAATCAACAAAAGGAATCACAGGAGCTGAGCTCAGTTGAACAGAGAAAGGGCTGAATGGCCAGTCATGGTGAACTTGGATAAACACTTGAGACTAGAGCTGTATTTTACCATCTGATTCACAGAATGGGTGAGCTGGCTTCATTTAAACGAGCAGGAATGGACAAGACAGTATTATCATAGACCCAACTACGCACTTAGCACTGTGCTGAGTACTCTGAGGATACAGAGGAAACCAAAACTTCATTTTCAATTGTCTGTTCTCTAATTGAGAAGAGAAGAGACGCATAAACCCATGAACTATGTAAAATATTTGTGGCATCATGCTAGAGCTGATGATGTCCACAGAAGCTAGAATTATACAAAAACTGTGTGCACACACATGCGGGTGTATAAACATTAGCTCAAGAAGATAACGGTTTTTGTGGAGCTGATTTTAGTTGTATCCACAGAGTATATATTGTTTGCTCCATGTAGTCCGCACAGACTTCTTTCTTCATCAAAATCAGCTGAAGAGCTTTTTCAAAATTCACAAGCAAGCATCCCCAGAGATTCTATCCAGTAAGTTGAGCATAAGACAAAATAACCTCTGTATTTTAAAAATCTCTAAAGGTGATCTAGACGTTATCAAATAGGGAAAACTACTCATTCAAACAATTTGAACATGGATGTAATAGAGAAGAATAAACAGAAGTTGACATCGTCATATCCAGGTTAACAGTTTTAATACAACTGGCCCACAACAGGGGATGATAAGCAAATTATGAGGTATAACAACAGCAAACAACCCTCCAAAAAGGTATTCAGAATTTACTTCATAAAAATAGAAACATGAGTGAATAAAGAGCATTAGACACTCTGTATATAGCAAAGATAAAATGATTGATTAAGAGCCAAGGAGAACATCCAGATTATTTTTAATTATGGGTTTTTTTTCTATAAAGTTATTGAATCTGCAGTTAAGATTTAACAAGCTATAAAACATTTTTTAAAAAATAAAATTTACCATTTTGTGTTATATTACATGGATGCATTTTTTAACAAAACGCTTACAAGCAACTAAACAATATCAATATGGTGAGTAATTATACTGTCCCTCAATGGTTTGATCATTATTTATTCATCATATTATGGTTGGTGTGACTATTTTCTCCAGGGAGTATCTGCATCAGAAGGATGAATGCTAATTCCATGAGCCTCTGCCACTTAAAATATAAAGTAGTGGGGTTATTTTGGCCTAAAGAGGTGCTTGATATAATTTTACCACAATTTGAACAGACAGTTGCATTAGGAACATTCACTGTGCATTTCAGTGAAATAGATGGTGATGATAGTTAAGCAAACCACCACTTAGGGGATAGCTTTTGAGCATGAACATAATAACGTCAAGAAGAAATATCCATGAAGATGTGTTAACTCCTACTTAGGTAAGACTTGGCCACCAAGAAAAACAGTTTGTCTTCTGTAACTATATTCACATGAGCAAAACAGAGTCTCTATTATTAGCCATATGGAGCAGGTAAAATATTATTAAACTCTGGTATTATAAGGGCGTGGTGGAGGATAAGGGGTAGGAAAGAGAAAGTTAGGTCAAAAACTACTTCACTTTTTAAAACACAAATTAATTAAATCTATATATGAGCTTAAAAATAATAACTCTATTAAATACAATGTAATTTTGAGATTATTTCTAGTTGCCTTACTTATTTAACCTTCATGACAACCCTTAAGCATAGAAATCATTCTTATCCTAAAATTATAGGTGAAGAAAGAATTAGTAAAAACTCAAATTTATATGGTAGTTTCTAGTTTTCAAAGTGGTTTCACAAATATAATTTAATTTTTGAAATGACTAACCACACATAATAGAGAAGGAAATTAATCCCAGAAATTTAAGTGAATTGCTGAAGGTCTCATGCCTTGTAAGTGTCAGATCAAAATTTAGACCCTGCTCCCAACTCGAATGTTTATTCAGACCAAGGCTGCATCTGCACAAGGCACAGTCAACAGCACCACTGGAGACCCAAGTCTGATCTCTAAGCTTCTCACACCCACCTACTATTCACCCAATTGAAACTTATTGCCCATGAGGTGTATGTACTCCATCACATTCCTTCCTTAGTGGGAGACTTCAAACATATTGTAAGTAGTCTCCCTTTGGTCAGATGCAAAAACTTCAGTATATAAACACCTTATAAAGTGTCAACACATGGACATCACTAGATGGTCAATACTGAACTCAGATTGATTATATTCTTTGCAGTCAAAGATGGAAAAGCTCTATACAGTCAGCAAAAACATGATCAGGAACTGACTGTGGTTCAGATCACGAACTCCTTATTGCCAAAGTCCGACTTAAACTGAAGAAAGTAGGGAAAATCACTAGACCATTCAGGTATCACGTAAATCAAATCCCTTATGATTATGCAGTGGAAGTGACAAATAGATTCAAGGGATTAGATCTCATAGATATAGTGCCTGAAGAACTATGGACAGAGGTTCATGACATTGTACAGGAGGCAGTGATCAAGACCATCCCCAAGAAAAAGAAATACAAAAAGGCAAAATAGTTGTGTGAGGAGGCCTTATAAATAGCTGAGAAAAGAAGAGAAGTTAAAGGCAACAGAGAAAAGGAAAGATATACCCATTTGATGGCAGAGCTCCAAAGAATAGCAAAGAGAGATAAGAAACCTTCCTCAGTGATCAATGCAAAGAAATAAGAGGAAAACAATAGAATAAGAAAGACTAGAGCTCTCTTCAAGAAAATTAGAGATACCAAGGGAATATTGCATGCAAAGATGGGCACAATGAAGGATAGAAATGGTACGGACCTAACAGAAGCAGAAGATATTAAGAAGAAGTGGCAAGAAGACACAAAAGAACTATACAAAAAAGATCTTCGTGACCCAGATAACCACGAGGATGTGATCACTCATCTAGAGCCAGACATCCTGGAATGTGAAGTCTAGTGGGCCTTAGGAATTATGACTATGAACAAAGCTAGTGGAGGTGATGGAATTCCAGTTGAGCTATTTCAAATCCTGAAAGATGATGCTGTGAAAGTGCTGCACTCAATATGCCAGCAAATTTGGAAAACTCAGCAGTGGCCACAGGACTGGAAAAGGTCAGTTTTCATTCCAATCCCAAAGAAACAAAATGCCAAAATATGTTCAAACTACTGCACAACTGCATTCATCTCACACCCTAGCAAAGTAATGCTCAGAATTCTCCAAGCCAGGCTTCAACAGTACATGAATCATGAACTTCCAGATGTTCAAGCTGGATTTAGAAAAGGCAGAGGAACCAGAGATCAAATTGCCAACATCCATTGGATCATAGAAAAAGCAAGAGAATTGCAGAAAAACATCTATTTCTGCTTTATTGACTATGCCAAAGCCTTTGACTGTGTGGATCACAACAAACTGTGGAAAATTCTTCAAAAAATGAGAATACCAGACCACCTGATCTGCCTCCTGAGAAATCTGCATGCAGGTCAAGAAGCAATAGTTTGAACTGGACATAGAACAATGGACTGGTTACAAATTGCAAAAGGAGTACGTCAGTGCTATATATTGTCATCCGGCTAATCCAAGTTACATACGGACTACATCATGCGAAATGCCAGGCTGGATAAAGCACAAGCTGGAATCAAGATTTCTGGGAGAAATATCAATAACCTCAGATATGCAGATGACACCTCCCTTATGGCAGAAAGTGAAGAGGAACTAAAGTCTTTTGATGAAAGTGAAAGAGGAGAGTGAAAAAGCTGACTTAAAACTCAACATTCAAAAAACTAAGAGCATGACATCTGGTCCCATCACTTCATGGCAAATAGATGGGGAAACAATGGAAACAGTGAGAGACTTTATTTGGGGGGGGGGCGGCTAGAAAATCACTGCAGATGGTGATTGCAGCCATAAAAGTAAAAGAAGCTTACTCTTTGGAAGAAAAGTTATGATCAACCTAGACGGCTTATTAAAAAGCAGAGACATTACTTTGTCAACAAAGGTCCATCTAGTAAAAGTTATGTTTTTCCAGTAGTTATGTATGGATGTGAGAGTTGGACCATAAAGAAAGCTGAGCACTGAAGAATTGATGCTTTTGAACTGTGGTGTTGGAGAAGACTCTTGAGAGTATCTTGGATTGCAAGGAAATCCAAACAGTCCATCCTAAAGGAGATCAGACCTGGGTGTTCATTGGAAGGACTGATGTTGAAGCTGAAACTCCAATACTTTGGCCACCTGATGAAAAGAATTAACTCACTGGAAAAGACTCTGATGCTGGGAAAGACTGAAGGCAGGAGGAAAAGGAGACAACAGAGGATGAGCTGGTTGGATGGCATCACTGACTCAATGGACATGAGTTTGAGCAAGCTCTGGGAGTTGGTGATGGACAAAGAAGCCTGGTGTGCTGCTGTCCATGGGGTCTCAAAGAGTCAGACAAGACTGAGCAACTGAATTATAAAGTTTCCAAACACCCCACTAATAATCTAGAAGAAGTTTGCAAGAACCTGGATAGAAGAGAGGGCCTTCCCGCATGATGTATCATACAAGGCTAAGGCAGAATTTCAGGGCACAGATAACCCTTTTGGTACAGGCTGAGTCCCTACATTTGGCAGCTGATCTAAAGAAGGCAATAGTGAACAACTTCACCTTGGCTCACCTCCCGTGCAGTTCTTGGTGCTGGCAAGGGACAGAACTGACTCTGGTGGACTTTACAGCTTCTCTCTCATGGCATTAAGCTCTAGGGACCCTGCTGATAATATTCTCTTTTCCAGCATACAGCAAAATTAATCTACCTCTCATAAAGAAAAAACTAGCTCATCAAACATTCACTGGAATTCTTCCTAACACTAAGTCACCTAATCATGCCATCTAGTTATAACATTATTTCAACTTTTGTTCCTCAGTAAAATGACTCTTGGAAGAATGAAGCCTTTAGAGACACATATACACAGGGAAAAAGAGAGATAGAGACAGAGAGAGATGAGTCTAGGAGAGACAGTTTAATACCTCAATGAATTATCAGCCATACTATTTTGCATTATATAGTTTTTTCCCAATTTATACCTCTTGGCTCTCCAGCAACAGTAGAAAAATGCAGTCTTACATCCTCTTGATATTTGTTACCATAGTGAGCATATAATAGGTTTAAAGCAATTGCTAATTTTATTATATTTACCTATAGCTGATTCAATGACCATCTGAAAAAGCAAAAATACCTGATTATGAGATGTTACTTATCTCTCCTTGAGACTCACTATTACCTATACAAACTTTTGGCTAAAGTTCACAATCTAAGTAAGCAATTTCATGATATTAGACATAAGGGCAGAATGTTTAAAGTCATGATATCCCAAAAAGGTAGGGCAAGACTGTAATCCAATCTTTTGTTCTATTCAGATCCTCATATGATTGGATGAAGCCTACCCACTTTATGACAGGCAGTCTGCTTTATTGAAATTCCACAGATTTAAATGTAATATTATCCAAAAACTTCCTCACAGAAACTTCCAGAACAATTTTGGCCAAATGTCTGGGCCATGCCCAGTGAAGTTAATACATAAAATTAACCATTATATATACAAAACAATTACTAATCTCCTAGTGTTTTGTATAATAAGAGAATTATATTTTAAACTCTAAATATAGATACAGACAGTCCTAGCTCTCAACATTGTTAGTTGTTCTTAGTCAACAATGCATACCTGTGTCCATATGTAAGAAGCAGACATATAGCTATGGTAGGTGGCCAGGCAGGGCTGACCACCTGTTATTTCACACCTCTTGCCTCATTAACTCAGACTGGGAGGAAGGGCTGGACTGTGCTTGGTCCAGCACAGCCTGGACCCAACCCAGGTGAGCTCTTTAACATGGAATGCCTGGCTTTAGAAAATGTAATGATCTTCTCACTGTCTTGGGGACTGATGTGGCCAGGTTACTCTCCTAAAAGATGGGAGGTCTTCCCCTGACCAGAATGGATATTTCCATATCAATTATCCTTCAAAGAGAGAAATCCTAGAGCAGAAATGGGGCCAGCATTAGGCAGATATGAAATGTGAGGGTAGGGGGCTTTTAAAGATGAGGCTACTGTTGCTCAGGCTTCCCTGATGGCTCAGTGGTAAAGAATCCACCCGCCAATGCAGAGGACACGGGTTTGATCCCTGGGTTGGGAAGATCCCCTGGAGAAGGAAATGGCAACCCACTCCAGTATTCTTGCCTGGGAAAACCCATGGATAAAGGAGCCCAGTGGGCTAGATAGTCCTTGGGGTCACAAAAGAGTCAGACATGATTTGGTGACTAAACAATTGCTGCTCATTTTGAATTGAATTCTGAGGACTGAAGAGATGAGTACTCCCAGTAGTAGAGGGTGAAAGGGCCACTAACACATGGCTGCACATCTAGATCAGGTGAAAAGTCTACTTGGTAAAGAATTCTAAAGGAAGGATAGGGCCCCTAAATTCTACTTTCAGTGGTGGCATAACTTGTGTGCTATTTGTAGTATTTCCAGGCCTAGAGATGGGGAAATGCAGAGAGTCTGTATATGCTCCCAAAGGAGTAGCTAAGGGAATGATCAGACAAGGAAAAGGGTCGCTGTTCATCCTCACCAACAACTGTCCCACCTTAATTCAGGAAATCTAAAATAGAGTACTATGCTATGTTGGCTAAAAGTGGTATCCATCACTACAGTAGCAATAATACTGAATGGGGCACAGGGTGTGAGAAAAAAAAAAAAACTAGAGTATGCACACTGGCTATCATTGATTTAGGTGAATATACTATCATTAGAAGCATATTAGAAGAGATTTTGTTGTTGTTCAGTTGTGCAGTCATGTCTGACTCTTTACAACCCTAAGAAGTGTAGCACTCCAGGCTTCCCTATCCCTCACTATCTCTCTGAGATTGCTCAAACTCATGTCCATTGATTCCATGATACCATTCAATCATCTATTCTTTGTCATCCCCTTCTCCTCCTGCCCTCAGTCTTTCTCAGCATCAGGGTCTTTTCCAATAAGTCAGCTCTTCCCATCAGGTAACCGAAGTACCGGAGCTTCAGCTTGAGCATCAGTCCTTCCAATGAATATTCTGGACTGATTTCCTTTAGGATTGACTGTTTTGATCTTCTTGCAGTCCAAGGGACACTCAAGAGTCATCTCCAACACCACAGTTTGAAAGCATCAATTCTTCAGCATTCAGCCTTCTTTAGGGTCCAACTCTCACATCCATACATGACTACTGGAAAAACCATAGCTTTGACTACAGGGACCTTTGCCAGCAAAGGGATGTCTCTGCTTTTTAATATGTTCTCTAGGTTTGTCATAACTTTCCTTCCAAGGAGCAAACATCTTATAATTTCATGGCTGCTGTCACCATCCATAGTGGTTCTGGAGCCCAAGAAAATGAAGTCTGTCACTGTTTCCACTGTTTCCCCATCAATTTGCTATGAAGTGATGGGACTGGATGCCATGATCTTAGTATTTTGAGTGTTCAGCCAGATTTTTCACTCTCCTCTTTCACTTTCATCAAGAAGGCTCTTTAGTTCCTCTTCACTTTCTACAACTAAGATAGTATAATTTGCACATCTAAGGTTATTTATATTTCTCCCATCAATCTTGATTCCAGCTTGAGCTTCATCCAACCTGACATTTTTCATGATGTACTCTGCATATAAGTTAAGTAAGCAAGATGACAGTATACAGCATTGATGCACTCCTTTCCCAATTTTTAACCAGTTGGTTGTTCTAAGTAAGGTTCTAATTGTTGCTTTTTAACACACCTATGGGTTTCACAGGAGACAGGTAAGGTGGTCTGATATTCCCATCTCACTAAGAATTTTCCACAGTGTGCTGTGATCCACACAGTCAAAGGCTTTAGCAAAGTCAATGAAGCAGAAATAGATGTTTTTCTGGAATTCCCTTGCTTTCTCCATGATCCAAGAAATGTTGGTAATTTGTTCTTTGGTTCCTCCGCCTTTTTGAAATCCAGCTTGTACATGCTAAAGTCTAGCTTGAAGGATTTTGAACAACCTTACTAGCATGTGAAATGAGCACAATTTTATGGTAGTTTGAACATTCCTTGGCACTGCCCTTCTTTGGGCTACCCAGGTGGCACTAGTGGTAAAGAACCCGCCTATCAATGCAGGAGACATAAGAGAAGCAGGTTCAATTTCTATGTCAAGAAGATCCCCTGGAGTAGGAAATGGTAACCCACTCCAGTATTCTTGCCTGGAGAATGCCATGGACAGAGGAGCGTGGCGGGTTATATTTCATAAGATCACAAAGAGCTGGACATGACTGACCAACTAAGAATGCATTTTTGGGGATTGGAATGAAAACTAACCTTTTCAAGTCCTTTGGCCACTGCTGAGTTTTCCATATTTGCTGACATATTGAGTACAGTACTCAAACAGTACCATTTTTGAGGATTTTAAATAGCTCAGCTGGAATTACATCACCTCCACTAGCTTTGTTTATAGTGACGCTTCCTAAGGCCCACTTGATTTCACACTCCAGCATGCCTGACTCTAGATGAATAACCACACTATCATGGTTATCTGAGTCATTAAGACATTTTTGTATAATTCTTCTGTGTATTCTTGCCACCTCTTTCAATCTCTTCTGCATCTGTTAGGTCCTTGCCATTTCTCTTCTTTATTGTGCCCATCCTTGCATGAAATGTTCTCTTGATAGCTCCAGTTTTCTTGAAGACATCTCTAGTCTTTCCCATTCTACTGTTTTCCACTTCTTCACATTGTTCATTAAAGAATGCCTTCTTATCTTCCCTGCAGTCAGTTGGGTATATCTTTCTGCATTCTTATCTTTCCCTTTCTCCTTGGCCTTTCGCTTCTCTTCTTTGCTCAGTTATTTGTAAGGCCTCCTCTTTGCCTTCTTTCATTTCTTTTTCTTCAGGCTGGTTTTGCTCACCACTTCCTGTACAATGTTATGAACCTCTGTCCATAGTTCTTCAGACACTCTCAGATCTAATCCCCTGAATCGATTAATCACCTCCACTGTACAATCATAAGAGATTTGATTTAGGTCATACCTGAATTGCCTAGTGGTTTTCCCTACTTTCCTCAATTTAAGCCTGAATTTTGCAAAGAGGAGCTCATGATCTGAGCCAGAGTCAGCTCCAGGTGTTGCTTTTTTTGACTATTTGACTGTATAGAACTTCTCCAGGGAAGCCCAAATTATACATATTATATATATATATATTTATAATTTATACAATTTATAATATACAATTATGAATAATAATAGCATTTCAGGAATTTTAAACTGTGTGTCAGATATTCTCCTAAGTGCTTTACATTCATTATCTGATTTAATCTATACAAAATCCTATACACTTTATCCTCACTTTGCTGATGGGGAAGCTGATTTACAGAGAGGTTAAGTATGACCGGTAAGTGGTAACTGAGAGTTGACTGAGGCCCAAGCAATTCTATTCTAGATGCTAGTCATTATATCAAAACAATTCCTCATACCTATAAATTTCTTGACCACTATATTCTTCTATTGCTTGGGCTTTGAAAGTAAAAGTTCTAAAGCTGATAAAAAATGACCATAACTTTTGATGGAAAAAACTAGTTTTTAGATTAAGCCAAAAACATTTACTTATAGATTAATGTCAGCCTGGCTAAAGAACACTGGAGTAGGGCTGAATCATTTAATCTAACCTCTTCAGCAAGACAAAAGCCTAGAAATTACAAACATCTAAGTTAGAAACCTGAAGACCATGCTGGAGTAGACCAACACTCTCAGTATTACACCCAGTTAGCCTTTAATGCTGCCACTGTTTTCTTTTAAAATATATTTCAAATAAATCTCATCCTAACTACTCCTAGACTTCTAATAATTTTCTGCCTATTTTATGAATGAATGAGTAAATGAATGTATGATGAGGATATGAACTAGCATAGTAATAGTAGTGATGGATCAGTTCAGTCGCTCAGTCATGTCTGACTCTTTGCGACCCCATGAACTGCAGCACGCCAGGCCCCCTGTCCCGGAGTCCACCCAAACCCATGGCCATAGAGTTGGTGATGCCATCCAGCCATCTGTCGTCCCCTTCTCCTCCTGCCCTCAATCTTTCCCAGCATCAGGGTCTCTTCAAATGAGTAAGCTCTTTGCATCAGGTGGCCAAAGTATCAGAGTTTCAGCTTCAACATCAGTCCTTCCAATGAACACCCAGGACTGATCTCCTTTAGGATGGACTAGTTGGATCTCCTTGAAGTCCAAGGGACTCTCAAGAGTCTTATCCAACATCACAGCTCAAAAGTATCAACTTTTTGGCACTCAGCTTTCTTTACAGTCCAACTCTCACATCCATACGTGACTACTGGAAAAACCATAGCCTTGACTAGATATTGCCTACATTGTACACAAAGTAATGTCTCTGCTTTTCAATATGCTGTCTAGGTTGGTCATAACTTTACTTCCACAGAGTAAGTGTCTTTTAATTTCATGGCTGCAATCACCATCTGCAGTGATTTTGGAGCCCCCCAAAATAAAGTCAGCCACTGTTTCCCCATCTATCTGCCATGAAGTGATGGGACCGAAGGCCATGATCTTAGTTTTCTGAATGTCGAGCTTTAAGCCAGCGTTTTCACTCTCCTCTTTCACCTTCATCAAGAGGCGCTTCAGTTCTTCTTCACTTTCTGCCATAAGGGTGGTGTCATCTGCATATCTGAGGTTATTGATATTTCTCCCAGAAATCCTGATTCCAGTTTGTGCTTCCTCCAGCCCAGCATTTCTCATGATGTACTCTGCATTAAGTTAAATAAGCAGGGTGTCAATATACAGCCTTGACGGACTCCTTTTCCTATTTGGAACCAGTCTGTTGCTCCATGTTCAGTTCTAACTGTTGCTTCCTGACCTGCATACAGGTTTCTCAAGAGGCAGGTCAAGTGGTCTGGTATTCCCATCTCTTTCAGAATTTTCCATAGTTTGTTGTGATCCACACAGTCAAATGCTTTGGCATAGTCAATAAAGCAGAAGTAGATGTTTTTCTGGAACTCTTGCTTTTTTGATGGTTCATCGGATGTTGGCAATTTGATCTCTAGCTCCTTGCCTTTTCTAAAATCGGCTTGAATATCTGGAAGTTCACGGTTCAAGCTTGGAGAATTTTAAGCATCACTTTACTAGCGTGTGAGATGAGTGCAATTGTACAGTAGTTTGAGCATTCTTTGGCATTGTCTTTCTTTGGGATTGGAATGAAAACTGACCTTTTCTAGTCCTGTGGCCACTGCTGAGTTTTCCAAATTTGCTGGCATATTGAGTGCAGCACCTTCACAGCATCATCTTTCAGGATTTGAAATAGCTCACCTGTAATTCCATCATCTCCACTAGCTTTGTTCATAGTGATGCTTCTTAAAGCCCACTTGACTGCACATTCCAGGATGTCTGGCTCTCGGTTAGTGATCACACCATCTTGATTATCTGGGTCGTGAAGATCTTTTTGTACAATTCTTCTGTGTATTCCTGCCACCTCTTAATATCTTCTGCTTCTGTTAGGTCGGTACCATTTCTGTCCTTTATTGAGTCCATCTTTGCATGAAATGTTCCTTTGGTATCTCTAATTTTCTTAAAGAGAGCTCTGGTCTTTCCCATTCTATTGTTTTCCTCTATTTCTTCACACTGTTTGCTGAAGAAGGCTTTCTTATCTCTCCTTGTCTTTTCACAGCTATTTGTAAGGCCTTCTCAGACAACCATTATGCTTTTTTGCATTACTTTTTCTTGGGGAAGGTCTTGATTCCTGTCTCCTGTACAATGTTACAAACCTAATGGATGGATAGGAGAAACATTTTGGAGATTGAGAAATGCTTAAGGGTTTAACTAGATTCTAAAAGCACCATAAATAAAGAGTGAATAAAGAGTTTGATGTAGGAAAATGACACAATCATATTTACATTTTAAAAAGGTATTCTGAAATAACCTCATGGAATAATAGGGTATTTCTTTCAATTTGTGCAGCCTCAATTTCAAATATTGGTTCTACCGATTATAAGCTGGATGATGGGCAAGTTACTTAATATATCTGTATTTCAGTTATCTCATCCATGAAATGAGAAGAATAATACTAACCTTAAAGGGTTTCTGAGAAGTTTAAAATAGTTAACAGACACAAAGTATTTAGAATAGTGATGAAACTGAAGTGTGTAGCTTTTTTTTTAATCTACCAATAATATTTTGGGTTTTTTCACATAAATCCTGGTCTTGCCTATAAGAATTATTCTTAAATTTTAATAAATACTATTACTACCAAAAATAATATATATTTACCCCATTTCCTTGTCTAGTTGCTTATTACTAAGCCAATGAAAACAAATTAATGTTATGTTTTTATCATACATTCAGGCAAATTGCCATATTCTCTTATTATGCAAAATATTATTAGAAGGTCCCTAGAGTATTTTTAGATAAACAAACTAAACATCAGCAAATAAAGCAAACTTTATCTCTTTTTTACCTATATTTACACCACTAATTCCTTTTTATTTTCATAGTGAATTCTCTGTACCATTAAAGAAAATATTTAATAAGAATAGTAAGGGCTTGCATTGCTACCCATGAATAGTACAGACATCAGAGTCATCATCATCATCATGCTTTAAAAAATTAAAAAACTAGACAAAATACAGGAAACAGCTGTTTTCAATAAACAGACAATAAGCAGTGAAGGACCATGATTCCTTGAGAGGAAAGAAAGAAAAAAAGCCCTGTAGCATGGCTTCACAGCTGAATTCTACCAAAAATTTAGAGAAGAGCTAACACCTATTCTACTCAAACTCTTCCAGAAAATTGCAGA
>ML662438.1:4605928-4721604 GCA_007570785.1 Antilocapra americana
GCTATACTACAAATCCACAGTCATTAAGACAGTATGGTACTGGCACAAAGACAGAAATATAGATCAATGGAACAGAATAGAAAGCCCAGAGATAAATCCACGCATCTATGGACACCTTATCTTTGACAAAGGAGGCAAGAATATACAATGGAGAAAAGACAACCTCTTTAACAAATGGTGCTGGGAAAACTGGACAGCCACTTGTAAAAGAATGAAACTAGATCACTTTCTAACACCATACACAAAGATAAACTCAAAATGGATCAAAGATCTAAGCATAAGACCAGAAACTATAAAACTCCTAGAGGATAACATTGGGAAAACACTCTCTGACATAAACCAAAGCGGGATCCTACATGACCCACCTCCCAGAATATTGGAAATAAAAGCACGAATAAACAAATGGGACCTAATTAAAATTAAAAGCTTCTGCACAACAAAGGAAACTATAAGCAAGGTGAAAAGACAGCCTTCAGAATGGGAGAAAATAATAGCCAATGAAGCAAGGGACAAACAATTAATCTCAAAAATATACAAGCAACTCCTGCAGCTCCATTCTAGGAAAATAAACGACCCAATCAAACAATGGGCCAAAGAACAAAACAGACATTTCTCCAAAGAGGATATACAGATGGCCAACAAACACATAGAAAGATGCTCAACATCACTCATTATCAGAGAAATGCAAATCAAAACCACAATGAGGTACTATTTCACGCCAGTCAGAATGGCTGCAATCCAAAAGTCTACAAGCAATAAATGCTGAAGAGGGTGTGGAGAAAAGGGAACCCTCTTACACTGTTGGTGGGAATGCAAACTAGTACAGGCACTACGGAGAACAGTGTTGAGATTCTTTAAAAAACTGGAAATAGAACTGCCATATGACCCAGCAATCCCACTGCTGGGCATACCCATTGTGGAAACCAGAATTGAAAGAGACACGTGTATCCCAATGTTCATCGCAGCACTGTTTACAATAGCCAGGACATGGAAGCAACCTAGATGTCCATCAGCAGATGAATGGATAAGAAAGCTGTGGTATGGAATATTACTCAGCCATTAAAAAGAATACATTTTAATCCATTCTAATGAGGTGGATGAAACTGGAGCCTATTATACAGAGTGAAGTAAGCCATAAAGAAAAACACCAATACCGTATATTAACATATATATATATGGAATTTAGAAAGATGGTAATGATAACCCTATATGAGAGACAGCAAAAGAGACACAGATGTACAGAACAGTCTTTTGGATTTTGTGGGAGAAGGCGAGGGTGGGATGATCTGAGAGAATAGCATTGAAACATGTATATTATCATACCTGAAACAGATCACCAGTCCAGGTTCGATGCCTGAGACAGGTACTCAAGGCTGGTGCACTGGGATGACCCAGAGGATGGGATGGGGAGGGATGAGGGAGGGGGTTCAGGATGGGAAACATATGTAAACCCATGGCTGATTCATAACAATGTATGTCAAAAAACACTACAATATTGTAAAGCAATTAGGCTCCAACTAAAATAAATTAAAAAAATAGTACTATTCTATTTTTCCCCTTGTTAATTTGGAAGTTCAAATATTTTGTATTTCATAGTGACTACCTTCTTTGTTCCTATTCTCATAATTACAGAATCCTCTACTCTTATAAGAAAACAAGATACCAACTATTTCTTCCACCAAGATGACTTGTTTCCTCCCTTGCTCCACTCCAATAAGAATAGCTATTTCTTCCCCATCCTCCAACCCAGGATCCTAGTTTTGCTAAAATAGATTATCACTTTCAGTTCTATATTATTATTTGATTTTTCCTTACAGTAAATCAGTATGTTTCTTCTAAGACTCTTTAATTTAGCATTTACGTCACATATTCACAATCTGTTTTTATCCTCTTCAACCTAATTTTTAGAGAGAAAGAGAAACATATTGACTCTGCACCCATGCTCCTCTCCTTACCATCACTTTCCTTTAGGTAATGGTTATTTTCTCATCAACTCACCCTAAAACCCAGCGATCCCTTTTAGGCATAGATTTGTTTCACTGCTTCTCTTCTGAAATGTCTATCCAAGTCTCATAGATTATTCTTAAGTCTTTTATCCTTTCTCTCTTGTTTTGTTTTTCATATTTTAATTTTGTGCTTTGAAATAATTCTTGCACTTATAAATATTATCTCAATGGTAACAATCTCCTCCTCCAATTCTTCTAAAGAATTGTTTACATAGGAAATCATGGGAGTTTTATTGTTGCTTTGTTGAGGGCGGGGGGAGGTGTTATCGGTGGTGATGGTGTTATTCCATGACAAAAATATTTCTATGTACTACATTTGAGTCTCATTTACTATATTATTATTTTTTAATTTATATTATCATCCAGATTTTTTTCAAACACATGTTCTGTTTGCATATCTCACTGGTCTTTTTTGGTGACTGCTGGATTCTTAGAATGCCTCTCTCCAGAGAAGTTGATTTTATTTTCATCTTGGGGTAATTTGGGCAAATGTAGATATAGCCACCTTTGTTGAAAAACAGTGAAATCTGAGCTAAAACACTCTGTTCTCACTGCCTCCCACCAGGACTACAGTTATGCTACCACCACTCTGGCGATAACAGATGACTAAATAAAGGAAAATCCATTTTTCTTAAGTCCCTTATCCTTTCTCTCTTGTCCTGCTTTTTATATTTTAATTTTGTGCTTTGAAATAATCCTTGCACTTATAAATATCATCTCAACAGTAATAATCTCCCCATTCAATTCTTCTAAAGAACTGTTTACAAAGGAAATTATGGGAGTTTAATTGTTGCTTTGGCCCAGTGTGTGGTGGTAAAAGATAATGGTCCCATGGAATATCCTAAACCGTGAGATCTTTTCTTAATACCCGATGATATTCCCCTCCTCTACTAAGATACAAGAAACAGATTAGCTAGGTAAAGCCATAATTCCTGATTCCTGAAATTGACTGATGCTTACTCATATGCATCCTTTAGCAGAAAAAGAGCTTAAACCTACACCATACTTCATTTATGCTCAGTGCACCGAAGAGTAGGGTCAGGAGTGTCTCCTGCTCTGTATCACCTGGTTGAGAACCTGCCCTTCCCTGTGGAGAGACATGGTCCAGAGATTACAGACTACCAGCCGACTCTCCCTTCTATAAGTAATCATGAGAAATATTCTCTTGATCTCCATTTTACCAAGGATAGCAAAGGACAGCTACTCTGTGGTATAAAGAAAGGACTCAAGTACATAAATTACATCAAAAGTAGTAGTGGTAATTGTTACAATCCATGGAACTTCTACCATGTGCCATTGATCATGCATCCATTGCTTAACTGAATCCTCCAAGCACTCTGCAAGATACATGAGGCTTAGGGACATAAAATAATATATATATATATAATTATTTATATATATTATTATATATAATAATAAATATATCCAAGGCCTGCAGAAGATAAGTGCTAGAGCTGAAATTCATCCCAAGGACTGCCAGATTCCAATGTCCTCAGTTCTTTCCAGATGACCCCATTGACTCTGGCACAAAATGAACAGCATAAACAAAACACTCCACATCAATCAGATGTCAAAATGCATTCATGATGTGGATAATAGCAACTTCCTGTAAAACCTGCCATACAGTTAGGCTTCTTCTCTCGGCTGGGAAATTTCCCATTCCAAAAGTGGCACCAAATATTGGAAGATAAAGTGTTCTGAATCAAGCCTCCCAAAATAGTAACGCCATAAAGTCTGTTAATATACCCAGAAATAACCCTTTACCCAGAAGATTACCCTTTACCCAGAGGAAGGGAAAAGGCCAAGGATAGGAAAGCTCGTTTCCTCCAGCTGGCTTTTCACAGGTCTGAGTGCAGCAAGAGGAATCTCTCAGTGAGAGCATTGCTTCCTCAGCTGAAGGGTTTGGACTGGAGCTCCCCCACCCTAAGACAGGTGGTAAAGTGCTGTAAACAACCAGGACTTGACAGTGAGATGGAGCTTTGAACCCAGGATCTGTTCTTACAAACTGTTCCTTAACCTATCTGAGTCTCAGGTTCTTCACTGTATGAATAAGGATCAAAAGACCACCAAATAGAGTTGAAAAATAGAAATAAAATGACTTTGATGAAAATACTTGGCACATAGGAGATGTTTAATAAATGACAGTTAACTTCCCTTTCGGTGCATAGGGAATGTGTACAACTCCCTACACAAAGTCAGTTCCATAAAATGTGCCCTGAAACATCCTGCTGTGGGAGTGGGGAGAGAGGTTGGAGGAAATTTTAGTTAATTGTGGTTGGAGAAGAGTGTATGCTTTCTCCCTTCTTTATATCCACCATGAGCATTATTGTTTTAAAGGCTCATAGAAGTCTCATCATATTAAGGAATGTTTCAGACCCATTTATGATTAAAACTCTTCTAAAAACGGGCATAGAAGGAACCTACCTCAACATAGGAAAGGCCATATATGGTAAGCCTACAGCAAACATTCTCAATGGTGAAAAATTGAAAGCATACCCTTAAGATCAGGAACAAGACAAGGGTGTCCATTTTCTTTCACCACTATTATTCAACATAATCCTGGAAGTCCTAGCTATAGGAATCAGAGAAGAAAAAGAAATAAAAGGAATCCAGACTGGAAAAGAAGTAAAGCTCTCACTGTTTGCAGATGATATGATACTGTACATAGAAAACCCTAAAGGTAGTATCAGAAAATTACTGGAGCTAATCAGTGAATTTAGCAAAGTTGCAGGATGCAAAATCAATACACAGAAATCACTTGCATTTCTATGTATTAACAATGAAAAATCAGAAAGAGAAATTAAGGAATCAACCCCATTCACCATTGCAACAAAAAGAATTAAATGTCTAGGAATAAACCTACCTAAGGAAACAAAAGAACTGTACACAGAAAATTATAAGACACTAATGAAAGAAATCAAAGATGACATAAAGAGATGAAGAGACAGTCCATGTTCCTGGATAGGAAGAATTAATATTGTAAAAATGACTAGACTATACTACCAAATACAATCTACAGATTCAATGTGATCCCTATCAAATTACCAATGGCGTTTTTCACAGAACTAGAACAAAAAATTTCACAATTAATATGGAAACACAAAAGACCCCCAAATAGCCAAACAGTCTTGAGAAAGAAGAATGGAGCAGGAGGAATCAAGCTTCCTGACTTCAGGTTATACTACAAAGCTACAGTCATGAAGACAGTTTGGTACTGGCACAAAAACAGAAATATAGACCAATGGAACAAGATAGCCCAGAAATAAACACAGGCACCAATGGGTACCTTATTTTTGACAAAGGAAGCAAGAATATACAGTGGGGCAAAGACAGTCTCTTCAACAAATGGTGCTGGGAAAACTGGACAGCCACATGTAAAAGAATAAAATTAGAACACTTCCTAACACCATACACAAAGATAAACTCAAAATGGATTGAAGACCTAAATGCAAGACCAGATACTATAAAACTCTTAGTGGAAAACATAGGCAGAACACTCGATGACATAAAGCAAGATCCACTATGACCCACCTCCTACAGTAACAGAAATAAAAACAGAAGTATACAAGTGGGACCTGATTAAATTTAAAAGCTTTTGCACAACAAAGAAAACCCTTAGCTAGATGAAAAGACAATGCTCAGAATGGAAGAAAATAACAGCAAATGAAATAACTGACAAAGGATTAATTTCCAAAATATACAAGCAGTTCATACAACTCAATACCAGAAAAACAAAAATTCAATCAAAAAGTGGGGAAAAGATCTAAATAGACATTTCTCCAAAGAAGACATACAGATGGCTAACAAACACATGAAAAGATGCTCAACTTCACTCATTATTAGAGACATGCAAATCAAAATTACAATGAGATACCCCCTCTCACCAGTCAGAATGGCCATCATCAAAAAGTCTACAAACAATAAATTCTGGAGAGGGTATGAAGAAAAGGGTACTGTTGGTAGGAATGTAAATTGATACAGCCACTATGGAAGATGGTATGGAGATTCCTTAAAAAACTAGGAATAAAACCACCATATGACCCAGCAATCCCACTCCTAGGCATCTACCTTGAGGAAACCAAAAGTGAAAGAGACACATGTTGATTTTTGCTATGGTCTCTTTTGTTTCCTTTGCATTTATTTCTGCCCTGATCTTTAAGATTTCTTTCCTTCTACTAACCCTGGGGTTCTGCATTTCTTCCTTTTCTAGTTGCTTTAGGTGTAAAGTTAGGTTATTTATTTGACTTTTTTCTTGTTTCCTGAGGCTATGAACCTTCCCCTTAGCACTACTTTCACAGTGTCCCATAGGTTTTGGGTTGTTGTGTTTTCATTTTCATTCATTTCTATGCATATTTTGATTTCTTTTTTGATTTCTTCTATGATTTGTTGGTTATTCAGCAGCGTGTTGTTGAGCCTCCATATGTTGATGTAGGTGTATAGAACAGTCTTTTGGACTCTATGGGAGAGGGCAAGGGTGGGATGATATGGGAGAAAGGCATTGAAACATGTAAATTATCATATGTGAAATCAATCGCCAGCCCAGGCTTGATGCTTGATACAGGGTTCTCAGGGCTGGTGCACCAGGATGACCCAGAGAGATGGAATCGGGAGGGAGTTGGGAGGGGGGTTCTGGAAGGGGAACACATGTATACCCATGGCAGATTCATGTCAATGTATGGCAAAACCAACACAATAATGTAAAGAAAATAAATAAATTAGAAATTTAAATAAAAAAAAACCAAACACACAGGAAAAAAAGAGAGAGACACATGTATCCCATTGTTAATTGCAGCACTATTTACAATAGCTAGAACATGGAAGCAACTTAGATGTCCATCAACAGATGAATGGATAAGAAGTTGTGGTACATATACACAATGAAATATTACTCAGTCATAAAAGGAACACATTTGGGTCAGTTCTAATGAGGTGGATGAACCTAGACCTCTTATACAGAATATAGTGAGTCAGAGAAAGATAAATACCATATTCTAACACACATATACGGAATCTAGAAAAATGGTACTGAAGAATTTATTTACAGAGCAGCAATGGAGAAAAAGACATGGAGGATAGACTTACAGACATGGGGAGAGGGGAGAGAGGGTGAGATGTATAGAAAGAGTAACATGGAAACTTGCATTACCATAGGTAAAATAGATAGCCAACGGGAATTTGCTGTATGGCCCAGGAAACTCAAACAGGGGCTCTGTATCAATCTAGAGAGGTGGGATGGGAAAGAAGATGGGAAGGAGTTTCAAAAGGGAGGGGATATATGTATACCTATGGCTGATTCATGTTGATTTCATGACAGAAAACAGCAAAATCCTATAAAGCAATTATCCTTCGATAAAAAATAAATTAAAAAAAAAAAATTTCCTAAATCCATGTGCCCACTAAAATGTTCTTGTGGTTTTGTAACACCAAGTTACATGCAAAGAACACATTTTGAGAAAAATAGTATTTTTAAAGGAGACTTCCTTTCTTTTATACAACTGACACAAAGTGTCAGAAAGAAATTCATTCCTTCATTATATTTATATTACCCTTATCTGAGGCACCTAAAAATATCCAGAGATAAACTGACAGTTATTGAGACAGGCAGGCAGATCTGATCCTCATATTACAGTATTGCAGCTGCCAAGAGACATGATTTGATCCAAGAAAGATTGAAAACAACAATCAGAAGCCACAAAAAGCAATGCAGAGCATTTCTTAAACTGAGAAAGACATTGAAATATACATCATCCTCTCTAGAGATGATGACAGGCAAAGCCTCTTGCCCTCGAAGTCCCCAGTTTGCTTTCACAGCTACCACCTGACTCTGCTCTCATGAGAGCCACAGCACAGTGAATAGGATAGAACACTGGGCTTGAAAACCAAATACTGCAACTCATACTCTGGTTCTGCCCTTATCAAGGTATTTATTCTGTCTATATTGCAATTTCCTTAGTTATAAAATTAAGCTAACATTATCTTGGCCAGAAAAGTACTATCATATAGTCAATTAATGTTGCATTAATGAAGCATTCAGAAGATAGATATGCATGCCACTTTAGAACCTCAAGGACCTTAAAGATTACCTACTACCACTTACTAATTTTGCAGATGGTGAAACTGAAGCCTAGAGAATGCAGTGATTTGTCTAAAGTCACACAGCTTATTAGTGACACAGCTAGGACTTCAACTTGGAGCTCCTGACTTTTAATCCAGAGGTCTTTCCATTCTACCTCAAAGATTAGATTCATCCTCACTTTTGTTTAACATCAAATGAGCATAAAATTAAGATGAATATAGCAATGGATCTCATAAGTAAATATGAAACCCTCTTATCTAATGTATTCAGAAAGAGGAAATTCTGATTAATCAAAGAATCTATCTCACGGAAATTAAAAAAGTTCTCCCCACAAAAAGGTCAGAGAGCCTTGATATACACCATACATAGATTAATGACTTTCAAATCATGCGAAAGCAATACAGTTCACCTCTGAAACTAGGCTGGACATAATTTCCTCTGTCTTTGATGACTTTGGATTTTCACATTGCCTCAAGGCAACCACAATGAATATCAATCATCAGCATACCAAGGGCATAAACTTAGAGACCCACTTTGAGATTACACTGAGTGTGCAGAACTGGTTAATAGAGCTCTGGATTAATGGGAATCCAGGTAGCAGAGAGGTACTGTGTACAGATTTATGACCCATTTCCAGGAACTCAGTAATTTAGAAGAATTTACACATTTACTTTTTTAATATAGTCTATTGCTTAATATTTTACTACTTTCAACATTAAAAGTCAGTGTTACAAAACAGAAAAACAGTAAAAGTAGTTCACAGAGCCTCAAGACTTGACTAAAATATGGAAGCCAACAACTCCCTATTTCATCCTTTAAAAGATAGGGAAGGAGAGAGTCTCAGGAAGTGAACTGACTTACCTAGAGACAAAATAGGAACTCAAACTCAAAACTTCAAAATTCCCAACTCCCGTCCCAGAGCTCTTGGTCACCATGAGATGCATTTGTTTTGTCACTTCTTAGTCAGGAGAGCCCAAGGGCCACTACTTGAAATTAAGGGTCGAGCCTTCAAGAGAAGACATTTCTATTACAGCTGCCATTGGGAGCAAGGAGCAGTGTCTTCTTCAAAGAATGAAATTCTCTCATTTAGTTACCACTAACCTGTCCCTAAATGAGTCTAATCTACCCCACACATGTCCAGGAAGTCACAAACTCCCCCTGGCTGGGCACTGTCAGTCTTCCAAATGCCTGCTATCATCCCACCTGGGTGGCCTGAAATCCTTTCACACAACAAGTGCAATATTGAATTTGCTGTCTTTTAAATCTGAATTTTTTCCTGCATTCTCCATTTCAGTTGGTGGTAAAACCACCAATTTGTAATGCAAGCTAGAAACCTGGAATTCAACCAAAACTCTTCCCTCTTGCAGGGCTGCTGAGTTTTCCATCCAGGTTATTATCTCATTTTTTTTTTTAACTTCAATCTCAGCTACCACAGCCATAGTTCAGATTCACATAAATTACTATAATGGTATTTCTCCTGATATAGCTCCCAAAAACCTCATCCCATCCTCAGCCACCACTGGCTTAAAACCCTTTGATATTTCTGTTCAGGATAAAATTCTAACATGTTTCTCTCATCCTTACACATACAAACACACAGGAACACTAAACTGCTTATACTATACTGTGTTATTTCTTGTTTTTATAATAACTTTGACCATGGTAACCTCTCTTCCCATATGCCTTCTTTTCCCACCTTCACCAGATCACTCTGCTTAAGTATTTTCTGTTCATACTCCAAGACTGGAGAAGTCATCTTGCAGGAAACCTTCCCTGATCTCCACATCCAACTTATAGGACACGTTAAGTACACCTCTCTGTTCTTCCATTGTACCCTGTACTTAATTCCCTTAGTGCACCTGCTGCATCACTGTGTGATATCCATTAAGGCGTGGTGGGTTTTTTTGGTGGGGAGGGGTTGTCGTGCTATAACTTGGAAGCAGGATCAAGACTGTCTCATTCCACTTTTGTATCCCCAATACACAACACATTTAGCAGCATCTTTAAAAATGTTGAATTAACAAACAAGCAAGCTAATTAATTAACCAATGAATCTTTCCTGATCTTTTTAGTTAAGTTCACATGGTAACACCTGTACCTTGAATGGCTCTACACTGGGAGCAGAACCATTAACAATGAAGAGAGCTAAAACAAAGACATGCAGTGATCAAAGAATTAAGCAGGACTGGTGAACAGACACATCATTTTTTCCATATTGAAAACAAGTTTTTTTTTTCTTTCAGATGCTATAAATACAACTGAATCATAAAAATGTCACAGTGATAATTGTTTAGCATTTGTATATAACCTTCTTAGGCAAAACTGCATTCTGTCTTCAGAACAATTCTAGAAAGGTAGTCAATGTCATCCTCATTCCATTGATAAAAACTGATACTTCAAGAAATTATTAAACATATTCAAGTTGAAAAATTAGTTAAAGGCTCAAGTCCTACTTTTCTGACTCAGTCTTCTCACTATGTTGCCTCAAAATGGTTTTTATTTTTCAATATAAAAATCAAAAGAGTCTTAATCTCTGAATTTGACCCTGATTTCATTTTCCTGAAGTTCAGGAGAACCCTCACTGCTGTACATTTGTGTTGTCTTCCTAAATCTGTCTGCCTTTCCTTCTCAGGAAGGATGAACATAGCTTCCTCTAGGCCCCAGTGACAGATGCTGCCCTGAAACAGCTTGAGGAGCTGCCTGACCCTCTCTCTGTCCATGGTTGCTTAGAAGCAAGAAAGAGAATTAGTACCCAAACAGTCTCCTTAGATGGAAAGCATAATTCATACAACAGGTCAAATCTTATCCAACAAATGTCACTGAACATAAATCCTCAAGTGATAAAGAGATTCTCAGGTTTCAACCCTGGACTATTATTAAAAGGCAACCTTGATGTGACAAAGTTCCAAGCATGTACACATATACACATGTACATACACACACACACACACACAGAACCTTGTTTTTAGTTATTTTGTATATGTTCTTATTAGCTTTTTTAATGTGTTAACTCATTAATCACAATAACATGTCTACAAGACATTCCTAATAATTCTGTTTATAGCTAAAGAAATTGACACCTGGAAGAGATGCCGTGGCTTGAGTTTACAAGACTAGCTGTACACTCAGTGGTGATGAAGACATATTGAGTTAAACTACTTAATCAAATCCCCACTTTACCATTTGCCCACTACGTGTAAGTTACTTGATCTCTCTAGCCTTGATTTCCTCTTTTGTGAAATGGAGTTAATAATGATAACTTTCATCATACGGCTCTGTTACTATTTAAGACTCCAACTCTGCTTTGAACAGTGGGTGTGGAAGAGTGTGTATGGAGAAAACACATGAGCTCTTTTCACCTCAGCACAGAGGGGACTCACATCAGTCATCCACTCCCACAAGAAAGAGAGCTGGGAAATACAGTCTAGAGCTGAGCCAAAGAAGGAGAAAACACAATATTGAATCCTGATAGAAAACAAGGCAACCCTGCTGTATCTTTTAAAGAGCTTTATTGTGATAATTAAATAAGATAGGATGTGTAAAGTGCCTAGCATATTATAAGTATTCAATAAACACTAGTTATAATAACTACTCTTGCTAGAGCCAAGAAACTCAGAATTCATAATGTCTCATCTACCGCTTTTTTCTTAACCCTTGGAGTATAGCACTTCTTTGAATTTATTGTACTAACTGTGCCTAGCCCTTTCCTTCAAAAAAAATTAATGAACTATAGGAGGATATTGAATGAGTATCATAATTAAAAATACTTAATCAAATCAATTTATAATAATTAGAGTAAGAAACATTCTCTTCTTCATTTAATTAACAGATACTTATTAGATATTACAATGAGCCAAATATTTTTTAGTAGTTATCATAAAGACAAAACAGAACTTCTGTGATAGAATTTTCCATTGTTTAATGATAGTTGATACAATGCAGCTGTCAGAATATTTGGAGAAGACAGATAACATATCTTGACTGAGAGGGATGTGGCAGGAGAATCTGAGAATTGGTGCTATATGCACACCAGTGACCCAATAAGCTACCTGAAAGCAAGCCTATCAAACCTCTTGTCCTGGCACAACCAAAACATAAAGACACTACACAAGTCATAGATATTCCTTTCCTTACATTCCTTTGCAGGGCAAGAACCATCAGGCAGCATGCACTCAGTAAAAGGACAAGGTTCTATACTATTGGAAAATCCTAAATAAAGAGTAAATCTGAAAATGCTAGACCTGCTTACCTTCTTATTCTCCTTTGAATCAGACACTCTCTGCTGATTCTCATGACATTCAATCCAGGCATCTCTCTAGACAGGAACTAGCAGTTGGGACACTCAATAAACCTTTGATTTCACTCCACAGTGGGTCTATCTCTTTCAAAGCCATGTCACCCACATCATGACTAGCTAGCTTTTCTTTTCTAAAAGCCAGTCACTCTTGGAGAGAAAACAAAATGTCTTAGAAAGAATTGAAAGGTCTTGCTTCTTGCCATGGCCCCATCATTTGCCAGCTGTGTCAGCCTAGCAGATAACCTACTCACTTGATAATTTTTTGCATATCCATAAGTCATTTGACTATATTTCACATTTTTCTTTAAAATTTAAATAAAATTAAAGGTTAATAAATTTATTTTGTATTCTTTTTTTGGTAACAAATTCAAGAAAGACTTTTTTCTTTACATTATTGTGTTGGTTTTGCCATACATTGACATGAATCTGCCATGGGTATACATGTGTTCCCCTTCCAGAACCCCCCTCCCACCTCCCTCCTGATTCCATCCCTCTAGGTCATCCTGGTGCACAAGCCCTGAGCACCCTGTATCATGCATCAAACCTGGGCTGGCGATTCATTTCACATATGATAATTTACATGTTTCAATGCCGTTCTCCCATATTATCCCACCCTCGCCCTCTCCCATAGAGTCCAAAAGACTGTTCTATACATTGGCGTCTCTTTTGCTGTCTCGCATATAGGGTTATCATTACCATCTTTCTAAATTCCATATATATGCGTTAGTATACTGTATTGTTGTTTTTCCTTCTGGCTTACTAAACTCTGTATAATAGGCTCCAGTTTCATCCACCTCATTAGAACTGATTCAAATGTATTCTTTTTAATGGGTGAGTAATATTCCATTGTGTATATGTACCACAGCTTCCTTATCCATTAGTCTGCTGATGGACATACTTTAAATCACCATGTAATTGGAAATGTATTGCTATCCATGAACCCTAAAAGAAAAGTTACAACTATCAAATTAACTTTATCTATGAATCTCTTAATTATTATATATTACCACTGTTACACACACAGCACTTTCAGAAACCTCTCAGATGACTCTTAAGGTCATCTCACATTTATGATGGGGTCTTCCCTGGTAGCTCAATTGGTAAAGAGTCTGACCACAATGCAGGAGAACCAGGTTCAATCCCTGGGTCAGGAAATCCCCTGGAGAAGGACATGGGAACCCACTCCAGCATTCTTGCCTGGAGAATTCCATGAACAGAGGAGCCTGGGGCTACAGTCTGTGGGGTCACAAAGGGTCAAACAGGACTGAGTGACTAACACTTTCACTTTTCACCTTTATGATAGTGGAACTCTCCCCTGCAGTTTTAACATCATGGCAAATGCAGTGATGGTTTGGATGTCTTATGTGGAACTGAATCTGCAGTGAGCCTTGTACTGCAGCTGATGTTGAGTGCAGTCTAACACCTGACCAGGGCCATCAACACCATGGTCTTTTTAGACTTATGTCAAAGGGACATTGAGTTGACATTACTGAAGTTCTTCTCATCTTTCACAGGTAACCCTGGTGTGGCACCTGACCCTATTGGATGCAGTTGATCCTGTGCTTCTGCCATGAGTCTATTCCTCTTGCACAGAGGTCACTGGGGACACCTAGGTACCCACTGTCTGCAGCTGCCTACTCAGTTTGTCATAGCCATGAGAGTGCACTTTGCAGATCTCCCAGCTTGGGGAGTGTAAATGATAAGGGTTCTAGCTACTGAGCTCTGAAATTCTCAGCAGGGTTTGTGTGAGGCCATTTCTCACATGGATTGCCACCAGCCTCAGACAGGGTGTGGCAGGCATATTAAGACAGACCCATCTCTAGGAGATATAGTTTTCCTCCAAGGATAAGCTTGGGCTCATCTTCCTGATCATTTTGCACAACCCTCCTTCAACTGTGTAACAATCTGCCACGCTTCCATGCTACATTCTCCCTCTCTCTCTTCACAGAGTCATACTTGCATACTACTCTGATGGCTCTCCCAACCTTACCCAGCTCCCTCATCTTTCTCTCATTTGGCTGTTTTTCCTAATAAAATTCTTATGTATTTAATCTCATGTTAATGTCTAATTTTTGAAGGAGCTGAGCTTACACAGTTCTATTTCTTGGTTTAGGTAGAAGACTTTGCTGAGCTGTGAATTTCTTATTTCCTAACTGGTTTATTGAATGAGCTGGACTCTAGAGAAATCAAGTTTATTTTTCTCACTACTGTAGCCCTGCATACTTGCCCCATGATCTCCTTTTTCTCCCCATTCATAAAATCTGGGTTAGGTTTTATATCAGTTAAAAATAGGTTTTATTAGGAGACATAGAACCCTGAAAATGGAGATAATAAGATAGAAGCATATTTATAAACATCTCTTATAAACTTAGTTTGGGGGTGAAATGTGCAGGACTGGCATTGTAGTTCATGTTCCTCAGGGAGACAGGTTCTTCCTAGCTCACTGTTCCTCTAAACCTAAAGGGTGAAACCCCACCCCCATCTTCATGATCCAAAATGGTTGCTGGAGATCCACATTCCAAAGAGTGGGATAAAGGGAAAAGAAAGGCTAGGAATGTTTAATGAAACTTAATATAGGTACCACACAACACTTTTGTTTCCAATTCACTGTGCAGAAGGCTGTTTAAGGTAGTTTTTTAGGTAGGGCACAACCTGCCTAGTTGAAAATCCAGGTTTATTAATAAGTAAGGAGGAGAGAAGGGACAGGCAACTGGCAGTCTCCACCACAGCCTCCCTAGCTCTTCCAGTAATTCAGCTGTCCTCTGGCCACAATCAGGGAATAAAAGGCTTTGTCCATTATAATATTAAAACTCCGAACACTCATCCAATTAAATTTTTCCCCACATGTACTAGAGAGTAGGACAAGGCTAGTTTCTGTATGCCCCACCTCCATTCCTCTTGTCTTTTCATTAGACCACCAATGTCTCTCCAGTGTCACAGCTGGAGAAGACAAATGGAGGAAAGAAAGCTCCAACTTCCCTGGCACAGTTACAAGTCTAGCATTGGAATTCTTTGTTCCTAACAGGTTCCCATGCTGATTTATTCTCTAAGGGTGTTTTGTGGTTTCTTCAGAGACACCTAAGCCCTGTAGTGTTCTCATCTGCAGTTCTATTATTGCGGGTGTGTCAGAGATTGGCATTCCCCCTGCTTATTACACAATGATGGAATTCCAATTATTAAACTGGACACATGTCCTCCAGGCATAAGGACCACATTTGATAGTACTTTAATGATGAAAAACATTTTTATATCCAGCTTCTGCTTGGACACATAAAGAACTTGGAAGTCATACTATCTCCCTCACAACAAAAAAAAACTCTGAACCAAAGGAAAATAAACAATTTTGCTTAGGCTCATTTCAGAATTGAGGTCACAGGGCAAACCAATGTCTTAGAAATTGGAAAGACAAATAGGCAAACAGAGAACCACAAAAGAGAACACACAGGGGTTTCTCTTCTTTGCCCTTAAGGGAAACTACTTTATAGAGCCCTAACTCATGTGGGAGAAAGAAAATACCCAACTTCAGCCTCTGTCTCAACCTTCCTGTCTCACGTAAATAATAAAAATTAAAAGTTGAGGTGCACTTATGAAGGTCACAGCCCAGTGACTCTCTCTAAAAGACTAAAAGTGAGTCATAGAGTACAGAATGCTTTCCCTTCTCTTCTCACAGCTTACCACACATCAACAGAGTTCTTGGGTACTAATATTAACAGAAAACTTCAACTGAAGAGCTTCAAGGTTAAGACTCTGTTTAAGAAAGAGTTCCCAGGGAAATCCAAAAACAACCCTGAATACAAAAATAAGGATGCTAAGGAAAAATTGAGGCTTCAGACCCCTACAACTGGTAAACAGAGCACATCTACTATTAACAGTAAGATGAACATAAAACATCATACTAAAGCACTATTTGTCTCAGTTCTTATTACCCAATACACCATGCTGGCTTTCAACAAAAATTATAAAGTATATTATTGTCTTACAGGCAAGGAAAAATACAATCTTAAGATACAAAGCAAGCAAGAAAACCAAAATGCAGATATTTTGGAATTATCAGACTAGCCAAGATAACTATGATTTATATCCTAAGCCTCTAGTGGAAAAAGTAGACAACATGGAAGAACAGATGTAACATAAGCAGAGAGATGGAAACTCTATGAAGAAAAAATGAAATGCTAGAAATCACGACCAGTGTAATCGAAATGAAGATGAACATTTACTAGCTTCCTTTTTAGCTAGGTGTAACCCTGTGCCAGTGTTCTAACAAACAGAACATGAGAATAACTGATACATGAAACTTTCAGGTTAGGCTTTGAAAAGACATACTGTCTGTAACAGTCATTAAGATTGTTCACTTCTTTTCTGCTGTAGGATTGTACTTCTGTACTCTTTGATGTTAGCTGTGGTCATGTCATCAGTTCTTGCCAGTTAGGTAAGGAGCAAAATCTTTTAGCTGCTGATGCAAGACTATCCAGCTTGCCCTTCTCTTCCCACAGGTCTGAGCAATGCTCTAAACAGTGCGAATCCATCCTTTGTTGTCCTTGAGTGAGGGTAACATAAGGCAGAATCACTAGTGATCCCTAATCAACATATCACATAAGCAAAAATTATGCCACTAATATTTTGAAGATAATTATTACCGTAGTACAATCTAACCTAATTCAACTAAGCTCCCTCCTCTTTAACTCTCCATCTTCATCCTAGCTGAAATTCAGACATAATGGTGAGCCACCTTGGATCATGTGAACAAGATAATACAAGAGCAACAAAATGAAAGAAATCTCTGTCTCAAGAATTCTCAGGGCAGGACTGTAATATCAGCTCAAATTTTTCTATGAAAGAAAAATAAAATTCTCTCTTGTTGAAAACATCTTTTGTTATAGCTAAATTTATAGCCTAACCCATGCCTCCTCAAGCCAGTAGCTTACTCTTCCATCTCAAAGAAATCTGGAAAACCCCCTTTGTTACTATAACATTGGAAGTTTTGAAGTTCTGTGTTTTACCATCTATTTATAAACAGATTTGGACGCACCACTGCACTAATTATTAGCTCTCAGGAAATGTAAAATGAAAATGATGAATACTATTACCCACACGTATATAACCACAGGGCAAGTTTGATCCCTGCCCTACCTTGGCTTCTGTTGGAAAGCCAATGTATTTAGAGCTATGACTTTAAACAATGTAACCACTGAAATGAACAATATTGCCAATAAGGGGGAAGTCCAAAGCGGGCTAGCAGGGAACTCAGTGTTTATAATGGAAATTGCCCCAGGTGAGGTTAAAAAGCAAGAGATACATATTGCAAAGCCTTTGTGGAACTAGCAAGTGTGCAATCAGATGTAATTACAATGCCTTAAATTAAGAAATAGCTCATTTCTGCAATTAAATAATTTCCCAAGCAAAGTCACTTAAACAGTATACACTTGAAAAGTCCTTGTGTAATTGTATCACTTAGGAGGGCATCGGGAAGACTACAAATTTTCAAGAAAAGAAATCACAACACAAATTTAATTAAACAAACAAAGAAAAACAACTCTTTCCTCTGGAAAACTAGATAAGGTTTAAGGAAAAGCTTGATCCAACAGCCAAGACTATGACCAAAAACTGGTTTCTCTGTCTTGCATTTCTGGAGGTACTTTCAGGTGTTGGCTACAATCTCTAAGCCAGTGCCCCCATCCCCCCTCCCATCTTGGAATGTTTTCCATAGGACTACATGTCCCTTTATTTGTCTCCATTAAGAAGGAGTATGCCACCGAATCACAACAAAAATTGGGAGTCCAAGTGTGCCTAAACTAGTGTCAGTCATATGTCCGTCCAGAGCAGAACAGATGAGAGCTGAGATACACACTGTATCTTTTTTGGGTGGAGTCAATATCTTCTGAAATATGGGAAAGTGAGAGATGTCTGCAGCATAAACTGCTAGTTCCTTTTCCTCCCACACAGGCAATTAAAATGCATTTCCGACTTTTCTAGCAGCTATATGTGATCATGTGACTAAACTGTAGCCAATGGTATGAAAGCTTTGCCCATGACAACCTTCCATATGTGATCTCTCTTTTCCTACTTAACTGTTAAAAACATGACTCTAAACATTTAGAGGAGGGCAGAGTCAGGAAGATGGAAGGAGTGGAGATTTCCAAATGAGGAAATAGAAGCCACTTTATTAGGACCACCTGCATCACACAATGAAATGAGTAGGAAGTATATTTTATAATATTTAGGCACTGAAATTTTACCATTTATTTACTGCAACAATAAGCATTATTTTAACTATGATACTACAAACAATACTAGAGTGACGTTTCTAAGGGTGGGTCACATGGGTGTAGGACAGCCCAAATGTAGGACAAGCAATGTCCACTGCAACAATGGTTTTTAAATGTGGGGTTATCTTTAAATAAAATGGAAGCAATTGTGCTGCCAGAGACATCTGAGTTTATGTGCATTTTCCTTCTTAGAAGAAGAGCATTGTAATGACTTCGCCACAAACCAAATAAACAAAGCAGCAATTGCCTCTCCTACTATAATAAGCCTTTGCAAACATGCCCTGCATTTGCACATGGCTTCCTTAATAAATGGATGCTATTTTCTTATGTTCACCAGCAGTCGTATCAAACAAGAGATGCAATTTAAATTTGCTCTGCATCTCAGGGAATCACTCTTCAACACAACTAGCATTATCTAAAATGAAAAACGTCATTTTTGTAAAATCTCTTTCCTTCGATTTTGACATGTAAGAAGAAAGCAAGCAAAAGAAAACAAAAACCAAGAGGCATAGAGAAGGTAGTAGAGAAGAATCTGTGAAAAAATTCCAAAGACAGTGAGAAAGTCAAGTTGACTGGTTAAAGCTCAAGTCAATTACCTCCTATCCAAAGTGAAATATACCCAGAGTGGAGTGAGATTAGTACCAAGATCAAAGTATGAGCAGGTGTTCAAAAAAAGAGATCAAAAACAGACATGCCAGGCAGACAAGTAAATGTTCTGCCTAGAGAGTTCCTTCCTTTTTAGCTGGATAAATTCTACTTATCTTGCAGGGTTCAGCTGAAATATCACAGCCTTAGGATAGATTTGCATGACAATCCTCTCCTCACCTCCATGTAGTTATTTGTCCTCTTAAAATAACTTAATGACTTTTACTCTTCTCCCAAAGTTCTTTTCTTTATTGAAATTAAAGACTTTTCTCTGTAATTATTTAGTGCCTGTATTCCCATCTAGAATGAAAGTTCTATGAAGGCAAAGACCATGCTGACTTCTTCATGTGCATATTTCCGGGGCCTAACACAATGCTTGGCACATAGTACAGACTCATTAATTTGAATGGCTTTTTGGTGCATGGTGGGGCCAAGTGCCTGAATACATGTTAGCCTGACATAGTTCTTTTGACCAGTTTTGGAGAAAACACACACACACACACACACACACTAGAAACCAATAGAATATTCTCTCTTAAATCATCCAAGAAATCATCTGTTTTGCAAAACATTTAGAAAGATTGTGGAAATGTTTCTCTGGATTCCCAAAGAAGGGGACAAATACTATCACATCATTGCATATGGACAACAAGAATTAAGCTGTAATGGACCAATCATGCAACCCCAGCACAGACTCCCCTCGTTACTTTCTCTGCAGACTACGGTCCAGACCATGAACTTCAGATCAGTCTCTAATCTGTCAACCAAACTCTGTCACTCCCCTACTACACATTCCCCAAATCCTTCCCTCTCTCAAAGAGCCCCAGTTTTTTCATTTTTACAATGTTCTGAATGTATAACTCAAAATGTTGTACAAATGCAATGACACAATATGGGTAAGCAACCTAGCTTCGTGTCTGTTACAGACTAGCAGTGCTCTGTTATTTTCTCTTTCTTTCATGGCACTATCTTTAAGTCTCCTCTGCCTTTGAATTTCACTATAGTCTCTAGACCTTTCTCCCACTTGCCTCTGTATTCAAAACTACTTCAAACTTGCTCACAGAAAAGAAAGGATCTGATCATTTAACTCAAACAAGGGCCTCAATAATTGACTGGTTTTATTTTTTAAGCCAACATCTCTTGAGATTTCATGTAATCTCATTTAATACAACAACCCAGTGCCATATCTAGGCACTATTTGGTAATCATTCATCTTTGATAAGAACACTAAGGCCAACAGAGGTTAAATATTTGCTGAATATAACATGGTTTATAAATAATAGGCCCAGAACTAAAAGCCAGGTCTGCCTGATTCCAAATTCACTCTTTCTATGGCACCATGCTTCCTTTCCACTTTCTTCTCTTAATTTCCTTACTCAACTCAAATAGTGAAAACTCTCACTGGACAACTGCCTGCCTATATCTGCCTGCCAAGTCTAGACCAAAACTGTGTTACCACACGTGGCCAGCATGAAACTGCTAACTCACAAAGGTCCAAACACATCATCTGCAATCGAGATGTTGTATTAATAACAGACACTTTTGCAGATGATTTTGACCTTAGCTACTCAGGAGCCATTTGTAGTGACAGATAGAAAACAGGGTGGAAAGAAGGTTACTCGAATAATGGAAACAATATTCTTCATTCCTAACTGAAATCACAAGGTATACTTATGCCAAAGACATTCTAAGTCATTTAAAGACTTTAGAAAGAGTCATTGTTTCTTAATTATTTAAACTTGTTTGTGTAATACCAACTGGATATAGAAATAGCAATGATCATTGGTCTGTGGTTGCTATACTCAATATAATCAAATCAGAAAACCTAGAAGAATATAAATCTATGCATTATTGACAAAGTGGTTGAGCTCTGTCCACATTAAATATATTAGTTTGCACACAAGGAAGATCCTAGATCAGAAGACCAACATGAGATGCAAAAGGGGGATCAAGTGAGCTAGAGACCCAAAACAAAGGGCTCCAAAGATGAGAAGACTTTACTAAGGCCAGAAGAAATACCACCTTCCTGGTTAAGGAGTTCAATATACAACAGCAAAAGAATTTGTTAGTTTAACAAATACCCCAATCCTCATCTACATTAGGTGTATCTCTGCAGTATTGTGTGTGTGTGTGATTTTATGCTCATGGTGAATATTAATAACAGCACAAGTTCATTCCAAAATTAGGCTCCATTCTCAAAAAAAATTCCTTTAATTGCCTTTACAAAGTATTAAGTTGTATAATCCTACTCAAGCATTGCTAAAAGCAGCTATACCAAGTTCAGGATCAGTAACCTTCTTGGGAATCACGCTTTCTGTGTTTAGACATATAGCTCAAGTCACCTGTCTTTCCTTGGAAAATGTCCAAACAAAGCCTGATCCAGTCTTAATGAAAAAACAAATGTTCCTTCCTCAAATGTCTCCACCAATAGAGCCATCTTCCTGGCAGCCAACTTTCTCCTCATCCTCAATCAAGAAGCATTTTTTAAAGTGTCTATTTTATGCCAGGGCTTCCCAGGTGGTACAATGGCAAAGAATTTACCTGCCAATGCTGGAAATATAGGAGACCCAGCCTCCATCCTTGCATCAGGAAGATCCCCTGGAGAAGGAAATGGCAACCCATTCTAGTATTCTTGCCTGGAAAATTCCATAGAGAGAGGAGCCTGGCAGGCTACAGTCCATGAGTTGGACAAAGAGTTGGACATGACTCAGCACACACGTACACACACATTCTATACCAAGCCTGTTTTTAGTACTTGAGATACCTTCAAGGGACTCACAAGTAGAGATCAGACATGGACACCAAAGTTGCACTAAAATGGCATGGCTCCCAGGATAAAAGTTAGTGCAGGATACAGTTGTAACCCAAAGGAAGTGAAAGTCGCTCCATCATGGCAAACTCTTTCTGAGCCCATGGACTTCTCCAGGCCAGAATACTGGAGTGGATATTCTGGAGAATACTGGAGAAGGGTAGCCTTTCCCTTCTCCAGGGGATCTTCCCAACCCAAGAATTGAACCCAGGTCTCCTGTATTACAGGCGGATTCTTTACCAGCTGAGCCGCAAGGGAAGCCTGTAGCCCCAAGGAGGAAGTGGCCTATTCTGCATAGGAAATAATGGCTCTCAAAACATTTGGAAAGTTTGTGATAAATGAGTTAAATCTAGAAAGAGAAATGAGTATTGCTTTCCTACTGAAAAACAAAATGGGTGGAGGAGACTGAAAGTTTACTATAGAATGTTTAATACTAAGGTCCACATTAGCAAAGGTACCTGTTACCAGAAACTTGAGGCCCACACACAGAGCTCTGCAGTACGTCATTTCCCTGAAAACACATCTAGGATCCCTTCTTTCTATTCAGTAATACTCAGGTACCCATCATCTGTAAGAAATTCTGACCCATTAATAATTGTGAAAAGGATGACTGGGCAGAATGTCTCCTAATCTCCTAATCTTCAAGTAAATTTGGCACCAGAAATTGGCAACAGATATAACAGGTGTGGTAAACAAGGGGGAAAGGTCTATGAGGTTGGCAAAAGACTTGGGGAAAAACAATAATAACGGTAACAGCTAAAATTGATCTAATGCATACTGTGTGTTATGAGAATTTCCTATTATTTATATGAATCAACTTATTTAATCCTCAGTCCCATGTACTAGGATTATCCCCACTTGACAGATGAAAAAGCTGAGACAGAGAGATGTTAACCAACTTGCCCAAGGTCACAGAGCTAACAAATAGGCGATCTCAACAGGAGGCAAACCCAGAAGGTCTCAGTGAAAATCCCATGCTGAACGTCTCTTTGCTTAATACCTCAAAACCAACAGTGCTGTCTAGTCAGTTTGGCAGGAGCCAGAGTCCAGGAGGACGTTCCGTCAACTCTGACCCTGGAGCACAGGTCACAAGGTACGTGCTGGGTACTAGCCTCCCTGCAGGGCCACAAGTCAGGGGTCTGCTGCTAATGGAAAAGCAAAGATGGCAAAGTATTTCACTGACCCTAGGTGTGCTTTTTCTGAAGTCTCAACTCAGCAAGAAAATAGTTTCCCTGAATTAGTATTAATAGGATAGCAGTCCCTTTCACCTAACCAATTAAAAAGAAATTGCAGAGTCTTCTAGAAATACCCTCCTTCCAATTATCACTTCCACAACTCACAGGGCCCAGAAGCTTCCATTTCATGTTTCTTCCGTGTATTTAAACTCATGATCTTCATATTAATTCTTCCAAAATGACATTTTATCACGAAGACTATCTCCATTTAACTTCCCTGTGTCAATATTAACGATGGCATTTGAGTGTTTATTAGGTAAAAATTGGGTTCTGACAATCACACAGTCAATTCCAGGGCCCACAAGCTAATGCATCAAGACTCCTCAATTGCTTTTTTAATTTCTTCTGTTGACACTGACCCTGTGTGAGGTTATTTATAAAAATCTTTATGAATACAATTTATGACTTAAATTTAACAAATATTAGATAGATGTTATCACTGAGTCCATGACCTGAGGTAGCAAAGATGCTTTTCAGATAGCATCAAGATTCATTTAAATTTCTCATTTTGTAATTCCTGTTCTATTTTCCCAGCAGCACTAAGGGTCAAATATAAATGAAATGAGAAGTGTCTTTCACATTAACTGTTCTTTATTGATTCCTTGGAGCAGAAATGTAGATCTTTCTAGAGCAATTGAAGTGTTGGAAAAACAAAACACCTAAAGGAGACAAAGAATATTTTTATGTGTACCTACAACAATTGTACATAAAAGAGATATTTTTTCCAATTTTTGCAATAAATATGTCCTACATCACAGTATTCCTAAATTGACATTTTAATATGAACAACAGAAACACAATTTTTTACATTAGGGAGTTCTTAATAACATACTCATTCAAGGTTTTCAAACTGACCACCCACAGGATAAATAGCTTGGCCTATATAGAGTTATAAACCTATGAGTTGTTACAAAAAGCCTTGATTTCTAACTTCTTCTGAAAAGTCAAAAGATCTGGCAACACTGTGCCTTTACCTTACCATAACAATAGAGTCCCTTCTTAGAGATAGTCTGTGCCTTCTCCAGTGCTCATAGTCCCATTGCTCATTCTGTCTTATACCTAGTCACTTCACTCTCTTATACTGTTTGCCTGATCCCTGAAGGCTTCTGAGTTGCCCACTCCCATTCTTGCTCAATTACCTCATTATACAGATAAGGAAAGTGGGAACCAAAGAGATTAAATAATATGTCCATACAAAGACAATATCTAGGTCCCAGTCTTCTAATCCATGCTACATCACCTATTTTCTTATTGCAAATTTTACCCTTAACAATATCTATAGGACATATGGATACATACTATTTAACACCTCATTGAGTGCAATGAATAGATAAATGTTATTGGGCCTCTGCCTCTGCAAGAGACAATTGCAATAACTATGACCTAATTTACTGATCCTAATGGAATGTTTTATGTTTACAGACCTGTCATCAGAAACAAATAAGAGCTGTGGGGATTGCCTAGAATGATAAGATACAATGTCATATTGCACTGATTTATGTCTGATGCCTGCAGTAGTGATTCCTCAATAATCTAAACACGAGAATCACTGAGCCCAGGCAACTGAACATGGTCTTAAAAAGACTGATACTAAAAAGACTAGAAACATCTCCGATGGTAAGCACCTAAGATGGTCCAATAAACCACATCTCCTGATATGCTTGCTCTTAAGTAATTCTCCTCCACTTCAGGGAGGGTTCAACTTAATAACTCACTTCTAATGAATAGACTATCTCAGAAATTGTCTTGGGGTGCTCTCATTTGCTTGCTCTTAAATTGCTTGCCAGACTGTCGTGTTGTGAAGCAACTCTGTGAAGAGAGCCATGTGGTGAAAGACGGCAGCTTGCCAACAACCACACAAGTGAGCTGGAAGCAGAATCTCCTCCCAGTCTATACCCTAGATGAGAGCACAACCCCAATCAAAAACTTGACTGCAATCTCATGAGAAATCTTGAGCCAGAAGTATTTGATAAACCTTTCCCAGATTTCTGACCTGAAGAAGCAATGAAATAATAAATGGTTTCTACTTTAAGCCATTAAGTTTTGGGGTTATTTTTTATATGGCAACAGTCAAACAATATGGACTCCTTAATCATAAATACATGTCAAAGATTCCTGAATTCCTCATGTATACTGAGTCCCTTAAATTTTTACCATATACTGCAAATAATATATATGTGTGTGTGAGTGTGTCACATGTGTGGGTAGATATACATCTATATACACATATTTGTGTGTATAAATATATGTATACACACATATACATATATGAAGATAGATGTCTCAGAAATGTGGAGTCACATACTGATTACAAACACATGTATAAGTAAAACAGAACTGTATTCAAATCCTGGCTATGACATTTATTAGCTAGATGACCTCAGAAAAATACTCAGCCTTAATTTTCTCAACTGAAAAATGAGTTTAGTATTCTCATTGCATTTGACATATGACTCTACTTTTATTCTTAATCATACTTTATTTTAGTTACTGACTATAATACACTCTGAGGTCAGATCAGTTCCAGTAGCCTCAAACCAAAGAGCAATCAGAAGATCATCCATGCATGCCCCCAAACCTAGGCTTTATGGTAGACTCTCTCAGCCCACCCCAGACTTGGCCCAACTTCCTCAGGAAGCATACCCAAAGTCACAATCTCTCCTGGGCATGGGGTCCTGGCTGGGGCTTTTAGGTTTCTGGTAGCCCAGAGCATAAGTATGCTATTGTTTCTCATGCCCACCACTTCCCGAGCCTCCACTGTTTGTTTTCCAGCCCTTCAATGAGAGCTCATGAAGTTATTTGTACAGTCAGAGTAGCTGACACAGGAAATGAATTTTGTGTGACCTTCATTCCTACAGACTTCCTATAAGATCTAGACTTTTTTCCCAATGTTTATGGATATCAGATTGACCCATCTGTGAAATGGTATTCATAGACACTTTCTTTTTAAAGATGATGCATGATATATAACCAAACACCATGTACTCTTCAGGGGACAATAATGGGCTGACTCTGATCATAAGATTTTTACACAATTCAAGATGATTAGAGGAAAACTGTTTCTGAGTAAAGTACTTAATTTTGGCAAAGTTCAAGATTTTTAAACCATCATCCTACAGATTATGACTTTTCTCTGCATTTTCACAATTAATATCTTTGGCTTACTCACTCCTTGAAGAAGAAAGGAATCTTCACAGAGCAGCTTGCTCAGGGTTGTTTATGGATATAAAAATTTGCCATCTGAGGTCGGCAATAGCTCTAAGAGTCCAGAATGTTTGTGTGGGTGACTGTGGTTGTTTTACACTGTCATCAAACTCAAAAAAGTATGCCTGAACAATTATTCACAATTTGATTACACTTACTTAGAACCTATTTAAATTTGCTCCTTCATTGAACAAAGTTTTATTGGATAGGCTCTGTGCCAGGTGCCACACTAAGCACAAAGGACAAGTGAGATGTCACATTTGTCCTCAAGTGTACTATAATCAGTGGCAGAGACACACATTTCAAAACTGAAGAATTCAACTTATTAAGAATCAGGTCAGCATTGTAACATACTACAGGAGCACTGGTTATTGAAAGAAGGAAGGAAACGCTACTTGGAGAGTTAGTGAAACAAATCTGGTAAGAGAGAGAGTTTTCATTAAGCCTTGAGGAATGAGAAGGGATGAATAGAGGAATCAGAAGTTGACAGATCTCCAGGTCCAATCATAAATCATACAAACAAAGGCAAGGCGGTATGAAGGTGTGAAGTGTTTGTAGAGACTCAGTAATATAGAACTTAAAGTGTATGAACAGTATAATGGGAAATAAGAATGGAATAGCAATGTGAGCCCAGATTAGGAAAAACATCCAGACATGAAGAACAAAGATATAAGCTAGGGCAGCAGCAGTTAAAATGAAAAGGAGGTCAACAGATTTAAGACTGACAGCCAACTTAGAAAAGACATGACACAATTAGGAAACTAGCTGGACACATGTGTATTATTTTATTTGTGGAATTTTGTTTTGTTTGAAGAAAAAAGTTGAAATAAAAGAGAAGAAATATAAGACATAAAGATAATATGATAATTAAAAATAAGAGATCTAGCAAAAAGGGGGTTAATTTTGGAGGACATAAAAGGATAGTTGAGAAGTGTTCCATTTGAGAAGTCAGTGGGATATAGAGGGTTTAGGACAACTAAAAGCCTGGAGGTTAATGAGGGAATGAAGGGAAAGTAATTAAGCTAATTACTTTAAAAAGTAAATTATAGATAGTGTAATAGAAGATCTATTGCTGATATATATAAGTCTTTAGTAGGCTCAGAAGCAGTGAACTCAATCTTGAAAAGTCATTGCTTCTAAATACTGCAACAAGGACAAATTAACCCTTTCAAATGCAGGTAGTAAGTATTTTTAAGCCTGCATTGGTGTCTGTTTCAACTATCCAATCTGCCATTGTAATGCAATAGCAGTGATGACAGTACACAAACGGGCACAGCTGTATTCCAATAAAACTTCACTTTAAAACACAGGTGTCCAGTCTGCAAGCAGGCATTTACCAATCCTGTAGCAGAATGTTTTATGATTCCACTTTATTCAGTATAGAGTTACTGAACCCCTCATTTTTACTAATGTAAACCAAAGAGGAAATAAAGAATAACAACCGCTTATAGAGTACTTGCTATATTTCAGACACTTTGCTAAACATATTTAATACATATGCTAATACCTCTAACACAGAAGTAAGAGGTAGATAGTACTGTCTCCTTTTATAAGTGAAGAAGTTAAAAATCATTGAGATGAATTTGTTCAAGGCCACAGGTAAACAGTGAAACTGGAGTTTAAAAGGCAAGATAGGACTTTCCCTTCAGGCAGTATACTAAACTAAACATTCTGAAAACCCTTCCCACCAAAAACTAATCGGTATTAGATGAATTACAACAAATGTGGTCTCAAAAGAAAACAAGTAAATTCCACAAAGACGAAAAAATTATTCCCTATACTGCAAAAGGGGTGGTACTGTGTGGGTGCTCAGTTGTGGCTGACTCTGTGTGACCCCATGGACTACAGCCTGCCAGACTCCTCTGTCCATGGGATTTTCCAGGCAAGAATACTAGAGTAGGTTACCATGTCCTCCTCCTGGGCATCTTCCTGACCCAGGGATGGAACCCACATCTCCTGCATTACAGGTGGATTCTTTACCACTGAGCCATTAGGGAAGCCAAAAGGAATGGTAAGCAAATGCAAAAGTTGGGCCTTCTGACTGGCAAACGTAATAGAGGGAACCTAGTAAAACCAGGACTAATGGTCACACAGAGAAGGGACCTTATGCCTATGAATAAACCCAAAGCAGGACTTGTGATGACTATGAAGGGGCACCATCCTTAGTAGAAGGTCAAACTAGGAAAACAAAATTACCATCTCTTGCCAGAGGCAGGGGAAAAAGAAATGTTTCACTATTATATCTTCAGGTGGATCTTTTATCATGATGAAATGTCCCCTTTATCTCTGGTAATACTGTGAGATTGAAATCTACTTTGTCTCCTACTGGTATGGTCACATTCATTTTCTTATGCTTACAGTTTTCATGCTCTATCTTTTTAAATCTTTTTACTTTGAACTGTACTAATATATTTATAAATTGTCAGAATTAAAGATCACAAGACAAATAGATACAATTCAAAAAAAGATGAACTTAAAAATCTAATTAGTGTTCTCAGAGAAACCAAAAATCACACAAAAATAAAGACTATTATTAACAAGAAAAGGAATTCAAAAAATAGAAAAATATATTTAAAAACTTAAAGGCAATGAGTCTACCAGTATATATTGTAAAAAGACTTAAGAAATATGCAGATCATCTTATCTTATCTTATTTATCTTTTGCTATGCAACAAACAACTCCTAAACCTCAGCGATTTACAACAAACATGTATTCTTGCTTATGTTACATGAGGAATGCAGCATGGCTAAGCAAGTGATCCACTCAGGTGGCTATGCTCAGATTCATGTTTCTAAGAAATAGAAAGAAAACAACATAGACATAAAGGAAATCGACTCAGGAAACTTAGACTAAGAATAGTTTAAACAAATAAGAACTAATTTCTTATTTATAAGATGGAGTAAAAAGTATGGAGTTATGACAAAATACATTTTTTTAGGAAATTTATAGAGCTAAAGAAAAAGAGAAATTCTTAAATTGAAATGAGCCATTTCCAGCAAAATAAATGATCAAAATGACTCAGTAAAACCTACAAAATTCTTGAACACTAAAGAATAAAGAGAAATCCTCTAAATGTTTTCTCAGAGGGGAAAAAAATTTTCTTTATGAATAAATGAGAATTCAGCTGGTGATCAGATTTATCAGCAACACTGAATGCTTGAAGATGAAAGATCAGAGATCACCAAAGTTACAAGGAGTATTAAATTCAATCTAGAATTCTGTAACAGGTCCAACTGTCAGTCAAGGACAAAAATAAGATATTCTAATTTTTTTTAATTTATAGAATTGTTTTTTAATTTTATGTGTGGGTATAATAAAAATTTATATTTTTCAGAAAATGATCTTATTGCCAATAAATGAAAATAAAAACAAAAATATTCTATTCACTTTAAAATGTATAGGAACACAATTATCAAGAAAGACAAGACCCATATAAATAAAATGATAAAACATTACTAAAGTATGTAAAACAATACCTGAATATATTATAAAAACACACCATCACTCTTGGATGAGAAGAGTTAATATAAAACCATTATGTATCTTAAAATTAACATACAAATTTAATATGATTAACATTGAGAGACGACTGATCCAACTAGCTATCAGAAAATACCATAAAGCCCAAAACTTTAATCAAATCAGAATGACACTACCATAGGAATGGAGAATAAGTCCAGGACACATAAAAATTTAATATATGGCAAATACAGATTTTAATTCAATGGAGATAATGTAGTTTGTCTAACAAATTAAACTGGCAAAGAAGATAGGTTAAAAATATTGCGAGAATATCTAGAGAACTACATGGTCAAATTAAGAGCAATGGAAAACTCTTAATCAAGATTTAAAAGCAATAACATAAGTTTTAAAAGAAAAAGGAGAGAGAGGTAACTGGCACCAATGCCCTCCCAAAGCTTCTCCCATCCTAGGGGGCCAACCCCACCCCACCAAGCAGGCCTCAGGAGGCACCAGTGCCCCTCCAAAGCATCTCCCTCTTCAGGAGGTCGGCCTCACCCATCACCATGCCCATAGCAGTCACTGCCAGACTCCCTAGCCAGCCAGGGCAGAAGTCCACTCTGCCCACCAGCGTGTCCATAGCAGTCATAGTCAGGCCTCATAGGTAGCCAGGCAAGCAACAAATCCCGTCCATTAGGGCATCTGAAGCAATCACAGCCATTCCTCCAACAGTAGCCAGCCTGGGACCAAGCCTGCCTGCCAGCACGTCTGCGGCAATCAATGCCCAACAGCAACAGGAGGGTACACACAGTCCACAGACCATATACCTGGAGCATCTGGCTCTCGTGACCAGGGGCAATTGCACCTGTGGGTTCTGCGGGACCCCTTCTATAAAAAGCCACTCTTTTAAGACCATGAGACAAAGCTGATATACCTATTTCACAGAAACAAGAATAGACAGAAAAAAATCAGGAGATAAAGAAATATCTTCCAAATGAACAAACGCGTCAAAAGCCTCATAAATCCACATAAAACACCACATTAGCAAAACAAAGAATAAAAATCATATGATAATCTCAATAAATACAGAAAAAAATTGACAAAACTCAACATTTACTCATGATAAAACAAAAACTATCTAGAAAGTGGGGATAGAGAGAACTTACATCAACATAATAAAAGCCATATATTACAAGTCCACAGCTAACATCATATGCAACAGTGAAAAGCTGAAAGCATTTCCTCTAAGATTAGGAAAATGACAAAGCTATCCACTCTCACTGCTTTTATTCAACATGGTTTTGGAAGTCCTAATCACAGCAATCAGAGAAGGAAAAGAAATAAAAGGAATCCAAATTAGAAATAATTAAAATTGTCACTGTTTGCAGATGACATGATAGTATACATAGAAAATCCTAAAGATACTACTAGAAAACTATTAGAGGTCATCAATGAATTTGGTAAAGTCACAGGATACAAAATAAATACACAGAAATCTGTTGCATTTTTATACATTAACAATGAAAGATCAGAAAGAGAAATTAAGGAAGCAATCTCATTTACCACTGCATAAAATAGAATAAAACACTTGAGAATAAATTTACCTAAGAAGACAAAAGACCTGTCCTCCAAAAAACTATTAAGAGCTACAATTACTTTGGGTGATAACATCAAGGAGATCATGCTTTATTAAAAGTTTTGTTTCATGAAATGTTACCATTTTTTGGAAAGCAAGCCAACAATATCTGTTAAAATTTAAAATTCACACATCCTATGCCTAGAAATACATAACTATATATGCAGAAGGATGCCTTCTAAAGTTTTGTTTGTAATGACAAAAGCTGAAATCAAATACACATTAATAAGGGAATAATTGAATAAGTCATGTGCATTCACATCATAGAATATTATGCAGCAATCAAGAAAAATGAGAAAAAAACCTATACCAGTTGGTTTGGAGAATTTTTATGAAATAATATTGGTGTGGCTAGATTGAACTGTGTGATACTGATAAATGAGGCTGGAGAAATATGAGACAATGAGACAAAAAGTGCTCCTCATTTCATGCAAATAAATTTGAAGACTGCAAACCACACAACAAAAAAGAATAATAACAATGAAAGGTAAACCCTATAAAAACCTATGCAATCGCAATTAATCTAAGGCATCTTAGATTAATGGGATCTTACCTTTCCATTTTTTCCTTATGCTTTCCTCACTTCATTTTAAATTTTCTAAGAGGAGGAGCCTACTGCAGAAAAATAAATATACTAAGAAACAAGGTACCACTACGTGATGTTGCAGTAGAGTGATTACTGTATTGAGATCCCTAAAGTAAAATGTGAACAAGTCAGCCTTACGTGCTATAGAAGAAACTGTTTCCAAATATGTTCCATTGTTCTTTTGGTAATCTGATTGCGGTGACAGGTCAGTCAGGCTATAATTGGTTTTAATTAGCCTCCCTAATGCCACAATATTCTTTACCTACATACAAACTGTCAAAATGCAGGATGAAAAGAGGGCAAGGGAAAAGGAGGGAGGAGAGAGTTTGGTTTATTTTCCACCTTTTTCAAAATGCCAGATAAATTGTTTTCAACCTGTCTTACAGGCAAGTGTCCCACTTTCCAGTAAAAATGAGGGGAACTATGTCACCACGGCAGCCCTTAGGGAGAAATGGCTGATCCCTCAGCAACAGACAATAAAGTCAAGTCTGCTTTTGTGCATATAATGCATTGTTTCCAGGGTCCGGAGAGGAGAAAAATCTCTACATCTGTACCCCAGTTTCTCCCAGTAAAACACTATTTTAGGAAATGCCAGAAACCAAGGAAATTTCATACAAATCAAGGAAATACATCTGAAGATGCAAATATTTTTGTATTACTAAGCATTCGTGGGCTATGTCTATGTGTGTGTCATATAGTCCGCAAAACAGTATTTCCTGATTGACTTTGAAATAAGTGTGTACATACTGACATTTTATCCAAAACATAACATTATTTTTAAAATTCAAGACTCGTCAGTCACACTGAGTCATTTCAGGAACTCCTACCTCTGGGAAGCCACTGTTGTTCTCAGCAGAGTCTGAATCAGAAGTCACCTGGGAAGCTGACCTACAAGGTACTTTCCATCATTAAGATTCCAGGATACTCCATTTTTTTTTTTAATAATAAGAGGGCTCAGTCAGGATCAACCCCAGGATTAGTCCACCTCAAGCACCATACCTCTTTCTTCCTCCCACACATCTATTAATACTCAACACATGGTCATAGCTCACTCAGCTACAGATGGCAGGCTACAGAGACATCTTGCCAGGGACACTCCCATCCTCCACTCCCCTTTGGCTTCTAATAACGACAAGAATTGTGAATACATAGAGTTGGAGCCATCACTATTTCCTCACCTCTACCCTCAGTCCTGAGAACCCCATCAGAGAAGACTAGTTTTTCCAGACTCTCATCCTCAACATAACTTTTGGCCTTCAGGGATAGAAGAGAGAACACATCATTTTGGCTTTCTTGGTATCTCAGACTGTAAACAATCTGTCTGCAATGCAGGAGAACCAAGTTCAATCCCTGGGTTGGAAAGATCCCCTGGAAAAGGAAATGGCAATCTACTCCAGTATTCTTGCCTGGAGAATTCCATGAACAGAGTAGCCTGGCAAGTTATGGTCCATGGGGTCACAAAGAATCGGACACAACTGAGTGACTAACACACGGACACAAGTCATTTAGTCCAATGATCCTTTGGATACTGAACATAAATTTCAATTTATGAGCCTCCAGGGGTACTGAATTGAGGCAACCTCTTTCTCTTTTGTAAAAACTAATTATTTCAATGGTGGTCTTCCTTAATGTGCAATGCAACTCTGCCACTCTATTCAATACTTATTTCAAAACTTCCACAAAAATCTGTTCAAGACAAAGCTTCTCAACCCCTTGACTACCTCAACTTCTTCCATCAATTCCACTTCTATTCCTTGGATAACACAGACTAAGATTAATCCGTCTTTCAAATGACAGCCTTTGTAAACTTATGCATTTCCCCATACCCTGACAAATATAAACAAAGTCTCTCTTTTCAGCAAACATCCCAATTCCTCCAAAAATCTCTCTCCATCAATGGTTACAAAGGGCTTCACTATCCTTTTTACTCTCCTGTAAATATTCTCAAGATAATCCATGTTCATCTGTGGCATCCAGAATTGAATATAATACTCAAGAAGAGGACTGAGAAGCTCAAGGCAAAATAGTAACATCTTCTGTTTCATTTTAAATATTATATCTCCAATACTCCTACAAAAGGTCATGTAATCTTTGTAGAAACTACATAACATCATAGAGTTTGTGCTCAGCTAGAATACGTAAGATACGCTTTATGTATACTAGGAAATGATATCTCCTTGATTCAACACTATGCAGTTAAATTTGGAAACTTAAATGTGTGATATAATTTATTCAGATTCTATTTTAACCTTCTCAGATGTGGCCCATTCTCTGAATCTAACCCTTATAGACCATATTCACAATCAAGAATCCCTTCTACCTACTGCTGCTGCTAAGTCGCTTCAGTCGTGTCCAACTCTGTGCAACCCCATAGACGGCAGCCCACCAGGCTCCTCCGTCCCTGGGATTCTCCAGGCAAGAACACTGGAGTGGTTTGCCATTTCCTTCTCCAATGCATGAAAGTGAAAAGTGAAAGTAAAGTCACTTAGTCGTGTCCGACTCCCAGCGACCCCATGGACTGCAGCCTACCAGCCTCCTCCATCCATGGGATTTTCCAGGCAAGAGTACTGGAGTGGGATGCCATTGCCTTCTCTGCTTCTACCCACTACCATCCAGTTTAGCTAGCCTGTCTTAGAGCTGAATCCACAATCTCTTTAAAAAGCACCTATTTGTTGCAGACATTTTGAACAGATAACTTTTTAGTACATTCTCCTCTCCTGTTCTTTATCAATCAATGAATGGCATCACCAACAGTCTCCTCAGTTCTCCAGGTCAATAAGCTAGGAGGAATCTTTTGCTCCCTCCTACATCCTATCAGTCCAAGTACTGCTGAGTTACCTCCTAAATATCTCCAGGATTTGTCAATTTGCTTCATTTTCTCTGCCACTTTCTTCTTCAGACCAAAGTCTTCCCTTCACCAAATACCAGAAACAGTTTTTTCTTCTTCTCTCACTTGTCCCCTATAATTAACATCTCATTTCTCTCCACTGCTTAAAATCCTTGCACAGCCCCTTACTAACCTAAATTACTAAACTGCTCATAAGGCCCCCGATTTCTTCTCCCTTCTTAATCATCACTATCTGCATGTATCAGAATTCTGTATTCTTCACAGCTCTTGCCTGAGAAATGCAGGGACATGCTGCCCCTGCTACTTTGAACATTCTCCAGCCCCACGTATTCAGCCAAACATTGCAGCTCCGCTTGACTCTTTTTCTGTAAGAAACCTCCAATGACTGCATCCTCAAGGATGGGCCAGATGCTCTCCCCACGTGCCCCACTGGCAGATCTGTCTCATGCTGCAGTAACAGTTTACACTAACTCCAATCTCTTACCTCCATATTCACATCTCTTACCACAGTGATTCGCATTCTTCACTCTTACATGGACCCCTGTGATCACATTGAATTCCATTTGAATATTGAGAGTAATCTCTCCATCTCAAGATCTTTAATCGCATCTGAAAAAAATCCCTTTTACCATGTAAGATAACACTTCTGGAGTTTAGGACATGGACATCTTTGAGAATAAGAAAGGGATGTCGTTATTCAGCCTACCATGAGGTTAGAATTGAGAAGCAAAAGGGGAAACCATTCTCGGGTAAAGGAACACCATTGTGCAATGGCTCTAAGATGAGGATTACAGTACACTGAGATCCTGAAAGAAAGGAACGCACATAAAATCCACAAAGCCAAAAAAAAGATGTTGAGAGATATAAAAATGGACCAGATGGTATGAGGCTTGTTAGTCATGTTGAAAACACTGGCTGCTGTCCTAACAATGATGGGAAGCCATTGGAGGCCACCAAGCACTGGGAGTAATATCATCAGACTTATATTTTTTAGAAGATCATCCTAACTTCAGTGTGAAGAATGGGCTGGAGATGTCAACGGTGGGAGTAGAGCAAAACCATTTACATTTCTGAAAAACATCTGAGAACATATTTTCATCATTCTAGACATCCTATGTGTAGTATTATTATTAATAATATACTACAGATGATGATTGCAGCCATGAAATTAAAAGATGCTTACTCCTTGGAAGGAAAGTTATGACCAACCTAGACAGCATATTAAAAAGTGGAGACATTACTTTGTCAGCAAAAGTCCGTCAAGTCAAGGCTATGGTTTTTCCAGTGGTCATGTATGGATGTGAGAGTTGGACTATAAAGAAAGCTGAGCATAGAAGAATTGATGCTTTTGAACTGTGGTGTTGGAGAAGACTCGAGAGTCCCTTGGACTGCAAGGGGATCCAACTAGTCTATCCTAAAGATCAGTCCTGGGAGTTCCTTGGAAGGACTGATGTTAAAACTGAAACTCCAATACTTTGGCCACCTGATACAAAGAGCTGACTCATTAGAAAAGACCCTGATGCTGGGAAAGATTGAGGGCAGGAGAAGAAGGGGACAACAGAGGAAGAGATAGTTGGATGGCATCACCCACTCAGTGGACATGGGTTTGTGCGGACTCCAGGAGTTGGTGATGGACAGGGAGGCCTGGCCTGCTGTGGTCCATGGGGTCACAAAGAGTCTGACATGACTGAGCGACTGAACTAACTGACTCGATAATCAACTTTCCTTACATTTGCCATCGCATGCATTTCACAAGCCTTTATCAATACTCTCCATCACCTTATGATAGAGAAATTACTGTCCTTTAGGCAGGTGAGAAGACTAGGGCTGAAAATGTTAACTCTGTTGCCTAAAACATTTCATCCAAAGAGAAGTTTAGCCAAAATTAGAACCAAGATTCTTTATTCCAAGTCCAGTGCTTTTTCTCTTTAATTAACATGTTTCTCCATCTAAGAATAAACCTTTTAACAAGTCCAATGGGTTTTCATTTTGATTAGGACTCTCTTACTTTTCCACTGTCCAGGTGTGAAAGCAGTTGTCAATGCATCACTGAATTTATCTGGCCACAGAGTCAACCATCACTACCCTCTCACAATACTATTTCAGAACATTCCCTCAACAACAAGACTTAACTCACATTCCAAATTCATTGGTCAAAGAGAGAAAAGAAAGTCTTCAAAGTTGCTGTTTCATCTGCAGCTCAGAGAATGGTGACAGCTCTCTGCTTGTAAGTTAGTTTCAAAAACAAAATGAGTCTATGAGCTTTTTGGCTTGTCTTTCCCCCAGCAGGCTTCTTGCTGCTCTCTGCTCAGCATAACAGACCATTAAACATGTTGGGTCTAACGTAATGACTCATATAGCATGTACACTATGTACACTCCTTCCCATCAAATTAATCACCAGTTTCTGAAAAATCCTGTTTGTAAGAAAGAATAATGTAAATCCTCATAATAAGAATGCTCAACTAAAGTGAATTTGTTTCCCCTGCACTTCAGCATAAAGAGAAAGAATCAAAAGACAGTGAAATAAGCTAATGGCCATTCTGAATAACAAGAAAAAAAAAAAAAAAATCCCAGCTGCTGACGTGGGATCAGGACCCAGGAAATTATTTGAGAAAACCAAGAATAACAAAAAATCCCAAATCCTGAGTTTTCCGTTAAGCATGTGACCACTTGCTTACTAAGCTCATTCAGTTCAGTTCAGTCACTCAGTCTCAGTCATGTCAGACTCTTTGTAACCCATTGAACCCCAGGCACGCCAGGCCTCCCTGTCTATCACCAACTCCCGGAGTCCACACAAACCCATGTCCACTGAGTGGGTGATGCCATCCAACCATCTCATCCTCTGTCATCCACTTCTTCTTCTGCCCTCAATCTTTCCCAGCAGCAGGGTCTCTTCAAATGAGTCGGTTCTTCACATCAGGTGGCCAAAGTACTGGAGTTTCAGTTTCAACATCAGTCCTTCCAATGAACACTCAGGACTGATCTCCTTTAGTCCAAGGGACTCCTTGCAGTCCAAGGGACTCTCAAGAGTCTTCTCCAACACCACAGTTCAAAAGCATCAATTCTTCAGTGCTCAGCTTTCTTTATAGTCCAACTCTCACATCCATATATGACTACTGGAAAACCCATAGCCTTGACTAGATGGACCTTTGTTGACAAAGTAATGTCTCCACTTTTTAATATGCTGTCTAGGATGGTCATAACTTTTCTTCCAAGGAGTAAGTGTCTTTTAATTTCACAGCTGCATTTCTCTGATAATGAGTGATGTTGAGCATCTTTTCATGTGTTTGTTAGCCATTTTTATATCCTCCTTGGAGAAATGTCTGTTAAGTTCTTTGGCCCACTTTTTAATTGGGTTGTTTATTTTTCTAGAATGGAGCTGCAGGAGTTGTTTGTAAATTTTTGAGATTAATTGTTTGTCTGTTGCTTCATTGGCTATTATTTTCTCCCATTCTGAAGGCTGTCTTTTCACCTTGCTTATAGTTTCCTTTGTTGTGCAAAAGCTTTTAATTTTAATTAGGTCCCATTTGTTTATTCGTGTTTTTATTTCCAATATTCTGGGAGGTGGGTCATGGAGTATCCCGCTTTGGATTATAGCAGAGAGTGTTTTGCCTATGTTATCCTCTAGGAGTTTTATAGTTTCTGGTCTTATGCTTAGATCTTTGATCCATTTTGAGTTTATCTTTGTGTATGGTGTTAGAAAGTGATCTAGTTTCATTCTTTAACAAGTGGCTGTCCAGTTTTCCCAGCACCACTTGTTAAAGAGGTTGTCTTTTCTCCATTGTATATTCTTGCCTCCTTTGTCAAAGATAAGGTGTCCATAGATGCGTGGATTTATCTCTGGGCTTTCTATTCTGTTCCATTGATCTATGTTTCTGTCTTTGTGCCAGTACCATACTGTCTTAATGACTGTGGATTTGTAGTATAGCCTAAAGTCAGGTAGGTTGATTCCGCCCGTTCCATTCTTCTTTCTCAAGATTGCTTTGGCTATACGAGGTTTTTTGTATTTCCATACAAATTGAGAAATTATTTGTTCTAATTTCACAGCTGCAATCACCATCCACAGTAATTTTGGAGCCCAGAAAAATAAAGTCAGCCACTGTTTCCACTCTTTCCCCATCTATTTGCCATGAAGTGATGGGACTGGATGCCATGACCTTAGTTTCCTGAATGTTGAGCTTTAAGCCTACTTGTTAATTCTCCTCTTTCATTTTCATCAAGACGCTCTTTAGTTCTTCACTTTCTGCCATAAGGGTGGTGTCATCTGCATATCTGAGGTTATTGATATTTCTCCCAGCAATCTTGATTCCAGCTTGTGCTTCTCCCAGCCCAGCGTTTCTCATGATGTACTCTGCATAGAAGTTAAATAAGCAGGGTGACAATATACAGCCTTGACATACTCCTTTTCCTGTTTGGAACCAGTCTGTTGTTCCATGTCCAGTTCTAAGTGTTGCTTCCTGACCTGCATACAGGTTTCTCAAGAGGCAGGTCTGGTGGTCTGGTATTCCCATCTCCTTCAGAATTTTCCACACTTTATTGTGATCCACACAGTCAAAGTTCATTCACTAATTCATTAAATCACTCAAGCTTAGTCAGGATACAGACACTGAGCAGAGAACAGGATGCCAAGATAATAAAGAGACCATCCCAGGTCTTAAGAAGATCCAGTTTTGGTGACTGGGGGGAAAAAGTATTGCACTAGCCAGGGCACTGACTACAAAAGGGGCTAACTTCAACCCAAAATGACCTAAATGAGCAAACAAAAATAAATAGATTTTCCAATGGCTTCAGGCACTTCTGGGTTCAGATATTCAAACATCAATAGAATTTTGTCTCTTATCATCAAAAACTGTTTCCTTCCATGTTAATTTATGTTACTGTCAGTTTCTACACTTCTGGTGGCACAATCACCTTTAGCCATTCTATCCTTATGTCCAATTAGTCTTGAAAAACCCATGGAAAGGGAGTCCCTTTTCCAATAATTCTACCAAAATTACTGAACTTGACTGATTGGACTTGCGATATGCATCATTTTCTGAATCATTCACTGTGGTCAAGAAGATGGCATTTCCAGTAGATCCAGTCCTCACCAAGCAGGGAGAGTGAGTGGTCAGGTCACTTAAACCACATGAACTGAGAAGATGAATCAAAAAATAAAAGTTTTCTTACCAAACAAAAGGGAAATGGATGGTGTCCAGATAGAAACTGTACATATCCTCTGTAGCTGTACATACACCAGTGTGCAAAAGGAATTATAGATCAGGGAATCACATGCAGAAGAACATGGGCGGACACAGGGGAAGAGAGCAGCTAACTCTGACTATGGGAGGGAAAGTCAGGAAAGGCTCATTTATGTTTGAGCTGACCCTTAAAAGGTAAGTAAGTGCTTGCTCCACCCTGCAAGGAAGTTTGCTTCCCTGAACAAAAGTACTGGAACCATGAAACAGTCCAGTCTGCTCGGGGGGATGTAGGAAATTCCTCCATTTTGTCTTCCCCCATCTATGCTGTCTTCATATTCCACCTCTACCCGGAGGTCTCCACCTGCTCCAGGTCCTGATCTGACACTCAGAGAAAAGTGATGTGTATCAAAGATCTTGTCTCCCTCAGCTGCAGAGGCTGAGTGTGGTCAAGCTTCTAGCATTAAAATCCAAACCCAGAGGGAGAAGAGCTGAACTCCAGGGCTGCCCTTGTGACACCTTCAATGCCAAATCCAAGAGATGAAATTTCTGTCTGGTTTCTTATTCCATGCCCAATTACAGATAGTTATGGAGCTGCTGCTCTGGACCAGACCACCTTCTAGGCACTGGGTACATGAGGTCTCTGCTCTTGTGGAGGTTAATCTCCAGCAGGACAGGGGCAAACAAATAAATCAATGCATAGATTCATATTGATCTTGGATAACTTCAGCCTGCAACAGCTTGGAGTGGGGCTTAGGTTTCCAGCCAGAGATTAAGGTCAGGGTGTAGTGGGAAAAGCACCAGATCCTAGTCACAAGACCAGCGGTCAGGGACAAGAGTGAGTCCTGGCCCTTCGGCTTTGCAGAAAATAATTTCCACAAAGATGAAAAGTAGTGAAGCAAATGTTTATTAAGAGGAAAAGGAGTACAGTAAGTGTGGATAGACACACAGGCAGACTCAGAGGGAGAGTCCCTGAGTCGCACCCTCGTGGCAATTTGAATTACTTTTATGGGGCATTTCTTCTGGTTTTCCTTTGGTCAATTATTTTTATTTGCCTGGTTCACAGTCCATATCTGGTATATCTCAAGATCCTTCCATGTGTGTGCACACATCTCTCAGCAAACATGGATGCTACTGCAAAAGTCTATGGGTTTTTTAACATCACTCCTCTTTGACCTCCAAGGAGTCTTTCTGTACACATGTAGTCAGGGAGGTCTCCTGACTTGAAGAATGAGAAATATGTGGTCTGGGCAGGCCCAGCCTCATCCCTTAACTGCTATTCTCATCTTAGAGTTTCAGTCCATAGTAAATGAATCTCCAACTGCTTTACCCTGGAGTAGCGGGTGTGCCATCTACCTCCTGCCTCAATATTAGAATGTGCTAAGTTTTATAACATAAAGCAGCTATGTAATGGGATTCAGAATGAGGAGGGAGATATTAAGTGAGGAAAGAGCTGTTTTAGTCAGCATTAGAAAAGGGCTAAAGATCCAACTCTCAAAATGATACAGGTCTTTGAAAAAGCATCATCTCAGGCAGAAAGTGCACAAATTGCAAAAGCCCTGAGGAGAGAGCAAGCTTTGGCCTGTCTGAGGTCTAGAAAGAGAAATTCTCTGTCATAACACTGAAAAATCATAGCTTTAGGTTGGAACCCAATCCATAATAAAGTCCCAAGCTTTTGCCATCCCTTCCTCAAAAGCAAGATTCCTTGGGGCTTCCCTTGCAGTTCATTGGTTAAAACTCCATACTTCCACTGCAGGGGATACCCTGATCTAGCATATAAGATCCACATATGCTGTGGGGCACGGTCCACTCCAAAAAAGCAATCTCTACCATGTATTAAGTATCTGCTATATTCCACGGATTGTGATAAAATTGTACGTATATTATCTCACTGCATCCTCAGAAAGTTTAATACTGTCATAGTCATTTTATAATCTAAGAAAACTGAATCTCAAAGCAGTTGAGAGTCATACAGCTGGAGAGGTAATAGCCCAAGACTTCTATGGAGACCTCAACATCCATACTTTTCTCCCTGTTTTATTACTAGTGGGATAAACTGTCTATATACTGGATTAAATGATGGAAAACATACTGGTATTTCCTCCCAAACATTAAATATAGAGATTATTTACACCTCAATCTTTACTCCTAGCTGATATCAGGGAGAAAAAGTGTTAGAATAAATATTCAAACTATAGGAAAAGTCTCTGTATTCAAAATTTAATAATAGTAAAATTGTATGCAAATGGATTACTGAGACACCAATGGAGAATGCAACCAGACATCACAAAACTACTGGTTCTTCAGCAATCCTCACTATTTTGTTTAGTTTTCTTCCTGAGAAAATTGATAGCAAAATTTGCTCTCTTCCATTTTAATACTAGGGGAAAAGGTTAAAAAAAATATACCAAGGTATTTTAATATATGTCAAAGAACACATATCTTGATAGGACACCAATGGCAGGTGAGGAGAAAATAGAAAGTTCTATAGTCAACTTAAGTTTGGGAGATACCAAGGGAATATTTATGCAAAGATACCAAATTAGAGATACAAAGGGAACATTTCATGTAAAGATGGGCTCAATAAAGGACAGAAATAGTAGGGACCTAACAGAAGCAGAAGATATTAAGAAGAGGTGGCAAGAATACAAAGAACTATACAAAAAAGATCTTCATGACCCAGACAATTACGATGGTATGATACCTCACCTAGAGCCAGACATCCTAGAATGTAAAGTCAAGTGGGCCTAAAGAAGCATCACTATGAACAAAGCTAGTGGAGGTGATGCAATTCCAGTTGAGCTATTTCAAATCCTAAAAGATGATACTATGAAAGTGCTGCACTCAATTTGCCAGCAAAGTTGGAAAACTCAGCAATGGCCACAGGACTGGAAAAGGTCAGTTTTCATTCCAATCTCAAAGAAAGGCAATGCCAAAGAATGCTCAAACTATCACACAATTGCACTCATCTCACCTGCTAGTAAAGTAATGCTCAAAATTCCCCAAGCCAGGCTTCAGCAATCCATGAACCGTGAACTTCCAGATGTTCAAGCTGGTTTTAGAAAAGACAGAGGAACCAAAGATTAAATTGCCAACATCTACTGGATCATCGAAAAAGCAAGAGAGTTCCAGGAGAACATCTATTTCTGCTTCATTGACTATGCCAAAGCCTTTGTCTATGTGGATCACAATAAACTGTGGAAAATTCAAGAGATGGGATTACCAGACCACCTGACCTGCCTCCTGAGAAACCTGTGTGCAGGTCAGGAAGCAACACTTAGAACTGGACATGGAACAACAGACTGGTTCCAAATCGGAAAAGGAGTATGTCAATGCTGTATATTGTCACCCTGCTTATTTAACTTCTATGCAGAGTACATCATGAGAAATACTGGGCTGGGAGAAGCACAAGCTGGAATCAAGATTGCTGGGAGAAATATCAATAACCTCAGATATGCAGACGACACCACCCTTATGGCAGAAAGTGAAGAGGAACTAAAGAGTCTCTTGATGAAAGTGAAAGAGGAGAGTGAAAAAGTTGGCTTAAAGCTCAACATTCAGGAAACTAAGATCATGGCATCTGGTCCCATCACTTCCTGGCAAACAGATGGGGAAAGAGTGGAAACAGTGGCTGACTTTATTTTTCTGGGCTCCAAAATTACTGTGGATGGTGATTGCAGCCATGAAATTAAAAGACGCTTACTCCTTGGAAGGAAAGTTATGACCAATCTAGACAGCATATTAAAAGGCAAAGACATGACTTTGTCAACAAAGGTCCATCTAGTCAAGGCTACGGCTTTTCCAGTGGTTGTGTATAGATGTGAGAGTTGGACTATAAAGGAAGCTTAGCACCAAAGAATTGATGCTTGTGAACTGTGGTGTTGGAGAAGACTCTTGAGAGTCCCTTGGACTGCAAGGAGATCCAACCAGTCCATCCTAAAGGAGATCAGTCCTGGGTGTTCATTGGAAGGACAGATGTTGAAGCTGAAACTCCAATACTTTGGCCACCTGATGGGAAGAACTGACTCATTTGAAAAGACCCTGATGCTGGGAAAGATTGAGGGCAGGAGAAGAAGTGGATGACAGAGGATGAGATGGTTGGCTGGCATCACCAATTCAATGGACATGGGTCTGTGTGGACTCCGGAAGTTGGTGATGGACAGGGAGGCCTGGCATGCTGTGGTTCATGGGGTAGCAAAGAGTCGGACACGGCAGAGTGACTGAACTGAATTGAACTGAAATTTGGGGATATCTGTACCTACTCTTTGAAGGATTCACAATGAACCTTAAGATATCAATAGCTATTAAAAGTCTTGCAATAAAAAAATCTCTTTCACTTTGCTTAATCAAAAATTACCTAAACTTATTTAACTCCCAAACTCCTCTTTCAATACCATGTATACATATTCCCTGAACCAATATTCCTTAGAGTCCAATTGGAAAATATTGGTTGACAGTTAAGTTAGACAAATAATCTTTCTTCTACCTCATTCTGGAGGATTATAGTAGTGGTAGCACAAATCTGTTCACACTTCACTGTATTCCTGCCCTTGGTGCCTCCCTCCTGTGCATGCATGCATGCACACACATACACACACACACGTTCTGAACTTGGCTGTAGGACTTGCTTTAAAAGCAACAAGACAACACCAATTACATGATGCTGGAGGAGACTTGTAAAGTACATGTGCCCCCAAGCTGGCCCTCTCTTGATGCCCTTGTGCCCCTTATAATCACCACCACGAACAGAAGCCCAAGTAGACTCCTGGATCATGTGAGAGAACATGGAGCAGAGACAAACCATCCCACCTGAGATCTCTCCTAGACCAACTGGCCCCAAGCCAACCTTGTAACTGACCCATGACATGTGAGTGAGTTCCATTTGAGACCAGCAAAAGAACCATCCAGCTCAGCCCAATCAAACTGCCAAACACAGAACTGTGAGACAAAGAGAGGATTGTCATTCTAAGCCACTAAATGTCAGGATGGTTTTGTTGTTGGTTAGTCACTAGGCTGTGTTTGACTCTTTTACAGCCCCCATAGACTGTAGACCACCAAGCTCCTCTGTCCATGAGATTTCCCAGGCAAGAATACTGGAGTAGGTTGCCATTTCCTTCTCCAGGGGATCTTCCTGAGCCAGGGATTGAACCTCCATCTCCTGTACTGGCAGCTGGATTCTTTCCCACTGAGCCACCAGGGAAGCCTCAAGGGTGATTTATCACAAAGTAAAAACTAACTGAAATATCCACTAATGGAATGGTTTTGGCACTGTGCTCTGAACAAAAACCTTAAGGAAAATGAAAACCTCACAGTTTCTAAATTTAATGCTCTTTTAAGCCACAAGATTATCATCTGTGATTTTTAAAAATGAAATCCAAAGGTTCTTACCACAGATCCCTTTCCCACGGAGGTAAGTGCACCTGAATCTTAGATTTATAATTAGTGACAGCTTCTGAAATTTTCTTGGAAGTTTGCAACGGTGTTTACCTTGATCACACACCAACATCCCTTCATGAACTAATATACCTCCCTTTGTCAAAACAAACATAGGCTCTAATTATCATAAACCAAATAAGTACATTACAATTTTCAAGAGGCTTATAATCCTTCACAGATGATTTTAATTCAGGGAACCTTAAAATTAATAAACTGTGAAAGGTGTATCTTCAGTCCTTGTTGGATGAAAATGAATATTAATACCCTGCTGATGAGTCATTAATACATCTCAACAGTACGAAATAAAACAGTTACTTTCACTAGAAGAGGCCCAGTTAATTAAGTTAGTAGCAAGGGTCAGAATGCCAGGAACTTGGGTTTATGAGAAACCACAAACCTGATAAGTTTATTAAATAATAATATTTCCATCAGCAATTAAAAAAAATATTTAAGTGGTAACCAAAATAACAAAGTGGGAGTTTATGAGGAAGAGGGAAAATACCAGCTCAGAAAGTCATTCCAGACATGTCCTCCTTTCCAGTACGCCCTGTGAAAACATAATTCCCAATTCATTAGAGAGGCAAAGGTATGAATAGAGAGAAACACTAATTATGCATTAGCTCAGTTAGCTAAAATCAGATGGGGTAATACCACATGGACTGATGGAATAAGACATAAAATTTTAAATTCCAGGCAGACTACTGCAAATTACTTTTAAAGAAGCCAGCCAGTTCCTATTCTCCAAAAACTGCAAACTGGAACCTGGGAATTGTATATCTCATCAGAATAGCAAAATTCACCCTAGAGAAGTTGATAACCAGTGAATGAAACATGCATAAACTAAGGGTAAAGACAGATCCTAAGGCAATGTCTAGGAATGTCTTTATTATAACATACAGCTAAAGCTGGGGGGAAAGAGGGTAGATTAAAATGGAAACTGGGAATTCAACTTGAGGAGACCAAAAATTTGACTATAAGGTAGGTATTCATAAGCATTAAAACAATCATATTGTTTTGTTATAAACAATACAGTTTATCCATTCTACTGGTGATGGCCATATGGGTGGTCTCCATTCTGTGATATTACAAGCACCACTGTTCTAAACTAACTTGTGTCTCCTGGTGCACAGGTGTGAGAGTTATTTTAAGGCTGTGGTTCTCATTAAAATCACCTGCAGAATCTTCTCTAGCTACTGAGGCCCTGTTTCCATCACAGACCAACTACATAACTGATTCAAAACACGGGCAGAAGTGAGGGAGGTGGGAAAAATGAGGGATGGGAAGGGCATGGGAAAGTGGGATGTCAAGCATTTTTTTCAATATTCAATTTGTTAATTATTCAAATTTCACCAATTGTCCCAAAATGTATTTTATTCCTGTTATCCTATATTTTCCACCTGAGGACCCAGTTTCAGTCCATAGCTTGCATTTAATTCGTAATCTGTGACCTTTTTTAACCTAAAATATTCCCTTCTGCCTTTTCTTATGACAATGACTTTTCAAAGAGTCCAGGCCAGTGTCTTATAGAATGTCCCAGGTTCTGGACTATTTCCATACAATATCATATATTTTGATCCTCTATCCTCTAAACTTCATGTAAACAGAAGTTAGGTATACAGATTTGATTAGATTCAGGTTAAACCTTTTGAAGTAAGAACACTTCCTAGGCAATTCTGTGAACTATTGCATCATATCAGGAGACCCATGATGTGATAAAATATTTATTTCCCATATCCATTAACAAAAGACATCACAGTCTTCAGCAATTGTAGCCACCACCACCAAAGGTGAGATGGTGAGCCCTGAAGGAAATCAGGAAGGAAAGAACAACTGCCGTCTAGCAGCCATCTCTCAGGATAACTTTTTCTTAATTGAAATTAAGATGAATGGCCTTAGAGATTCTAGACTCTAGGTACCTTTGAACAGGAAGGCTCTCAAACTTGTCTCTCATTTCAGTGGACAAAGTTATGGCTTTTGGGGTCAGGAACACGATGACTCTTCCTCATTCAAGAGCCTGACATGTGCCAGCTATAAATTGGCACTTGCCAACGGCATTTGCCATCTGCCTCTGCGGAGACTGAATCCTGTGCTACTACAACTGCTGAACTTCAATACGTCCTGAAAGGAGTTCAGGGTGGAGAATGAGGCACTCTGTGCTCCAGGGAAACTGGTGGAACAGGTCTTTAGATAGTTAGGTATTTGGGGGAACTGATTTCATGATCCCAATCCTTCCATCTCCACTTATCTAGAAAAGCACTAAATCCTTCCATGGTGACATCAGCTTCTCATGCTTAGCAGAAAACCTTTTGTAAAATAAGTGCTTGATTGCACTAAACTCCTCCTTCACCAAAATCATCTATATTGGCTTTCCCCTACTACTACTTTGGAACAGTTTCTCAGAGCTATCTGAGACACTGTCTCCCAGGCTTCAGTCCTCATTTTGCCCTAAATAAAACTTAACTCACAACTCTCACGCTATGTATCTTTTTGTAATTGACACATAGAAACCAATTATAGCATTTATTAAGTATCTACTCTGTTTTGTAGCTATAACCCAATATACTTAATCTCATTTAATCCTCACAATAACGTCATGAGGCTATAACTAGTCTTATGATTTTTTTAAAAAAGGAAACTGAGGGTCAGAGATATCAAGTCACAGGGTCACAGAGTAAGTGCAAAGCCAAGAAGCCTCTCTTTACTGTTCAAAGCTCATAACCATATCCACTGTTCATTTCCCCCATGACCAGTATCTTTTTTCCTATAGGCCTGAAACTCTAAATGCTAAGTTGCTTCAGTCCTGTCTGACTCTTTGAGTAGCCCACCAGGCTCCTCTGTCCATGGGATTTTCCAGGCAATAATACTAGAGAAGGTAGCCATGTCCTCTTCCAGAAACCATAAATGAAAGAGACCAATCTATCTGTCATTCCCTCTTAGTTGGAATCAGACTCCATTTCATCAAACTGAGTTTTCTGTGGAAAAGTAAGAAATGTTTCCTAGAGGGGTCAGCTGAAACTCACAAAGATTGAGTGCACAACTGAAAGTCACACAATAAATCAAAGACAACAGAGCTTCAAAAGCAGTGTAGGGTTTGTACTGAATAATGCAGCTCTCAATGAAACTCTGGGGCTAGGGATGCTGTGCATTTGGAATATACAAAGACACCAAAAAACCAATCAGGGAACAAAATTCTGAGTGGAGTGATGCTTTTGAACAACAGGTTCAGAATAAAAAATAATATTGCTAAAACTGACTACACATGCTTCACCAGATCATTTGTAATCATTTTCACAACCCTCAGTTCATGTCAGTTCAGTCATTTAACCGTCTCTGACTCTTTGTGACCCCATGGACTTCAGCACACCAGGCTTTCCTGTCCATCACCTACTCCCAGAGCTTGCTCAAACTCACGTCCATTGAGTCAGTGATGCCATCCAACCCTCATCCTCTGTCATCCCCTTCTCCTCCTGCCTTCAGTCTTTCCCAGCATCAGGTATTTTCAAATGAGTCAGTTTTTTGCATCAGGTGGTCAAATTATTAGAGTTTCAGCTTCACCATCAGTCCTTCCAATGAATATTCAGGACTGACTTCCTTTAGAATTGACTGGTTTGATCTCTTTGCAGTCCAAGGGACTCTCAAGAGTCTTCTCCAACACCATAGTTCAAAAGCATCAATTCTTTGGCACTGAGCTTTCTTTATAGTCCAACTCTCACATCCATACATGACTACTGGAAAAACCACAGCTTCGACTGGCTGGAGCTTTGTTGCAAAGTAATGTCTCTGCTTTTTAATATGCTGTCTAGGTTGGTTATAACTTTCCTTCCAAGGAGTAAGCGTCTTTTAATTTCATGGCTGCAGTCACCATCTGCAATGATTCTCGAGCCCCCCCAAATAAAGTCTCTCACTCTTTCTATTGTTTCCCATCTATTTGCCATGAAGTGATGGGACCAGATACTATGATCTTAGTTTTCTAAATGTTGAGCTTTAAGCCAGCTTTTTAATTCTCCTCTTTCACTTTCATCAAGAGACTCTTTAGTTCCTCTTCACTTTCTGCCATAAGGGTGGTGTCGTCTGCATATCTGAGGTTATTGATATTTCTCCCAGCAATCTTGATTCCAGCTTGTGCTTCTCCCAGCCCAGTATTTCTCATGATGTACTCTGCATAGGAGTTAAATAAGCAGGGTGACAATATACAGCCTTGACATACTCCTTTCCCGATTTGGAACCAGTCTGTTGTTCCATGTCCAGTTCTAAGTGTTGCTTCCTGACCTGCATACAGATTTCTCAGGAGGCAGGTCAGGTGGTCTGGTAATCCCATCTCTTGAAGAATTTTCCACAGTTTATTGTGATCCACATAGACAAAGGCTTTGGCATAGTCAATGAAGCAGAAATAGATGTTTTTCTGGAACTCTCTTGCTTTTTCGATGATCCAGTAGATGTTGGCAATTTAATCTTTGGTTCCTCTGCCTTTTCTAAAACCAGCTTGAACATTTGGAAGTTCATAGTTCACGTACTGCTGAAGCCTGGCTTGGAGAATTTTGAGCATTACTTTGCTAGTGTGTGAGATGAGTGCAATTGTGCGGTAGTCCAAACATTCTTTGGCACTGCCCTTCTTTGAGACTGGAATGAAAACTGACCTTTTCCAGTCCTGTGGCCACTGCTGAGTTTTCCAAATTTGCTGGCATATTGAGGGCAGCACTTTCACAGCATCATCTTTTAGGATTTGAAAAGTTCAGCTGGAATTGCATCACCTCCACTAGCTTTGTTCATAGTGATGCTTTCTAAGGCCCACTTGACTTCACATTCCAGTATGTCTGGCTCTAGGTGAGTGTTCACACCATTGTGGTTATCTGGGTCATGAAGATCTGTTTTGTATAGTTCTTCTGTGTATTCTTGCCACCTCTTCTTAATATCTTCTGCTTCTGTTAGGTCCATACCATTTCTCTCCTTTATTGTGCCCATCTTTGCATGAAATATTCCTTTGGTATATCTAACTTTCTTGAAGAGATCTCTAGTCTTTCCCATTCTATTGTTTTCCTCTATTTCTTAGCATTGATCACTGAGGAGATGGTGATCAAGACCATCCCCAAGAAAAAGAAAAGCCAAAAGGCAAAATGGTTCTGTTAGGAGGCCTTACAAATAGCTGAGAAAAAAAGAGAAGCTAAGGGCAAAGGAGAAAAGGAAAGCTATATCCATTTGAATGCAGAGTTCCAAAGAATAGCAAGGAGAGATAAGAAAGCCTTTGCAACCCTTGAAGTATTAAGTGAATCTCCACTTTTTAGGTGAAAAACACCAAGGACCAGAGAGCTAAGAAAACTAGTCAAGCTAGAATGTAAACCCAAACTGTCTGATTCCAGACCTAAACATTGAATCATTATTCATTATCATCCTACCACACAAGTGTTAGCAGCAAAACTAATATAGAAATTCTAAGCTAACCAAACCTTCCTGTACAACACTGAAAATTAGTATTATAACACTGAAAACAGCAGTTCTAGAGTCAACCTGCCTGGGTTCAAATCTCAGCCATTTTCAATGGAATAAACTTGAGCAAGATTTTTAACCTTGCTGTAAAGATAATAATATTTTCTACCTATTGCTGGGTCAATGTATACGAAGTGCTTGGAAGAACACCTTTTAGTAAGTACTCTGAAGATGTTACTTATTATTTTTAAATTGTTTGCTTCCATTCCCTCCACTTTCACTTCAGTTGATACTCTATATTTCTTTCTCTATAGATGATCACCTCAAACAGTGATCATATTCTCTAAACCAGAGATCCCAACCTATTTGGCACTAGGGACCAATTTCACGAAAGACAATTTTTCCACACGCCAGGGAGAGGAGGGATGGTTCGGGGATGATTCAAGTGCATTACATTTATTGTGCACTTGATTTCTATTATTGTTATATCAGCTCCACCTCAGATCATCAGGCATTAGATCCCAGAGGCTGAGGCCCTGTACTCTGAACTCATAACCCTGTTCCCATCTTTAAAAATAACCCGATTATTATTTGATTGTTATTTGATTATTAAATCTTTTCACCACTTATCATTCAGTGCTGACAGCAATATTTGAGGAATTCAGAGATTATTTTCTGCCCTTGTTCATAAAGAAATCTTAATTCAGAAAGATTAAGTGACCAATCTAAGGCAGATCAACTAATAAATAAAATAGTTAGCTCAAGGACTCAGGTATGCCATCTCTCAGGTTCAGTAGTCTTTTTCCAACAGTATATCACTTCATGTGAATCAGATTCTCATTTCCTAAAATAAAAATAATGTTATGTCATTTAGCATGGAACTCTTCAATGACTCTTTATTATTAAGTAAAATAGAATTCCTCACCCTACAAACATGGCTAAAGCCCAGATTCCAGTTTTATCTTCTATGGACTCCATTACTCCAAATTTGACACCTCTTTTACCCCCATACAATCTATTATGTTCCCCATGCAATCTGGAATACCTTCTCTCTCCTCTCCTATCACCACCTGTTAAAAACTACATCCATTTGTCAAACCCATCTCAACTGCCAACAGTTTGATAAAACTTTTCCTCAATTCTCACAACTCAAGTAAACCATACCATTTTATGTATAACCTACTAATTAGGTTATAGTTATACTACATAACCTACTATTTTATTTATAATCTACTATTAATACATTTAAGATGTTTGAGGGCAGGTCTCATAATTTCTAATGTATAACATGTGCTCAATAAGCACTTGTTGAATTAAATTGAATTTATGATCAAACCTGAAACCAATTAAGCCAATTCTGTGGTCTAATTGTTTTAAGGTACTGCTTTGATCCTGAAGGCTTGCGTTCATTAATAATCATCAGTTGACATAAATAACACATTGCTTTTACAAAAATTAAGATTTGCTTCCTCCCTAGCATTGCTCACAAGTTAAATGAGAAAGACAGAAACAAAAGAAAATAATTATGGTGTAAAACATGCTACTAAGTGGAATGAAATATAAATTGCCTAAGAAGATACAAGAAGACTTGCCAAAAGGGGTGATATTTGAGTTAATAGTGATGAATTAATGGCTAATACCAGCTTTCTTTTAAGAAGAGAAATATTTATAATTAGGAAATTATTCTGTAAAGCTTGCCCAAAGAAGAATACATCTTGAGAGGAAGAGCTGGAAAATAATACGGAGAATTGCTCATCTTCTCTGCCTTAGAAACAAACAGAAATGTAAGTGGTAGTAAAAAGCATAGAAGCAGAACAACACAAGCAGCAACTGGCCCTTGTGAAGTGAGTCAATGAAAATCCATATGCTAGATGTGCCAAAGGACTCAAAATCAGAAATAAATAATAGTTCATTTTGATTTGTTTGCATTGCTACAGACTAAAGTCTCTTTACCCTTTCATACACAGAAGTCTTAAAGTTTGAAGAAAACCCATGGAAAAAGAACAAAAACAAATTCACACAGAGTGTATCACAGAGAAGAGGAGAAAGACCACTATGTAATGTGAAACAAAAATAATACAGAGTTTAGATGAGAAGAGTTTGAAGCCAGAGACACTAGAAAGAAATAGCTCATGGGGAGAGAACTGGACTTCCCAGGGAACAAAAAAATCAGAGCTGTAGTCAACTGGATCTTAGTCTCAAAGGGCAGAGTGACCTCTCTGATCACAGACCTACTGCGAGGGGAAAAGCACCAAAGTGTAAATCCACACTCAGGAACATGGCGGTAAGAGGGAAGCCAAAGAAGATGAGACCTGGGAATGGCAAGAGCACAGAAGACAAGAAGAATGTGGAGCCCCGTTTGACTGGTCTTCCCTGATTTTGTAAGGACAAGAATTACATCTCTGAGAACCAGATCAGTATCAGTTAAAGAAGGTGTTTCTTTAATTCCATATCTATGTTTCTAGGACCCTTACTTTGTGCTTTCATCACAGAATTGATGGCCCTTGGGTTCATGCATCCTCTTCAGGAGCAGGAAGCAGGCTTTACTCATCTTTGAATTGCCAATACCCAGCACATGCACATTTGTGTAGGCATTACACAAATACGAGGTGACTGAATATTTGATCTCTTGGACTCAACTTTTGAAGACATAATTGCAATTTAAATATATTAGTTTTCTATTTCAGTGCACAGTGTTATTAGTAAATGCTTTACATTTATTAAATTCTCACTATATGTCAGTTATCTTACCAGATGTTTTAATTATTTTATTTCTTATTCTGTTGGAGTGAGAAAACGTTCCATTTTACAGAACCTACAATACTACCTAGTATAAAGGAAATATTTTAAAATATTTCTTGAGTTAATATATGAAGGAAAGAAGCAGGAGTCTGAGGCCCAGAGAGATGAAGAGGGCTGCTTAGAGTCATTCTATTTGTTAGTGAAAAGGCAAAACAAATGTTCCAGATTCCCTCCAAATCTAGCATTCTTCACATAATATAACTGCATTTGACATAATCTTGGAGGTTCCTTTCCAGTTTGTATAAGCAGAATAATGGTTCCTTAAAAGGTCAACATCTGAATCCTAGAAACTGTGAACATGTTAGTTTAAATGGTAAAGGAGGCTCTGCAGAAGTGATTACATTAAATATTTTGAGGTGAGCGATTATCCTGAATTTCCAGAAAAGCACAATATAAAAACAAGTATTTGGGAAATAAAATGGGCCTTCCTTGGTGGCTCAGACAGCAAAGAGTCTGCCTGCAATGAAGGAGACCTGGGTTCCATCCCTGGGTGGGGAAGATCCCCTGGAGAAGGAAATGGCAATCCACTCCAGAATTCTTGCCTGAGAAATCCCATGGACAGAGGAATCTTGTGGGCTACAGTCCATGGGGTCACAGAGTCGGATACGACTGAGCAACTAACACTCTTCTTTCTTTTAAGAGGGAGACAGAATGAGAACTGACCTCAGAAAAGGAGTGTCAAAGTGATACACCATAAACAGATCTCAACCAGCCATTGCTGGCTTTAAAGATGAAGAGGCATTGAGTTGTATGAACTGCTTATATATTTTGGAAATTAATCCTTTGTCAGCTGTTTCATTTGCTATTTTCTCCCATTCTGAGGGTTGTCTTTTCACTTTGCTTATACTTTCCTTTGCTGTGCAAAATTATTTAAGTTTAATCAGGTCCCACTTGTTTACTTTTGTTTTTATTTCCAGAACTCTAGGAGGTGGGTCATAGAGGATCTTGCTTTGATTTATGTCATCGAGTGTTCTGCCTATGTTTTCCTCTAAGAGTTTTATAGTTTCTGGTCTTCCATTTAGGTCTTTAATCCATTTTGAGTTTATCTTTGTGTATGGTGTTAGTTCAGTTCAGTTCAGTCACTCAGTTGTGTCCGACTCTGTGACCCCATGAATCGCATCCCTGTTCATCACCAACTCCTGGAGTTTACCCAGATTCGTGTCCATTGAGTCAGTGATGCCATCTAACAATCTCATCCTTTGTCGTCCCCTTCTCCTCCTGCCTTCAATCTTTCCCAGCATCAGGGTCTTTTCAAATGAGTCAGCTCTTTGCATCAGATGGCCAAAATACTGGAGTTTCAGCTTTAATATCAGTCCTTCCAGTGAACATCTAGGACCAATTTCCCTTAGGATGGATCTCCTGGTATGGTGTTAGGAAGTGTTCTAATTTCATTCTTTTACATGTAGCTGTCCAGTTTTCCCAGCACCATTTGTTGAAGAAGCTATCTTTGCCCCACTGCATATTCTTGCCTCCATTGTCAAAAATAAGGTACCCATTGGTACATGGGTTTATTTCTGGGCTATTTTGTTCCATTGGTCTATATTTCTGTTTTTGTGCCAGTACCAAACTATCTTGATGACTATAGCTTTGTAGTATAACCTAAAGTCAGAAAGCTTGATTCCTCCTGCTCCATTCTTCTTTCTCAAGACTGCTTTGGCTATTCATGGGTCTTTTGTGTTTCCATATGAATTGTGAAATTTTTTGTTCTAGTTCTGTGAAAAATCCCATTGATAATTTGATAGGGATTGCATTGAATCTGTAGATTGCATTTGATAGTATAGTCATTTTTACAATATTGATTCTTCCTACACAGGAACATGGACTATCTCTCCATCTCTTTATGTCATCTTTGATTTCTTTCATTAGTGTCTTATAATTTTCTGTGTGCAGTTCTTTTGTCTCCTTAGGTAGGTTTATTCCTAGATATTTAATTCTTTTTGTTGCAATGGTGAATGGAATTGATTCTTCAATTTCTCTTTCTGATTTTCCATTGTTAGTACATAGAAATGCAAGTGATATCTGTGTATTGATTTTGTATCCTGCAACTTTGCTAAATTCACCGATTAGCTCTAGTAATTTTCTGATACTACCTTTAGGGTTTTCTATGTACAGTATCATGTCATCTGCAAACAGTGAGAGCTTTACTTTTTTTTTTCCTATCTGGATTCCTTTCATTTCTTTTTCATCTCTGATTGCTGTAGCTAGGACTTCCAGAATTATGTTGAATAACAGTGGCAAAAGTGGACACCTTGTCTTGTTCCTGATCTTAGGGGGATGCTTTCAGTTTTTCACCATTGAGAATAATGTTGCTGTAGGCTTATCATATATGGCCTTTTCTATGTTGAAGTAGGTTCCTTCTATGCTCATTTTTTGAAGAGTTTTAATCATAAATAGGTGCTTAAATTTATCAAACAACCCAATCAAAATGTGGGAAAAAGCGTAAGCAGACATTTCTTCAAAGAAGACATACAGATAACTAACAAACACATGAAAAGATGCTGAACAGCACTCATTATTAGAGAAATTCAAATCAAAACTACAATGAGGTATCACCTCACACCAGTCAGAAGGGCCATCATCAAAAAGTCTACAAACAATAAATGCTGGAGAGGGTGTGGAGAAAAGGGAACACTCTTGCACTGTTGGTAGGAATGTAAATTGATACAGCCATTATAGAAGATGGTATGAAGATTCCTTAAAAAACTAGGAATAAAACAACCATATGACCCAGCAATCCCATTCCTAGACATATAACCTGAGGAAACCAAAAGTGAAAGAGATACATGTATCCCATTATTTATTGCAGCACTATTCACAATAGCTAGAACACGGAAGCAACCTAGATATCCATCAACAGATGAGTGGATAAAGAAGTTGTGGTACACATACACAATGGAATATTACTCAGCCATAAAAAGAAATTCATCTGAGTCAGTTCTAATGAGGTAGATGAACCTAGAACCTATTATACAGAGTGAAGTGAGTCAGAAAGAGAAAGATAAATACCATATTCTAACACATATATATGGAATCTAGAAAAATGATATTGAAGAATTTATTTACAGGGCAACAATGGAGAAAGAAAGGCAATGCCAAAGAATGCTCAAACTACTGCACAATTGCACAACTGCACTCATCTCATATGCTAGTAAAGTAATGCTCAAAATTCTCCAAGCCAGGCTTCAGCACTACATGAACCGTGAACTTACAGATGTTCAAGCTGGTTTTAGAAAAGGCAGAGGAACCAGAGATCAAATTGCCAACATCTGCTGGATCATCAAAAAAGCAAGAGAGTTCCAGAAAAACATCTACTTCTGCTTTATCGACTATGCCAAAGCCTTTGACTGTGTGGATCACAATAAACTGTGGAAAATTCTGAAAGAGATGGGAATACCAGACCATCTGGCCTGTCTCTTGAGAAACCTGTATGTAGGTCAGGACGCAACAGTTAGAACTGGACATGGCGCAACAGACTGGTTCCAAGTCAGGAAAGGAGTATGTCAAGGCTGTATATTGTCACCCTGCTTATTTAACTTCTCTGCAGAGTACATCATGAGAAACACTGGGCTAGAAGAAGCACAAGCTACAACATTTCCAGGAGAAATATCAATAACCTCAAATATGCAGACACCGCCCTTATGACAGAAAGTGAAGAGGACCTAAAAAGCCTCTTGATGAAAGTGAAAGAGGAGAGTGAAGAAGTTGGCTTAAGGCTCAGCATTAAGAAAACTAAGATCATGACATCCAGTCCCATCACTTCATGGGAAATACATGGAGAAACAATGGAAACAGTGTCAGACTTTATTTTGGGAGCCTCAAAATTCACTGTAGATGGTGATTGCAGCCATGAAATCAAAAGACACTTACTCCTTGGAAGGAAAGTTATGACCAACCTAGATAGCATATTGAAAAGCAAAGACATTACTTTGCCAACAAAGGTCCATCTAGTCAAGGCTATGGTTTTTCCAGTAGTCATGAATGGATGTGAGAACTGAATAGTGAAAAAGGCTGAGCGCTGAGGAATTGATGCTTTTGAACTGTGGTGTTGGAGAAGACTCTTGAGAGTCCTTTGCACTGCAAGGAGATCCAACCAGTCCATCCTAAAGGAGATCAGTCCTGGGTGTTCATTGGAAGGACTGATGTTGAAGCTGAAACTCCAATACTTCGGCCATGTCATGCGAAGAATTGACTCATTGGAAAAGACCCCGATGCTGGGAAGGATTGGGGGCAGGAGGAGAAGGGAACGACAGAGGATGAGATGGCTGGATGGCATCACCAACTCAATGGACATGGGTTTAGGTAGACTCCAGGAGTTGGCGATGGACAGGGAGGCCTGGCGTGCTGCAGTTCATGGGGTCTCAAAGAGTCGGATATGACTGAGCGACTGAACTGAATGGAGAATCAGACATAGAGGATAGACTAATGGACATGGGGAGATGGGAGGAGAGGGTGAGATGTATGGAAAGAGTAAGATGGAAAATTACACTACCATATATAAAATAGATAGCCAACGGGAATTTACTATATGGCTCAGGAAACTCAAACAGGGACTCTGGATCAACCTAGAGGGGTGGGATGGGGAGGGTGATGGGAGGGAGTTCCAAAAGGGAGGAGATATATGTATACCTATGGCTGATTCATGTTGAGGTTTGACAGAAAACAGCAAAATTCTGTAAAGCAATTATCCTTCAATAAAAAAATGAATTAATTTAAAAAAAAAAAAGAAGAAGAGGCCACAACCCATGGAATGTAGGCAGCTTCTAGAAGCTGAATGGCAAGGAAACAAATTGTCTCAGAATAGGGCTTCCCTGGTAGCTCAGAGGGTAAAGCATCTGCCTGCAATGCAGGAAACCCGTGTTCTATCCCTGGTCAGGAAGATCCGCTGAAGAAGGAAATGGCAACCCACTCTGGTACTCTTGCCTGGAAAATCCAATGAACAGAGAAGTCTGGTAGGCTACAGTTCATGGGGTCACAAAAAGTCAGACATGACTGAGTAACTTCACTTTCTTTTCACTTTTCTCCAGAAGGCCTACCACCACCCTGAATTTAACCCAGTAAAACTCATTTTATACTTCTAAAACCCCCAAGGACTGTGAGATAATAAGGTTGTGTTAACCTGATACATTGCTCTAATAATCTTAACTAAAAAATCATAAATGTCAAACAAATACTCTGAGTCTTACTCATTCCAGAGTTTTTCACCAGAGTTTTCTTGACTTATGTTTATCATAAAATTAATAATATGTAATGTCTTCTTCTCCAAAAATCTTGAAGACTCTTCTTTGAGAATATATTCTGCTGTCTTCCAGTTTCTATTGTTGCTTCCAAGAAAGAGCTCTCCTAATAATATTTCCTCTATAAGTAATTTGACTTTTCTCTTTGGTTGCATTTCAGATTTTTTTTTCTGACATTCTAGAATTTCATTATAAAAGATTGAGTTTCATGTAACCTGACTGGGATATTTTTATATTTCCTGAATCTGAGAATTCACGTATTTCAAGTAGGAAAAATTCTCAACCATTATCTCTTCTATATGACCTTTTTCCAGTTCTCCCTATCTCGAACTTCTATTAGACGTATGATGCATTCTCTCATTTTCTCACTTTGGTAATAGTTTCAGAAAAACACAACTTCAGAAAAGTCTTGGGAGATGCTATGTTTCCATGATCAACCTCTAGACTAGAAAATAAAAGTATCTGTCTACTACCAGTGAAGTATAGGACAGTCAAGAAAGTACCAATGTTTAGAATACATTTTTCAGTTAAGTCAAATGAAAGGCTCATCATGATGTTCTCTATAAAAAAATTTAGGAGAGAAATTATTGGACCAACTTATTGTGGACTATTTCATACAGATAAAGGAACAGATATAAAATACATATTAATATATAAACTATAATTATAAACATTGTCAGGGTATCTACAATCCTGTTTAAGAATTAGAATGCTGCCAGTGGCTTTTAGGCTGACTCTGTGCCCTTCCCCAATCTAACTGCTACAGAAATCCTAATTCCTATAATACCCCTCCGAAAATAACTATCTCAACCTTATCCTTTTAAATTTCTTTCACAAATGTGTACATCCCCAACCATATATTGTTACCTTTGCACTGTTTGAACTGTAAATGGAACCATTCTGTTTGTACTCTTCATTGTCTTGCCTGCCTTGGTAAGCGTTGTGTTTGTGAATTTCATCAGGTTCATATCTGTAGTTGTAGTATATTTTGCTGCTTTTTATTATTCTGTTGCTTGAAGGTATTAAAAGGTATATATCCATTATCCTATTTATGAACTCTTATATAACTGTTTATAGTTGTAGTTTTACAAATAATGCTGCCATGCCTATTCTTATACATGTCTCCTAGAGAGCAAGTATAAGCATAAGCATTTCTTAAAGTTTTAAAATCAAGAGTATAACATCTGGGAATGCAAACTAGTACAGCCACTATGGAAAACAGTGTGGAGATTCCTTAAAAAACTGCAAATAGAACTGCCATATGACCCAGCAATCCCACTGTTGGGCATATACACCGAGGAAACCAGAATTGAAAGAACCACGTGTACCCCAATGTTCATCTCTGCATTGTTTACAATAGCCAGGACATGGAAGCAACCTAGATGCCCATCAACTGACGAATGGATAAGAAAGCTGTGGTACATATACATAATGGAATATTACTCAGCATTAAAAAAAAATTCATTTGAATCAGTTCTACTCAGGTGGACGGAACTGGAGCCTATTATCCAGAGTGAAGTAAGCCAGAAGGAAAAAACAACAATACAGTATACTAATGCATATATATGGAATTTAGAAAGATAGTAACTAGAACCCTGCATGCGAGACAGCAAAAGGAACGCAGATGTACAGAACAGACACGTGGACACTGTGGAAGAGGGCAAGGGTGGTATGATATGGGAGAATGGCATTGAAACATGTTAATTACTATATGTGAAATCAATTGCCAGCCCAGGGTTGATGCTCCGGGCTGGTGCACCGGGATGTCCCAGGGGGAGGGAGTCAGGAGGGGGAAGGGAGGGGGGTTCTGGAAGGGGAGCATGTGTAGACCCATGGTGGTTTAATGTCATTGTATGGCAAAACCAACACAATAAAGTAAAGAAAATTTAAAAAAAAAAGAGTATAACTTCTGAATCATAGGAAATTTGTTATATTAGTTACCTTTGCTGTATAACAATGTTACCAGAAACTTAACAACATAAAAATATACATTTATTATCTCACAGATTATTGAGTCAGGAATCCCAATACAACTTAGCTAGATCCTTAACTTCAAGGACCTTTCACAAGAATGCAATTAAGATGCCAGCCAGAGTAGAGGTTTCATTAGACTGTTCAACTGAAGAAGCTGCTGCTTTCAAGGTCATGTGGTTTTGGCAGGATTCTATTTTTTGTGAGCTGTTGAACCAATGGCTTCACTTTGCTTTCTGTCCACTCTTAGCTGCTTGTTATGTGGGCTTCAACATAAGGCACCTCAGAATGCAGCTTGCATCACCAAAGCCAGCAATACCCAGCCATCTGCTAACATGGAAGTCAGAATTTTATGTTCACAAGAGTGACACCCTATCGCTTTTGCCATATTCTATTGAAGCAGGTCCTGTTCACACTCCAGGGAAGGGAAATCTGGGGGCCACCACAGAATCTGCACCATATTCATCTTGAAGTAAAGAATCCTAAATTGCTTTCTGAAGTTTTATCAATTTATATTCCTACCTACCATAACTAAAAGTGGCTGGCCTTTAATATTCTCATCAGTAATTACGGTCACACATTTTTTATTGTCAATTCTTAGATTTAAAATATAAAATATGTCATCTAGTTTTGTTTTTAATTTGCATTTCTCTGATTACCAGTGAGCTTTACACATATTTAAGAGTTGTTCTTTTTTTCCTGTTCTGTGAAATTACACATTCAGTCTCTTGCTTTTTCCTTTCCTTTTTTTTAGTACAAAGTGAATATATTTATTTAGGTGGAGGAAAAAAATCATAACAAATTATAAATTTAAAAAAGAAATCACAACAAATTACAAACCTTACAAAAGCTACAAAACTAACATACTTTGATTGATTAACTGGCTATACCTCTAATAACACTTCCCCTACAACTGACTACCTGTTTGTTCAGTCTGTCCTTTACTGTGGTTCTTGTCCTTTTTCTTTTAATATTGTCTTACCTTTACTCATTCTTCACCAGCTAGGGCCCTGACCTTAGTGTGGCAGATATGCCTTGGTGTGAAGTATAACCACTCCTTGGGGCTCAAATATTCTTTGATGGAGTCCCTGTTCTTCAGCTTTCTCTTCCCTCCCATTCAAGAGATACAATCCTCTTCAAAGTTTCCCAAAGAGTCCCTCAGTCTTTCACATTTGACTTTTAATTGCCTATTACTCATTTTCAGTCTTTCATTATCTTTTCCTAGAACTTCAGCAGAGCATAGAAATAGCCATCCAATCCCACTGTCTTTTTACTGACGATTTCCATCACAGTTTACAAATGGCTAAAACTTCACACTAGTTTGGGCACTGCCTACTAGAAAATATCCTGGATCACCAGCAATGAAAGTTTTCATGACTGGACCATAACTTTTGCCAGGGGCTTGCTGTGTTCTTCTTGCCACCAAGTGATGGGATCCTCACTGGTGAGTGAAACAACTACAAAGCTCCATCTTATTGTCAGTTTCTTGGTCTACTCCAGGTACCAAACGCTAAAGTTTACATTCTTCCAGAAGCTGATTCTGAGATAGAGTTTAGCATTCAGGATGTTTATTAGGAAGTGTTCTTGGGATTAACAACTATGGAAGAGAGGGAGAGGGGACAGAGGCGGAAGATGGTTTGCAATACAAGCTAGAAAACATCAGTAGCCTCTATGAGGGGCTCTGAGGCTAAAATGACCCATTAAAATTGTCCCACTGGACCAAAACAACTGGCCTCCTACTCCTCAACCAGATTTTATATGTGAGCTGCCCCAGCCAGGATAAGTGTGTGGTCTTGGGCTAGGTAGCTGTAGCTGAAGTTACTCTAGCAGCTGGGGCAATAAGGACATCCTAAAGAAGGGTCTGGGTGGCACAAGGCATTGAGATATTTGATAAAACTGGACTTCATCTGATACGCTTGATCAAAAACTAAATGTGAAGCAGACAAAAAACAGATATTAAGAAAGAAAATGGGGTGAAACTAGAGATAAAACATTCCAAAACTAGAATATAATGAACAAATCTATGCCAATATATTTGAAAACTATCACATACTAAAAATGATTCAAGAAGAAACAGAAATATTAAATAAACCTCTATTTTTAAGAAAGTTAAGTTAGTAGTTTAAAATCTATGCCCCCTCCCCTCAATCATTATGCTTAGACAAGGTAGTTTTATCAGTAAAGTAATTCTAAAGTTTAAAGAAACTCAAGGAGAAAGATTTCCCTGGAGGTCCAGTGGTTAAAACTCCAGACTTCCAATGCTGGGGGCATGGGTTTGACTCCTGTTTGGGTGCAGCCAAAAAAAAAAAAAACCTCAAAGATAAGAAAAGAGAGAACATTCTCCAGCACATTTTTAAATTTTGAAATAATATTTCATATGATCCTAACTAAGCAAATATTAATTATATATATAAAACAATAGGATATTATTTATTACATTTCATGCTTATATTGATATATATTAATATGTTGTGTGTTTATATATAACCTATACTATGTATAATTATATATTTTATACACACATATATGTACATACACATGACATGAATTACAAAAACCAAATGTCCATAAATTAACAGTGGCTGTCTAAGAGTGGTAAAATGGTGGGTAATTCATTTTGTGCTCATGCTTTTTGGTATATTATTAATTTCTAAATGATCAGGTACTATTTCAATCAGAGAAATTTATTATTTTAGTGAAATTAAGATATATATATATATATATATATATCTACTCACTACAGACCCTTAACAGATTCAAAGTCTGACGAAAATTTTGCTAATAGCATTTGTTTTTCACACAGATAATCTAATGGACACATTAACTATTCATTCATCTAGATTTTCTAAGTAGTGCTGTCTACAATGGGAAATCAAAATTCCTTCAGCATACTATCTCTTCCTTCTGACAAATCTTTAAAACAGGAATTAGAACACCTAGTTCTAGCTCTAGTCCTGGTGTTCTAACTCCAGTTCTGGTACTAACTAGCTGTGTTATTTTAGAGACATCACTGGTTTTCAGCTTTCACATCTATAAAAGGAAAAAATTAGATTATAGGGTCCCAATGTTCTTTCCAGCTCTAATATCCTGTTATTATCTAAATGCCTTCACTGGGTACACCGACTGCCCTTACAGAAGGTCTAAACACAAATCTTCCATTTGAACAGAGATATTCTGTCCCCTATAAGTCAGAGCTGACATGTATATATATATACTTAATCATTCAATGTCATCTTCTAATTCCAGGAAAAACAATTTCCCTGAATATGAATTATAAAGCCCAAATATGCACAAGGTAACAATGGCTATCTATGAGTGGTAAAAGTTTTTAACTCCCTAAACAAAATGCAAGGCTCTGCCATAAATACAGTATGAAATATAAGAATATATAATACCTTTTCTCAAAACATATTGCAGCTTAGTAAATACTGACAAGTATACAAATATCCATAATGAAAATTACAGAACAATAGAGAACAAAAAAATACACAGTATTCCTTTGACATTTGAGGTTTGGAGTTCAGTTTTAACTATTCAAAAGCAAATTTGAAATCCTGTGTGCTATAGTTTGCCAAGATATTTTTATTGGGGAATTATCCAGAACACAGATATTGAACCTCTTTCACAAAATTACCTAAGCCAAACTGGCATTCTGGAAGCTTGTTTTAACAGATGTCAGTTGCCAGTATAATACAGCACATGTTATATCTTCAATAAATTTTATGGTCAAATTAAATAAAATATATTCCTTTACATGTATTTTAATTACTCCCTATGTAACAAAGGATTTATATTTTTGAATTATATTCTAACATCAATGTGAATTTCCCCATGCTTTTTCTGGAATATAATATGAAGCTTCTGGTTTCATAGCTGATATCTTTGGGAAATAACAAAATTCACTATGTATTCATTTACAAATTTTACATAGATATAATGGTTGATGTTTATTAAGTGATTATTATGTTCCATACATGGTAATAATAAATGTAAAAGCACAAGTTCTGAGTCAACTTCCTTGACTTCAATCCCTTTCAACCTATTTGTAACTACATGTTATTTGCTTTTCCAATACTTGGGTCATGTGAAATATGTGAATTAAAATAGTACCCACTTCACAGAGTTGCAATGAGAATTAAATAATTAAATATAGGTAGAGTTTAAAACAGTGATTGGTCTGTAGTTACTGCTCAATAATGGTAGTTATCACTATTAGTATTACTGTCATTATCCACATGAGAGATTTACTATTACAATACCCATATATAGCAAAAAACTTAGACACAGAAAGGTAATCATAGGGAGAGTCAATGATGAAGCTGAGGGTGTGTGTGTGTGTTTATTCACTCAGAGGTTTCAATACAGATAGTTTAATTCCAGGAAATGTAATCTTAATTATATAATCAACAAATATTTATTAAGTACCCCAACATGCTCCAGGCTTTGATCTAGGTACTGTGTATACAATGAGAAACAAAACCACCAGGATCTCTGCTCTAACGGAACTTACATTCTACCAGGAGGCAAGACAGAAAGAGTGAACAAACAAATACATAAGCAAGATAATTTTAAGTAGTCATATTTAATCCCAAGCATGATACCAAAATAGGGTAACAAGATAGTGAACAAGGTCATTGGGATGGAGGACAGGAAAGACTTCTTTAAGGAGGTGACATTTGAGCTGAGAACTGAGTGACGAGAGATGATCTGGAGAAAAACTTTCCGGGCAAAAGAAAGGGCAGGTACAAAGGCTTTCAGGAGGGAATCAATTTGGACAGATTAGGAAGCAAAAAGAATGTAAGTGAAATTGAATAATGAACAAAAGGGAAAGTAATATCAGAGGAAGTGATGAATGACTGGGTCAGAAATGACTGGATGGGTGGCTAGATGGGTGAAAAAAAGAGAACCCAGCCCAACATAGTTATTTATTTATTGAATAGCAATTAAATGTTCTAGGAACTGGAGATACAAGAGTTAACAAATTAAAAATTTTAAAAACAGATAAAAATCCTTTTCCTGTTGGAACTTTGTATTAGCGAAGAGTAGATATTAAATTCGTTAAATAAAGGATGTTAGAAAATAAAGCACAGAAGAAGGATGATGACGCAAGAATTGCACTTTTAGTAGTCAGGAAAGGACTCTGATAAGGAAATTTCTCACAAAGGTGGGAAGGTAATAAAAGAGACTCATGCAGGGCAGACAGGATCTAAGACCAGAGAAGAGTAAGTGCAAAGGCCCTGGAGTGGGAATATGCCTGGTGTATTTGAGAAGCTAAAAAGATGCCAGTAGGACCAGGGCCAGTGAGGCAGGTAAGAGAAACAACAGATGATTAGATCCTATAAGTAAGGTCCAGGAAGGTAAATATCTTAAGGACTTTGGCTATTACTCTAAGTAAAAAGAGAAGTCATCTAAGGGTTTTGAACAAATAAATTCATATTGAGATATCCCTGAAGCAAAGCAAGGGTAGAAACAGGCAAACCTGTTAGGACTTTATTGTGTTAATCTAAAAGGAAAGGCCAAATTGAAATCTTGACTATGTTGTTGTCCAGTGGGCAGCATAGATACTTGTCCAGTGGGCAAGAGGGCGTATCTCTGCAACAATCCAGTGACATAAGCTGGGGCAAAAGCAACATCCTCAGGCAGGATCAATCTTTACCCACGTCCACTTCCTCCCACAGTCTGGTCTTCTGTTTCTCTGTTTCCCCAGGTTCTGATCTGTAGCTCCTCTCCAGCTTCAGATCACAGCACCTTCCAGTGACCTCCAGATGATTAAATTTGGCTGCCACTCAGGATCCCACCTTGAAGATGATGAACTAAGCAACACTCTGTCAGTGCTTTCGAGGACTAAACCTGCACACATTCTGGTTTCCTTTCCACCCAGCTGGCCTTGAGTCAGCAGAACAATAGGAAAAAGAAAAATCTCTTAACTTCCAAACAACACATCTAAAACTAGATTTTAGAACAAAGCCTGGCTATCATCTCAGAGCTGACTGAACAATAAGAAAATTTCTCCAGATGATAATCCTAGCTTCTGCCTCCTTCCCCTCCACCCGCACCCAACCCCATATTACCTGGAAGCACAGCCAGGGTCTAATATGGCAGCCTGCCCATCTGCTCAACAGAACTGCATGAGCAGAAAATAAATCCTCTGCTCATATGGTTGACAAGCTGGATGACTAATTGCAAAGAAGACCAGTAATTTATTGGAACAGAAATTGAGGTCATTTAGGCAGGATTTAAATACCTTTTTCCTAGCCAATTTTTCAAATTGCCTTAAAGAAATGTTGCTCTCTAACAAGTTGGAAGTGTGTCAATGCCCTAATCTGACTTCACTTCATTCTTTTAGTCAGCTCTCTGCTCTCCCGTCATTTCTCCATTATTAATGCATATTTATGCTACATATTACACAGTATTTTTGTACTTATATTAACATCTCTTCATAATATTCTATTTGAGAGGGAAAATAACTCAATCAAAAAGACCAGAATTCAAAGTTAAAGGGGAGAAAGTCCCAGTTTGTCATTTAATAGCCATGCCCTTGGGCCAGTCACCTCTCTGCCCTGGACTGCACTATCTGTGGAACTGGGTAACATCAGTTCTGCACACTTCCCAGGATTGTTAGAGGTCAAATGAGATACAAAGATCACATTCATGTGTATATAAAAATTATAAACCCGCATAACAGTTAGTTGTTATGTTGTTGTTATTGTTCAGTCACTAAGTTTATCCAACTATCTGCCACTCCATGGACTGCAGCATCCCAGGCTTCTGTGTCCTTCACTGTCTCCCTGAGTTTGCTCAAAATCCTGTTCATTGTGTCCATGATAGCATCCAACCATCTCATCTTATGTCACCCCCTTCTTCTCCTACCCTCAGTCTTTCCTAGCATCAGGGTCTTTTCTGATGAGTTGACTCTGAATCAGCTGGCCAAAGTACTGGAGCTTTAGCATCAGTCCTTCCAATGAATAGTTAGGGTTGATTTCCTTTAGGATTGACTGGTTTGATCGCCTTGCTATCCTAAGGATTCTCAAGAGTCTTCTCCAGCTTCACAGTTAAAAAGAATTAATTTTTCAGCACTCAGTCTTCTTCATGGTCCAACTCTCATAACCATACATGACTACTGGAAAAACCATAGCCTTGACTATATGGACCTTTGTCAGCAAAGTGATATCTCTGTTTTTCAATATCTGTTTAGGTTGGTCATAGCTTTCCTTCCAAGGAGCAAGAGTCTTTTAATTTCATGACTGCAGTCACCATCTACGGTAATTTTGGAGTGCTAGAAAAGAAAATCTATCACTGTTTCCACTTTTTCTCCATCTATAAAGTGACGAGACTGGATGCCATGATCTTGGTTTTTTGAATGTTGAGTTTTAAGTCAGGTTTTTCACTCTCCTCTTTCACTCTCATCAAGAGGCTCTTTAGTTCCTCTTCACTTTCTGCTATTAGAGTGGTGTCATCTGCATATCTGAGGTTTATATTTCTCCTGGCAAACTTTATGCCAGTTTGTGATTCATCCAGCCTTGCATTTCACATGACATACTGTGCACAGAAGTTAAATAAGCAGGGTGACAATGCACAATTATTATATTATGGAAGAGGACAAATATATATTTACTTATCCAAGGGTTACAAGCAGGAAGTCATTGCATAAAATCAACTAAACACTAGAAATATTTCTATTTATTCTGGGGTAAATACTTCTTAGAGCCCTAGCTTGCTCTCCTCCTTTGCTCTTCTATTGTGGAGAGGGGAAGAAAACCTTTCTGAGCTTAAATTTCTCATCTGTAATAGGCAAAGAGATAGTAATTACTAATTGCAACACTAGGATAAGTGATAAATACAAAGAAAAAGGAAAGATGCTTGGTGGTCAGCGATGTTTTCCCTGACAATATGACTTTAACAAAGTTGTGAAAGAAGTGCTGAATGGTTATGGAGGAGGTGTGGGAGAAGCAGAAAACAGCTTGATACCCACCCACCCACAGGCTAAGAGAACCAGAGAGGGTCTGGTACTCATCTGGAAAGAACAGGCTGGAGAGGCAGAAGGGGCTGGATTACGCAGGGGCTCATAGATTATGTTAAGGATTTGAAACTTTATTCCAACATCAATGGGAGGTCTGCACATACTACCAGAGGAATTTTCCCAAGGCATGGCTGATCCTGTCCCTCTTCTGAGTAGTCACTTCCTGTGATTATATCCTCAAAACAAATTCCAAACCCCTTATCCATGGTCAAGTTCCTTCATGACCAGGAACTGATCTATACTTTCAGACGTTTCGCCCAATCTTCTCCATGTGTCTCTTATGCTAGTTAAATGTAGACGTTCTGGGGTTTCAGACACTACCCTACAAAGTCTTTCTTTGGTTCTTACCATTTCCCCTGCATGAGATACCCTCCCATCTTTCTGTTCTTCTGCCTCTGGCAAGGACCTGCCCTTATTTTGTTACCTTGTTCTAAATCCACCATCTCCAAGAAGCCTTCCGAAATCTTCCCAAACAAATGAGGTCTCTTAGAGCTCCAAACTTGCCCACAACCCCAGTACCTCTCCTAGAATGCTTATGAAGCACTGCCTCCTGTTCTAGTTATTTGGATATTTTTCGTCTCTCCTGAGCTGGATTCATAAGCAATCTGGGCATGTGGGTCATGCCCCAATCATCTCTGTGTTCCATATGCCTTGTCCATAGCAGAGGTGAATGAATGTTAAATAAGAGCACACTAAATAAAAGCAAAAAAGTAACCTTATTGCTAAGTCTAAAGCATTGCACTTTAGCTCTTAATATGATAGTCATTATTATTAGATCTATAAAAGTAAAATAGCAGTTGAGGAATCATCATTCTTTATTTACAGTTAATTTTCAAAATATAATGTACCTAATAAGAGTTTCACATATTTTTGCTATCACACAAAATATCACTTACAATATGTTAGGAATCTATCAAGCCCTTCCACAAACTAAGAAATTTTATCTGGAAAACAGAGGGTGTTTTCAACAGTTCTTGGTGAGTTATTTAAGGAAATCTAAAGTAAAAATAATCAAAGTTAAATTACATAAAATCTACCCATAACCATTTGTTTTTCTGCCTGCAGTTGAGGTATCTAATCAGTTACCATTAGTTTTTTTTTTCTTTTTTGAACTTTCAGACAGATTAATCTTTCAAATCTTAATGTGTACATGCATTAAAGGCTTACCTCTGGCTGAAACAAATCATTTCTTTTTCTTGGTTTCATGTGTTGTTTAAAACAGAGAGGACTTAAGTCATTACCTAATTTGGGCCACATTTTATGAGACTCTAGGCTTTCCACAGACTTCAGCATCAACAGCATGCTAACATTTATACTGGGGGAAAGACCCTGCAGGTCTTTTGTGAAGATAAAACATTCTATATTTAATTACTTGTAAGTGGCATGTAGGGTCTTTTTTAAGATAAGAATAAGCTTCAAATTCTAGCCAAAAAAAAAAAAAATGTATCTTATTAAGTTTGAAGGTATATGCAGAATTTGGTAAAATAACAGTACCAAAGAACTCCAAGTTTATACAGGGACAATATAGTGACACAGGGTGTTCCCTTGTTTTCATGCCTGTGAAGAGTCCTCCCAATCAGACAAGAGTAGAATTGCTCATAAGAAATTAAGGATCAGGAAGGGCGGCAGTGTATGATAGAGATAGAGGGGGAGGGGTGAGCAGAAAAAAATAGTGTGCCCATAGCACTGACAAAGGTTATCAACCTGATCCTCAAGTCCTAATGCCAGCCAACCCATCATGTTCAACACCACCAATGACATACATGCCAGGGATAAAGTGCCAAGCAGCCAATTATTTAATTATTTGGTGGAAGCAGGAGAAACTTATTTTAATTAAATTATATGAAGAAATATATTTACCACCACAGCCAAAGCAGCCATAGCCAGGAAGAAACGGAACTGGGGCAGGAAACATTTCTCATTTTTGTGTAATTCTTGTTTTCTTTCCACCTTTTAAATTTTTTTGGAAGGTAAAAATTAGGAAACTTCTAAGAATATCTATTTAAGGGTTTGAAATTTAGACAATAACATAAAACTCTGATCCCAACAAACGGCATTAAGCATGCCTTTTTAATTTCAGAATTTTGAAGTCTCTAGGCTTTAGGTCATCACTATTGTATATGCATCTGAGAAGACAGATCATGATAAACACACACACATATATGTATACACAAATAAACACACACACAGTTTATCATCTATCTTAACAAGAGGGGAAATATTATATTTTGCTTATTTATTCAACACGTTTGCACCTTTTTAGATTAGTATCTCTGGTAGCTCCACAACTGCTGCCCCTTTATCCAGCCCTGCTTCTGCCCCTTGCTGACCTTCCCACTCAAAATAGCAGAGCTTATTCTGTAGGGCTGTGTCCTCTGGGGTCAGACTTGGTGATGCATCAGCATTGGATGGGTTCTGTAGACGGTGGCTAGTCAAGCACACTGGGGAAGTAGTCAAACTGACCACACCAACAAGCGATGGGGTGACTTCAACCCTGAAGATGTTGTGCGGGGAAAGCTTGCATTCTGACCAGTCAGAAAGGTCTTGGCTTAAATCACAAGTATCCCATGCTTGCAATCCTGAGAAAGTACGTGATCACTCAGAGTCTCAGATGTTAATAAGCCAACTAACCAAACCTAGCCCTAGCCCTAGTCCCAGGAAGAGATGTAGCTGGATTTCTCCTTGAGGTAGCAAATGTGTTCATGGGTCTGATCTGGAGTTCTGGCACCTGTGCTATTGGTAAACAGCAAATCAAACTCCAGAAACAATCTTTTTCTGGATGATGATTTTGCTTTCACATCATTTTCTCTAATCTCTTTTCATTTTAGCCTTAACGACTGGCATGTCAACATACATAAAACAGTTAAAAATGTAATGATTTCAGAAAAGTTTGCTTCCCACCAGGTTAAATAAGTATGTCATGAAATTGTGCGGGATTAAGTGAAATGACATGTAATTCTCCTAAATGCTGCATGATGTGTCCCAAGTTCTGAAGATGACTTAAATAAAAACAAAAAACACATGGTTAAAGATAATATAAAGGCAAAATAATATAAGGAAGGACATCATTGAAAAAAGACCACTATTTGTTTGCATACATAAGCAACAGTATTTTCTATTTCATTTATTTATTCAAGAAATCTTTGTTGATTTCTTGCTATGACCACATATGAACAAGGCAGTTTGGCTGCCAAGATAAACAGGACATGAAGTTTACCTTCTGGAGAAGAAAGACATGGCAAGCAATGATTATAATGCACATATAATGACCAATCAGTCATGGAGATGGGTTCAGAGTGCTGTGCCACACAGAATAAAAGGTCTCAGCTGGAGGGAGTGGAGTGAGGAGCAATTTCCATCAAGAGGAAACACCTGGGTGAAGACTTGAAACATGGGTAGAACAAAACAAGAAAGTGTACTTGAGGAGCACTGCTTATAACTGCTTTGTATTGATAATTAAAAGAAAGCAGAATGATTTCATGAACTTCATCCAAAAATCAGCATCACAACTTTATAGTTCAACACACAGTCTATATATAAATATATTTTAACAATAGTAATAATTAAAATTTTATTGAACTCTTATTATGTGTTTAGCACCATAATGCCTCATATGCATCGCCTCGCCTCACCCTCACATTAATACTATGAAGTAAGCAGTATTGCTACTTTCATTCTATAGATGGGAAAGCAAAGTTGTAAAGAGGCTTTGTAATTTGCCTAAAATCATGCAACTAATTAGTAGAAAGTAAAGTCACTCAGTCGTGTCCAACTCTTTGCAACCCCATGGACTGTAGCCTACCAGGCTCTTCAGTCCATGGAATTTTCCAGGCAAGAGTACTGGAGTGGGTTGCCATTTCTTTCCCCAGGGGATCTTCCCAACCCAGGGATCAAACCCCGGTCTCCTGCACTGCAGGCAGACACTTTACCGTCTGAGCCACCAGGGAAGCATTCAAACCTCATCTGACAGCAAAATGCAATTTCTCCTATGAACAAACGTACACATAAAAATATACAGAGATGACATGTGTGTTTTTAAAGCATTCCATTGCAGCTAAAGAGTTGTTTTTGAAAACCCTGAACATAGGTGCTTAAAAGAAGCCTGTAGATTATTCTCAGGCAGAAGATATTTGATATATTTGATATTGATCAAATTATTAATTTAAGGTATTACTATTAGAATCCTCTCTGTTTCATCCCAGGCTTTTCCTTATCTACCCAAAACCGGAATACAACTGGCTCCAGCATCCCGGACAAACCTGCAGAGGTTATAGAAAGGCTAAAATGTAGGAGCATCAACTTACTTCCTTAATTACTGAACAAAGTACAAGTGGTCACTGGGGGAAAATAAAATGCCTCCCTTTATTAACTAGACAAATACAATAGAAAAGTTATGGTTTCTAAGCAGTGTTTATCTTTCAGTAACTCCTGAGCAAATTTATTCCTACTAGATTGGAATGGATAATTGCACTTGAGGTAAGATGATAATATTAAAAAAGACAAATTAAAAATACCAGTAATTAAATATTGCTTATAAGATGGAGCTAAGGCAAATTAGACGTGGTAAATAATAAAAGGAATTAATACTAAGTTGTCCAACTAAAGAAGAGATTTTCCTTTGTGTGATTCTCAGTTGTAGAATGTATTGTCTTCATTTAACAAGCTTGGTCTACATGATCAACATCACTATAATTTTACCTTCTCTACATGTTCATTATTAAACACAAGATCCTGACTAAAACAGATCATTCTCTTAACTTTGTTTATATCCTACTTATTGTTACTTGGCAATTTAGCCAAATGGGAGTCATGGTTAGGGGTATGACAAAGGATTACTTCGCTATAGTCAATTTTTATGAGATCCTTTTATTGTGCACATCTCATCACCACTCCTATACATGCACTCCATGTTTGAGAAATCACAAAAACTGAAGAGATAATTAATTTAGAGCTTTCAAATGGAATAATTCCAGTTAAGAGCAATCTTTCTTCTGTTTTCTCTTTCAATTCTTGTTGCCGTTTATGTTCCTTACTAAAATTTAGAGGCAGATGTATGTGACATCACAAAGCCAGTCTGTTTTTGTTCTTTCTCGTGCATGCTTCTTGCAGTTCGGAGGATGCAGGTAGAATCAAAGGCAATCAAAAATTAACCCACTCTGGCCCACAGACATTTGCACTGCAGAGGTTAATCATAGTTCAATTGCCTGCTTTCATGTAGATGTTAGCCATACAAAAACCACATTTTAAATACTTACATTAAGTGTGTTTTTTAATATCGGAAAGGAAGCACTTCAGTAGGTCCTTGATCTAGATATATAATGAGATTTCAGAAAGCAGAAATAATAATGCTACTGAGGAATAAGAAAAATGAATCTAGTTGTGAATACATGATTATACGTATAAACCCACATGCATGCATGCACACATATACACACTCAGATGCTTTGGGAGCAGTTATTATTTTTTATAAGCTTGTATCTGTGCACTACCTTTTCCTTCAAAGACATAACTGAAATTTCTGCTCTTTTTTCTTAAAAGGAGTAAAGGCCATTTAACCAATCTGCTAGAGAATCTCTTGTTAATGAACAAGAATCAGGCAGAATGTTAAAATAGTACATATTTGCTTTCAGTACATTTTAGCCCCAAATGGATTAAACAGTGGTGTCAGTAAGTGAAGGAAAGATAAGGGACAAGCTAAGAATACATCATGTGGAAAAAATTGCATTAGACCAAGGGAACAATATTCCTCAAATACTGCTGAGGCTGGGATATTAAGAAATAAATTTAAACAAGGAAAGGGAAAAGATGAGCCTAGGTCCTGCTGAAATACCACTCTGGCATTGTCAAATTTAAATGTGCTTTTAAATATGAGAATATAGGAGTGTATCTACTGAAAAGAAATATGTGTGTATATATACAATATATATATTACATACATATAATTGATATCCATGGGGCCCTTTTTTTCAGGAAAGACAAAAAGTATGTTTGTACAAGAGAAAATAATTATATCCTCAGTCCACTACAGGTTAAATGATATTCATGTAGTGTCCATCAAGCAGAACAGCAGAGGTACATTATGAGAGAATTGCTGGAATTAACCTTCCTTTGCTCCTTTGGTTTTTAAGAGGCCAAGATCAAAGACCAGGTCCCATCAAATCCATTAAAATAAAAACAGAAGTTGTTGGGGGCTGGGAAGGAACTTCAAGGAAAATTACCTCTTCCTTTGTAGTACAAAGCACTGCTGCAAAAAACTTCACTTTATTTAGATCTTTTTTAATACACTACCTGTAATTCAAGTGAGAAGCACAGTGGTTTGATTTGTGGGAGGAAATTTTATATGGAGGAAAATAAAAAGGAAAGAACCAGAGTTTTAAATAAGGCTCTCTGAGCTTACCAATAAACCTGCTCATTGTACATGCACCATTTCCAAATGTGGGACCAACTCTGGGACCCGGCTGTCTTTGCTGAGACCTATCGTTGTGCTTATTTATTCCTGTGCATTATCCTGTAATGGCCCCATAGAGATGATCTTCTTTCAGCACCATCTGCTACTAGGAAAAACAAGAACATACACTACACCTGTTACAAGCTTCCCTGCATTCAAAATCTTTTCTCTAGGCAAAATGATAAATTATGTAAGCAATAAACAGGAATCACCAACTGATAGGGAGAGAAAGGTCCTGATTCTGGCATATTTTAACCAAGTTCCTAACTAGGAAAGTAAATCATTTGGCCCCCTAAAATAATCTATAGGGTATGTTAGTTATTAACACAAAAAATGTAGCCAGTTGGTTATCCAAAGACTGCCTTCGACTTTGTGTTATGCTGATGTAACTCCTTCCAGAAATACTGTCTGGCATGAATATTTGTGATCAACAGACTAAGAAATCACAAAACTTGCTTGACATCAGCATTCATAAAACATATATAAATCAATTCAAAGAATATTTATTCAGTCCCTACTGGGCTCTAGCCACTGAGGAAGACCACCAAGGCAGAAAGCACATGTTCTCCTCGGCTTCCCAGCCCTTGAGTCATTCAGCCCTTTGTATTCATCAGTTTCTCCCTGCCGAGGCTAACCCAGAGGCAATGCTGACTTCAAGCCAACTTTCTAAGAGCTCCTTAGAGACATTTTTTCTAAACACCCCCATAGGCTACTCCTGCATATGTAACTTCACAAAAACTACATTGATGAAAACCTTCCTGTTCTAGGAAAAAACAATTATCTCATATAAACATGCTCTGAGTTTTTTAAGCTCACTGTTTTACCACAGGCTATTCTCTTTACTTATATATGCATTACACAAAGGTATTTACTGACATCAATTACTGCTTCAATATAATATTACATGTTTATGAAGAATACAAAAGACTTTAATATTTCATATTGGAAGCAACTAAAATTTTTGAAAACCTACACTATTCCAGGCACTGTTAGAGACCTCTCATCAGGGTTCCTCAAGGGTCCCTAATCTTACCGAGGTAACATCAATCACCTGGAGAAATTAGATAATAACTGTAATCTCAGATCATATGTTACTGACCATGAATCCTACCTGAATAGAAACAAAGTCAAAAGCAAAGTGGGCTAGATTAATCAGGGCAGGCTTTGTGGAAAAGATGGGATTTGTTCTGGGCTTTAGGAAGGAAAAGGTCGCAAAAGAAGAGAGGAAAAGGAAAGACAGTAAGTACAGAGAAAGGTGATCACAGCTACTGGGGACAATGGCATGGATAAATCAGTAAAGATTTAACAGCAGGGATTAGAAAACTCACCCACCCTAGAGAGTTTGGGTCAGTGGCATTCTACGAATGCATGTATGAGTACATCTATAGTTACTCTTATGTATTATAACTTACGGTTGTCTGTCCTTACGTCTATGTATTACATGTGCAATTGAGAGACAAAGACACTGTTTGATTCATTCATAACACATCCTTATGGAACTGCTTGATGGAATTGAAGGAGGAAACAGAACAGGCTCTATCTTGAAAGCAGGACTCCATCTGGGGCCGGAATGTGGACTTTGAGCTCTATCTATGGAAACGACACACCAACTGGAAAACCAGGCCCCCAGAAGGAAGAGCCCCAGGGCTCTCCATTGCCTAAACGAATACTCTAATTATCTGTGTAACCAAATAGAATCATACATTCTATTATGCTTATTGGGGTATGACCACAGGCCTATTGATATTTGTCCACTGTTAACTACCTAGGCCTAAGGCGTATGAACCTTCGGTTAACTTTGATTGTATCTTTCTTTTTCCTTTGTTCAGACTAGTTTCAGGGAATTTGGAGAGGTGGGTTTAAGCAAGTACGCTTAGGGTGTATAAGGTTTTCACAAAATTGGTCGAGTCCTTGCGGGTGTAATAAACTGCACTCCACTATCTGCATTGTCCTTCTGACAATGCAGTGAGTTTGTTTCCCAGAATGCTTGGCTACAACAGAATAATACCATATCAAATAGTCACACCCTGCTTGTATACATTATAGAGAAATACCACCAAGACTTCTCCCATAATTGGAATTATATCTTAATAAATGCTTATCACTTACCACCCTTTTGAGTAGATGGCCTTAGAAAGAAATGAATATCTTGTATATTAATTAAATGTGTTAATTTTCCACATTCCTATTTTAATAGGAGAACTTTGGGGAGGAGACTGTACAATGCTCCCATATACTGATAAGTCTAAATTAATTGCCACCTCACAGAAAGCAGATCTACATATAGCTAAGGACAGCCCAATAAAGATATTTGCAGAAACCACAGCAGCAGTCAGAAAGCGTACGAATTAGACTACATTAAGAAGTAAACAGATAATATGAAAAATGCCATAAAACTGTAACATAAGCCAATGAGACATTCACACTTTTATGTATAATGCATTCAGCTATGTCACTTTGCATCCAGGGACAGATATTTTTGGAGGTAACAGGAAATGCAAAAGTCCAGTGAAGGGCAACAAGATTATAGAAGGCCTGTGAATGTGGCAGGAATAAGGAGACTGTCCTCACAATATGAGATGAAATTGGCTTTTATAAGAGAAGGACAGAACTACATACTCCAAACCTCACAAATTCACGCTAATGATAAAGAGCTACAGTGGCAAAAACTGAAATTATCCCAGAGGGAAACATGACATAGAAAAACCAGATGCAGGTGCTGTGCACATACATTTGAGTCAGTCCAATTTTATTTCTCTATTCAATATGGGTCCCAGAGCCTTTGAACTCCTCAGTAGAGGTCCCAATATGTCTGCTCTAGAAGAAAAATGGAAAAGTCATAGGGAAGTCAAAATAAAAACTGTTAAAGCCATGCTCATGAATTTGCCTTCTGGTGTTTCCTGATTGAAAAAGAAAAATGTACAAATAATCCAAAGCCTATTTTAACTGAGCTAATGCTCAACATCTTAAAAGCACAGAGTAATGAAAAGGACTCTGGACCCACATGGCCGATCATTTGGACCCGATCATTTTCCTGCCATTTTACCCTTGCTGAGCACAGAACCTCACCCTACCTGGGTGACATCAGCTGGGCTGGCTGAGCTCTGCTCCACTCAACGGTCTGAGAGGGCTTTCTCCAGTGAGAACCAGAGTTTCACTGACCTGGAGAGAAACTCATTATCTTTCACATTCCCCCTTCTCCTGAGGGGCCTGCTAGTGTGGAGCCTAGGTGACTCCATCTTGGAAAAAGGAACCGCCATCTTGTGATAAAGGACAACACCCAAGTTCCTGGAAAAGCCACAGAATAATCCTGCCCTCACCCTATGTCATCACCCTAGACACGACCAATCGCCGTGCGCCAGGGAAGCGCCAAAAATACACCAACCAGGGAGCTGTTTGTGGTTAAACATACCTATCAGGTGCTAGCACACGTAAAACTCCTGACCTCCCCTCCTATCCTGACCAATCACAGAGCACCAAGATATGTCACCGCACCTGCAGCCATTTTCCCTTTGTCTTCTTCCTATAAAAGCCTTGTACCATGCAGCTCGGGGCCGCTGCCCTCACTCCACTGCGTCGGGTGTGTGTGTGTGTGTGTGTGTGTGTGTGTGTGTGTGTGTGTGTGTGTGTGTGTGTGTGTGTGTGTGTGTGTGTGTGTGTGTGTGTGTGTGTGTGTGTGTGTGTGTGTGTGTGTGTGTGTGTGTGTGTGTGTGTGTGCGCGCGTGCAGTCCAGACCTGGGTCTGCAATAAACTCCCTTTTTCGCTTGCATCAGTGTATGGCCTCCTGGTGATTTGTGGAGATCACGATCTGGGCACAACACTAGGAAGACAGAAACAAATGCTGGGACTGGATGAAGAGTTTCAGGGCCTGGCCTTAACTCAACTTTTTACCAGCTTGCCTGTGCCTCTTCTAATTTCATTTGGCCTTTTATTCTTATGTTAATATTTGTGAAAACAGAGATTGAGACTCTACTGTGTGCAGACATTTTATATAATAATAAGATATTGTTATTATCTTATAACAATATTATAATAACAATATCTTATTATTATCTTATTTTTATAATTGAGGACCAAAGACATTATAGACTTAGCCCACAGTAATAAAAGTGAAAGTACAAAAGATGAACTTAAACACTATCCAGTTGAACTCAAAGCTCTTTCTACCATACAATGTTGCCTCTAAGCACAGGCCATGCTGACAGGGTTTGTCAGCCAACAGTTACAGTACCTGAACTAGTTTGGATCTCACACAGAGGACACTCCGGATTGGATAATTTGAAAAAGATTTATTTAACAAAGTGGCTTATTTGCAAAGGGTGGGTGTATGGTAACCACAAAGAATAATGCAGAACCTGGAGCTCATCATGGAAACTGAGCTATTAGCACCCCTATGCCCCAGGAAACCAGGAGAGAGTAAAATCACCAGAATCTTCAGAAGGAGGAAGTCATGCAAGGTTAGCTCCAGTGTTAATTCCCTCATGGGGAAGATATCCAGCATCACACTGGTTTGAAAGAGGGGTGTAAGGGAAAAGGGACAAAATCATAAAAGATATCCCTTGCCTTCTTCCTAGTTTTCCCTAAAACCATCCAACTCATCAAGATCACTGGATATGCTGGTTTCCAAGCTCACTGAAGAACAATACAGTTGTCTATTGAACACAGGATCTATTCAATTTAGCAAATGTTTTTATGGCATATTAAGGACGGACTTCAGTCAAGACCGCAATGGTCTACATGACCACCAGACCACCAGGATCCATGTTATAACCAGGTTACAACAACACGGAATAAACAGTAAAGGAAAGAAATGCATAGTGAGTGTAGATGCTGCCTAATAACTGCTCCTATTTACATTCATGCTCAGCCTCCACTCCATGGTGGGTGGTCCAGCCCAGGAAATCACAGTCTCAAGTATGCATGAAGATGATGATCCTAAGCAAGGGAGAAAATAGCCCTGGGGCTGACCCTCGGAAATGTCAAGATAGATTCAAATTGTTAACCTTTTTACTTGTGCATTTTAAAGAAAGTGCTTTTGTTAGGCCATTAAATGCTATCTACCTGCCTCCCTGAAAATACATTCTAAAAATTCATCCTGTCTCCACTAAAAAAGCTTCTTCTATTGTGATCCCAAATTTGCAGCCCTTTTCCAAGTGCCTCTTGATCCTCCCTTTTAGGAATGACAAAGAGAGCATTGTTGGCCATCTTCTGCATCTTTGTTATTTCATCCTCTTGTTTGCTTTTCCATGCACCAAGAATTCCATCAAATGCCTACCAGACAACAACAATCACATTGAGCTTTAAAAAATTCTTATATTGCACCTTGATTTATATTTACAACCCTGGTGGCTTGTAAAGACAGTAAAGAATCTGCCTGCAGTGAGGGGAGACCCAGGTTCTATCCCTGAGTTGGGAAGATCCTCTGGTGAAGGGAATGGCTACCTAGTCCAGTATTCTTGCCTGGAGAATTCCATGGCCTGTGGAGCCTGGTGGACTACAGCCCATGGGGTCACAAAGAGTTGGACAGAATTGAATGACTACCACTTTCACTTTCTGTATTTTACAACAAATCTCATAAAGTCAGTCTAGAGAATATTAGCATTCCCCTTTTTACAGATAGGGCCCTCAAAAGAGTCAACTTATTTAGAGTGACGTGGCATACAACAGCCCACTGTGGACTCCAAAGCTCTATGTGACCTACTGGCCCTCCATTTCTAGCCCATCTCACAACACCCACCTCTCACTCACTGAGTTCCAATCACAAAGGCCTTCCTTCTGCTCCTCAAACACGTGAATTCCTTCTATCCAGCTGTTCCATTTTCCTAGGACATTCTTCTTCAGTATCTTCATGCAGCTGACTCCTTGCCTCTTGGGGCTCAATCCAAAGGCCACCTCCTCAGAGAAGCCTCTACAGCCACACAGTCCAAAGAGGCTTCATTTGTTCCATCATAATTACATCATTCGGCTTGTGTTTCTTCACAGCACTCATCACTATCTGATATTATCTTCTGTATTCACTTGTTTCTTGTTTATGTTTTCCTCTTGTCCCCTAGAATAAAACCTCCATAAAGATGAGGCCCTTCTCTGTGGGCCTCTCTATTTTCTTTTTCTCTCTGACTCTCTAATCCGCCCTGTAGCGCTCCAGGGCGGGAGTCAGAAAGCTGGGCGAGCCCTCGGTCTCGGACAGAAGGACCCTCCAAAGTTATTTTCCGAGGATGGGAGCCTCAGGAAGATCAGCCCTGAGGGGGGGGGTGAGTAGACTGCCCGCCCCACAGCCTCCCTCGGGAGCTGGAGGGCGAGCTTATATAGGCAAACAGGGCGGAATTTCTAACAGGGCTTTCCGGGAGCTTGGCCAATCACTGTAAAGGTCATGTATCCAGGAGGCAGCGCACCAATGTATACTGGTCACGTCGCGGCGTTGTTAAGAGGAAGTTAGCCATGGCCAATCGCATTTTTTTGTAAACAGCCTCAGTCACGCCCTCTTGATTTCCGCCAAGCGCCATCTTGTCATGAGCACGTGTAAAGTGCCCTACACTTCTCTATCTAGCTTACTCCTATATCCCAGTACCAAGAAAATATACTCAGTACAACCTCAAATTGCATATTTGAGTTATTTTAAAAATATGTATACCCATTTACCTGCAAGCTCTGTGGGAGAAGAAACAATGTCTATATTGTTTACTATTAATACTATGCAACTCAGATTACAGACGTAGCAAATGTTTTGTGGAAGGAAGGGAAAGAGGGAATGAATGGAGAGTGAAGTGAAGTGAAAGTAGCTCAGTCATGTTCAATTCTTTATGACCCCATGGACTCTAGCTCGCCAGGCTCTACTGTCCATGGAATTTTCCAAGCAAGAATACTGGGGTGGGTTTCCATTTGCTTCTCCAAGAGATCTTCACATCCCAAAGATGGAACCTGGGTCTCCCACACTCAGGCAGATTCTTTACCATCTGAGCCACCAGGGAAGCATATGGTGCTCCCTGTCATTTGCCTTAATATGAGCCAGGCAGTCTGCTAAGCCATTTATATCTTGTCTCACTCGGGCCTCAATTACCTACAAGCAGGTGTATTGTCTCTAGTTTTGCAAATAAAAAAAAAAAAAACTGAGGCAAGGAGAGATCACATAATATGAACAGTTCTGACAAGATGTGTATGTAGAATGTGTCATACTCCAGGTCATGCCCTTTCCAACCACATCACACTAGATCTGAGCACACTTAAACTTCATATTCCCAAGTAGAAAAAGAGAGGAGAGGAAGCTACAAGAATATGACTTTAGTTCAATATAATAAAGAAATTTCTTTTGGTAGGAGCTATTCTGGGCTAGAAGAAGCTGCCTCGGGGAGGGTAGGGGGGGGGAAATAGGCCACCAGGACTAGTGGTAAGCTGGTGGGGATCCCAACCTATATAAAGACGACTGGTCAAATGGGAAGATGGGAAGATCAGAAATTAGTTTTGGTTACATATGAAGGGAACAAGCAAATGTTATTCATAAACATACTGGGGGTAATAGATATCCCATGTTTTTTACCATCAGAAAAAGGAATTACAAATGTGAAAAGCAGTAAAAGCTGGAAGGAATCCTGTGGTTCCAAGCACACACGGCACATGGATCTTTCAAAATACCATTCTCCACTAAAAGGAACAAGTTCTTTGTACTATTTTTGTCATATTTCTGGAAGTGCGGAATATTTCTAAATAAAGAGTAAAGAAAAAAGGTAACAAGTTTCATTCCTAGTGGGTATGCAAGCATGGGGATAGTCGAGTATCTCTCAAACTTTAAACTGCATACAGATCATCTGGGGATCTTGCTAAAACACAGATTCTGATTCAAGAGGTCTGATGTCCGAGATTCTGAATTTCTAAATAGCTCCTGTGTAGAGTTGATGCTCTGATCCACAGATCAAACTCTAAATATCAAGAGGCAAAACAAAAACAATCACATGATTATTAATAATAACCTAATTACCATTTAATATTGTATGTACATAATCTCTAGTACTTACCCACAAATGATAGATGTGACCTGGAAGGCAAAAGAAATGCAAATTATTTGCCCAAGCCAAGGAGATTATAGTAGAAGTATGCACTAGGCATGGGTGTTAGAGAGATTTTGGTTATAATTGCAAATTAACTAATTATTCAGCATATAGCCCTGACAAGTTATTTAATCTTTCCGTGCTTCATTTTCCTCCTGTTGGATTTCTATGAGAAATAAATATGATAATGTGGGGCCTAAAGTGTATAGCAACTGTTACCAAGTGGAGCTAAAGGCTGTGTCCTTCCCACCACGTTGTATAATGAATACTGATTCCAGTAGGTAATCCTTGAGATTCCTCCCTTCCAACTAGGAGGTTCTGTCATTGTAGAATGAAATTGTTTTTGGTAGAATTTGCATCCAAAGGGAGAGACCCAAAGAAAAATTATGTACCTAGATGGATCAAGGACAAGAAAAAGATGTTTTAGATTAAAGAAAGCGCATCAATCAAGACACACTGCCCAGAATCAGGTGGACAGGACATTTGGGTGGTGAGGAGACAAACCCAGTCAGAACAAAAAGATCATGTAGCCTCAAAGGAGTTGCTAGAGTGTTTCAAAGGCAAATCTGGGGAGTTCTGCTTGCTTTCTTCTGTAGGTGGCCCAGACAGACTTGTTGCAAGACAAATCTCTGCTTATTGAACAAATCCTCTTAAACTGTCTGAACATCAACAGTCTGCAGCTTTGAAATCCAGATTACAAACTGCAGCACTCATTGGCCGTATCTTTGATGACTGAATTGATCAGAGAGTACAATTTCCTTGTACAAACAATATGATGTTGCTAACTTAAGGACACATCACAAACCAGGAAAAGGCCAGTTGATTAAACATACCTGGCCCATTTAAGTTGCTCAGCTCCTGGTGTCTTCAAGGGTTTTAATTACCCTCTTTCCCAATTCACAATGGAATCCATTCTCTTTAGAGGCATCATCATTAATTCGTGCACCCCTCAGAATGGAGTGACTTATTATCTGCTCTGATGGATATGTACATGCCTTATATACTACTCTTTGGGTAAAACACTTTCCATCCTACTTCTATCTGTTCAAGATGATTTAATTTCCACATGCCATCTTTTCACTTTGGACAATCTTACTATAACATACTCAGACTTACATCTCTGTATCTACAGTCTTTCATGAACTCCTTCTCCCCACCTGCTCTCCTTGAATGTAAACTGGCTGGATGTGGAGAGAAAAATCACTCTTTGTTGCTCTGGTTCATCCTTTAGTGAATATACTCCAAGAACACTTGCTCCTAAACTATTTCTGTTTGCCAACCAGCAGCCAGCCAGCAACCCACCCACCCACCTGATGGTTGAGGAAAGATGACAGAAGGGAGAGGAAAAGAAACTGCGAAGGGAAGAGAGAGAATCTTATGACCAATATCCTGGCCTTATTCCAACCTGGATAATTAGCCTGCCTCTATTTTGAACACTTTTTCCATTTGCAGCATGTATGAGAATGTATGCACATGTGTATGTATTGGGGGAAAGGGGATGTTGAGTAGGGGAGGGGAACTCCATGAAAATTTTTTTCTCTGTTTCTTCTCAGCCTTGGTTCATTAGAAATAACCTGAAAATTAAAAAAATAATCCTGGGGAGAGAAGCAAATGTTTCAGTATTCTACCTCAAAAGGGCTCAGAGATAGATGCTGTTGCTGCTGCTGTACTAAGTCACTTCAGTCATGTCTGACTCTGTGCAACCCCATAGAATGCAGCCCACCAGAGATAGATAACCATACAGAATTTCTACAGGCCTCAGGAAGCTTTTATAAACTCAGAAAGCAGCCTTTAAGAGGACAGGAAAGGGGCATTAAAATAAACAACCCCTATTTTAGGGAACAATGCAAGAAGGCAAAGGAGAAGCCTTGTCCCCTGTTGAAGGCTTCTGACTGACTCATCCATGTTTTGTCCTTGGCCTGTCCCTGATCTGTTCTTCAAAAAAAACCATCTCTCCAGGTGACATCCGGGGCACAGATGGGACTTGGGAGGGTGGAAGCATGAATTCTTGTAGCACAGCCAGCTCCCTCTCCTAGACAGATTGGGCTTTAGCCATTTGATAAAGATTGAAGATATCATTTGAGAAGAAAGGGAGAATTAAGTCTAATACACAAGTAAGCATTTTAAAACAATTTCCTAAATCCAGCGCTTTTGGTAGGCATTCCCTGCCCACATCTAATGGCAGAAAAGCACCAAAAAGTACCCTCAAGGACTATGAAAAGAAGCGCAAGTAGTCCTCTACAGGTAAATAAAAATACAAGTAATATTGGTAGTCCATGTATATCTCTATTTGCTGCCCTTACCCTTCTGCTCTCCATACTGTGTGGTACGTCTCTGGGAGCACAAGAGGTACCAATATTTCTGTTGAAGAGTCATCCTTGTTCCATGTCTGGCTATCTCATGATACTCTCCCCCTTTTATAGGCAAAGGGATAAAATCCTGAGAGTGAATGAGGTTTTCCTTTACCTCAGGATTCCTGTTTTCCTGTGATCCACCAGCTTTTCAAAGAGGGATTTCATTACTTCACAGGAAGAAAAAATACAAATAAAAGCCAGGAAGGCAAATGAGTCTCTGGATGGATTTTTTCTTTTTTAATTCAGAACTTAGAAAACAGTTTAGAAAGCTAAAGTTATCTAAATGTGTTAGTCATTCAGTTATGTCAATTATTTGCAACTCCATGGACTGTGGCCCACCAGGCTCCTCTGTCCATGGAATTCTCCAGGCAAGAATACTGGAGTGGGTAGCCATTCCCTTCTCCAGGGGATCCTCCCACCCAGAGCTCCTGCATTACAGGCAGATTCTTTACCATCTGAGCCACCAGGAAAGCCCAAAGTTATCTAAAGTAGACTTTAAAGGAAGAAAGTGGGGTCCAGTATTCTTGCCTAGAGAATCCTGTGGACAGAGGAGCCTGGAGGGCTGCTGTCCATAGAGTCGCACAGAGTCAGACATGACTGAAGCAACTTAGCATGTGTGCATGCATTGGAGAAGGAAATGGCAACCCACTCCAGTACTCTTGCCTGGAGAATCCCAGGGATGGAGGAACCTGGTGGGCTGCCGTCTATGGGATCACGCAGAGTTGAATATGACTGAAGAGACTTAGCAGCAGCAGAACTTAAAAAAGCTAATGGATTAGGAAATTTAGAGAAGAAAGTTTATAACATCAACCTCAGAAAAGAATAAATTAAATTGTGTGCTTCTTTTCCCCCCTCAATAAAAAGACACTAAATTACAAAAATCTAGTGGAAGCAAGAAAAATAGGAGGAATAAGACTTGATTGTAGGTAGTGGTTACCTAATGAATTCTTCTGCTCACCTCCAGCCAAGGCCCAAGAAAAGAGAGAAAATCCCTTGTAGCTTTAGGTGTTTGCTGAGCAGAGGCAATCTGTAAGTCCCTTCCAAATGAAGCTCTCTTCCTAAATTCTCACAAACTCCAATAACAAGGATCTATTAATCAATCCAAAGTAGAGTTGAGAAGCTATGTTTAGGAAAAGAAATTTTAAGTGGTTCCTGCTTCCCTGATGCGAAAGCCTCTAAGACCCCAAAACACTGTAGGACAGAAACATCAAAACAACACAACTAGACATGTTCCCTATTTATAAATGTGTATAATCTCCCCCAGCATGCTGTCCATTTACTAATGCTGCTAAATCACAAAACACACACACAGAAATTGAACAACCCAGGTATGGAAGAGGAGACAGGAAATGAGCTATAATAAGGAAATACAGTCTTGAATAACCAGGTAATGGAATCAGTGACACTTTAAAAAACAAGTTAAGGTTTAAGTAAATTAAGAATCCAATTAGATAAATCAATGATAGCCACAATTGAGGACATTTTGCCTATAGTCTCACACCAGGGCTTCCCTGGTGGCTCAGATGGTAAAGAATCTGCCTACAATGTGTGTGACCTGGGTTTGATCCCTGGATTGGGAAGAGTCCCTGGAGGAGGGCATGGCAAGCCACTCCAGTATTCTTGCCTGGAGAATCCCCATGGACAGAGGAGCCTGGCGGGCCACAGTTCATGAGGTGGCAAAGAGTCGGCCACAACTGAGCGACTAAGCACAGGACAGCACTTCACATCTTTAAAACATCAAATATATTCAAAAGGTGTGTCTCAGTGCCCTGCTATGATATTAAGGAGTATTTCCACTCCATCAGTGGAGAGATTTGTTGTTGTTAGCTGTTTAGGTGCTAAATCGTGTCCAACTTCTTTTGCGATCTCATGTAATATGGCCCATCAGGTTCCTCTGTCCATGGGATTTCCCAGGCAAGAATCCTGGAGTGGGTTGCCATTTCCTTCTCCAGAGGATCCTTCTGACACAGGATTGAACTCACGTCTCCTGCTTGGCAGGCAGATTCTTTACCACTGAGCCACCTGGGAAGCCTTTAGAGAGATTAAATTGTATCAAATGAAATAGTCTGAAACATTTCTACTTAATTTCATGAATGACTTGTTAGTTTGAGAAATATTTATCTCTTCAAACATTTCTGTTTCTTCTTAGAAAGTTTTTCATTATAAGAAATATCCATGTGTTAAAAAAAACTTTTTTAAACTTTAATAATCAAATGACAATTGCTTTACAATATCATATTGGTTTCTGCCATACAGCAACATCTATCTACGCATCTATCGTAAGCTAAGCACTGTTAGCATAAAGAATATTGGCACCAGTGTTCAGAGCTGTGCTTGTTACATAGGAAACACTTGTATTTGTTGAATAATTGATTAAAGATAGATAAGATGAATCCTTGAGAAACCTGAGAGTTTCTATCTTTCCCATGACCCCAAGAAGGATTCAGAAGTGACTGAGAATTGGTCAGTTGACCTAGGAAGATGGCTAAGAAGGATGCAAAATGGTCTGCAAGAACCCAGAGTCCAAAAATACAGGGAGCTATAGATGATTTAGCAGCAGATAAGGCCTAGAAAGAGACGGACAAGGAACAAACATGTAAATACAGGAGCATCAGATACGAATACACAATTGAGAAAGACGAAGGATGAGGAGTGAAGGCTGCCTCCCACCAACATCTGGACCACACATGAGCCTGCTAGAACTGAGACATCCCTGAAGAAAACAGGAAAGTAAATGAGGTGGAGAAACCTTGAACTAAGTAGATTTTATCTGAAGGGGCTAAGGGAAATGTGCTTGAGTTTATCAAGATTTGGTAAGACTGAATTTTCTGCTCTAAGGGGGAAAAGAGAAACTAAAAAGATGTACTTAGGTCAGTTATTAGAGAAACATAAAATTTCTTATTTGCACATTTGACCATAGAATTACCCACTACATATGAATGAAAGATCTAGGTCTTTCTTGGTACACAAAATTGGAAAGGAACAAAATATACTTCCAGCCCCAGGCTGTACGGCTTCAGGAAATATCATTCTTTCCACCCTACCAAGGAATCTGTTTAAAAGACTGGTCTCAGTCAGTCAGAGGATTTTTTTTAAATGTGTTATTCACATTTTCAAATCTTAAAAAAAATAAGAGTGTGTTTTTCTGGTGACTAAACCTCACAATGCCTTTAATTAAACTGCTTTCCCAATTTTCAGCACTATTTAATTTTCCAACCTCAATAGACCAATGTGGGTCTGAAAGTTTTCACTCAGCTCAATAGGTATATATGTATTTCACAACTGACATCTGTGACCACCAACCCGATGTGCTGGATGCTTTACATATGCTGTCTAGTCCCATGCTTCTCCAGTTGTGGTCTTCAAACCTGAAGTATCCCCTAGGAGCTACTGGAAGAGCAGACTCCCTGCACACACTCTGACCTACCAGATCAGAATCCACATTTTCACCAGATTCCCTGGTGAATTGTGTGGACTTTCAAGTTTGAGAAGCACTGCTCTATTTAACTCTAAGAATTATACCAGGTATTTATAAAATGACTTATAACCACACTTTTTTATGTAAAGTATATTGCATCCAAACTCAAAATGGTATATTTTTTAATGTATTTCGCATTTGTCACAACTCTTTCCATTGAAAGTAGCAACTCAAACCTGCTTAAATTTAAAAGAGAAATGTGATTGAAGTTTCAGATAACCAGGAGAAGAATTAGCACTCAGCTGGGAGAGAGAACCCGGAATTGGATCAGAGATAAAATGGCCACCACACTCACTCATCTTTGCTATTGTGTTGATGTGTCTACTTCATTTTCTCTCACAAGGAACCATTACAAACCAAAGACCATAGCTACCAATAGATCTCAGCACCAACCCCCCACCCATCTGTAGGTTTTTGACACCCAACAGGATATAAATCCTTTTCTCAAACTCTAACCCAAAGAAAAACTGAGAATTCTCCTTTGGCTCACCTCAACTGTCCATCCGGGGATCATCAGCTTTGCTGAAAAATCCTACTAGAGTGTTAGCACTACAAGCACAGGAACTTTTACCATCTTTTCCCCTCTGTATTCCCCACACCCAGAATATCCCCAGCACCTAGTCATTGCCTAGTAAATTTTGCATAATGAAAAAAGAAAGTGTGAAACCATAATTGGAAGAGTAGTCAGCACAAACTTTCCAAGGATGGCTGAGGGAGAAGACGTAAGGAATAAGATGGGAAGCAGACATTAAAATCAAAGAGGAAATGAGAGTCTGTCTGGGTGGTTAGCATATAAAGGTGATAATCCCCAGAAAAACAGAAAACAGTCACATAGCCTCAAATGGAAACCTGGGACTGGTAAACTGGAGGCCTGATTCTGGACTCTACAGCTGTGTACCAGGCTTCTCTTGTGAAACTTTTAGTGCAAATAAAGAAAGTGTTCACTGATTACCATCTACAGATACACAGACAAAAGACACAAGAGGAAATGTTTACTCTTACTCAGAAGTACATTGCTACTATATTAAAAGAAAGATCTATGCTCACCCCTTTCCTAAAGTCAATGATAAACTCTGAAAGTCATGACCAGAAAGAGTACTGACCAGAGATGAAAAACCCAGGTTTAACTCAAGTTCTTCACCTCACTTTTCATGACTCCAGGAGAGCTGGTTAAAAATCTGGTCACCCCAGTTTCTTCATCACCTCCAAAAGATAAGTAACCTCAGATAAGGCTACTCAGGTCCACAGTGATGATGTAATTTGCTCCAGATTACACATCAGGAGATTTATTTGAATGTTCATCTCTCTGCCTCTAAAATTCATACTCTTATGTTGTTAAGTGCTCATCACCTAAGAGAGACTGAGTATACAAACAGACTACCAATAGAAATAGGACACTGAATGACAAGTTCCACAGCAACCAGTGCCAGAAATTAAACCACAACCTCTGTAGCAATCTGCCCACAACAGTTAGCCTTTGATCAACAACTGACAGCTTCCCTAAGTTTTAGCCCAGCTTTCAACTTAGGACCAACCTGAATAAGCCAATTATGCTCCACCAATCAACAACACAGGTTGCCCTGCATGTGAACAGCTCACCTCCAGCCTCCTCATGACAGGAGTCTCCCATCAGGGCATAGATGAAACCTCCCTCTGTTTTCACTATAAAACTTTCCCACTCCTCTGCTTGCCTTTTATTTCTGCCAAATGCAAGCAATGGTGCTGATTCCTTCCCTATAGCAAGCTCTGAATAAATAAGTTTTGCTTGTTCTCATCTGGGTACTCTCCACTTAAGTATGAAGGACATTATCCCCCAACACCTAGCAGAATGCTAGGCACACAATAGGTGCTCAATAAATGTACAGTGAAATTAAACTGAGCTGAATCTACAATAGAACGATAACAACAGATACTAATAGCTACCTACATCATTACTGTAAGCATTAAATTAGATAATCTAAGTAAAAATATTTTGAAAACTGTAATGTGCTATGGAATCATAAGGTATTATTAAGTTAAAAACAAAGTATAATCAGAACCACATAAGAGAGTAGTAGTATAATGCTATTTATTCTGATTCTTAATAATGAGAAACTCTTAGAATCATTTTCAGCTTTGTTATTACATGAATTCAATAGTGAAACAGGAAGAACTCTTCCTAGATTCTTTCAAAACAGAGTCTTAACCGATCAAGGTCTTAGTGGGAGAAATTTTGGAATTCCCAAACCATCTCTCCATTCTTCGATCAGACTCTAACCATACCTACTCAATTCTGCTTCTCTGGCTAAAAATCACATATCTTTAAACATGTCTGCCTATGCCAGCACAGGTAACATAAAAGAGAGCAGATAGTCAGGATTCCACTTTGGTGTCTTCTGCCCGGCTACATTTTTCCTAAGCTTTTGAGTTCCCTTGCCCTGATAGAGCTTATCTCCTCATTTTCTGCCTCACCTGAACTCAACTAGCTCCCTGCCTGTAGCCTGTCTAACCCTAGACTTTCTGCCTGGTTCTGCCAACCTGGATATTCTACTTCTTAGCTGCTGAAACTCACCAGAGTGCCTGGCCTAGTCTTCAGGCTCTAGACTCTCAAGGACTGGGACTTTTTTGTCAATGTGGATCACATCCTTATGCAAAGCAGAAGATTGAGACTAACTTTCAGGCTGCCCAGAGACAGCCTTCTTTGGTAGTATTTTCTGGGTGAAGTCAACACAGACTAGAATTTTTCCTAAGTTTTGCATGTAAGAAACTCAACAATCATCCTCTCAAGAAAGAACCATTCACTTAAGAATAGCTTATACCAAACATACTCACAAGAAAGTAATGCATAAACTACAATAGCTGCCATTTCTTTATTGAACAAGACACTGACCTAAGAGCTTTGTGAACATGATCTCCTTCTGCCTTTATAGCAGTCAGAAGACATGAATGCATTTTAGCCCCATGCATTAGAAAAACGACTTAGGTTCATGGAGATTATATAACTTGTCTAAAGTTAGATATCTGATGAGTTTTGAATGCTCATCTCTCTGATTTCCAACATCCATGTTATCTGGCATTATTCTGTATGTCTTCATTTTCACTAAGAATAGCACTGTTAGTCAACTGGATCTTGAAATAGTTTGAAAAGTGAATTTGACCCCTGATGGAATGCTGCACAGAAAGCCAAAATGCAATTTAGAGGTGACTTGACAAGCCTGGAGACTAAGCAAGGGGAGTGAGTTGGGTGATATAAACAGTGAGTTACTTGAGGACAAGGAATTCAGTTTTTATCTAGCATCTAATTTTGGTGCACTGATGCTCAATAAATATCAGTTGGCTAGATAAATGATGGCATTCATCATAACACTTTAATGCACTCCTTCCTACGATAGTAATATGTCCTGGGAAGTGGGGAGTAGACATTGATGATTATTCGCATCAGTTTCCTTCAGGAAGATAATGACATATATAGAAATTAGGATGATTTGAAGAGGATTTAATAAAAGCACCATTTACAAACATGTGGACATGATGCAGGAAAAGGGTATGATCCTGGGGTTGTTGCAACCAATAATCCTACATACAAGAGAGAGAGAATGGTCACTAGGATCCAAAAAATGAGCTTGTACAGAGGACAATTTTAGAGGAGCTGTGACCTCTGGTCAAGAACACAACTTCTTCTGGGTGATCTCTTAAAAAGGGTCTCTGGTGGTAGCAGCCCAAGATGCTGATCTATTAACAAACAACATGAGAGAAAAACTATGGAAGAAAAGCTATGACCAACCTAGACAGCATATTAAAAAGCAGAGACACTACTTTGCCAACAAAGGTCCATCTAGTCAAAGCTATGGTTTTTCCAGTAGTCATGTACAGATGTGAGAGTTGGACTATAAAGAAAGTTGAGCACCGAAGAACTGATGATTTTGAACTATGGTGTTGGAGAAGACTCTTGAGAGTCCCTTGGACTGCAAGGAGATCAAACCAGTCAATCCTAAAGGAAATCATTCCTGAATATTCATTGGAAGGACTGATGTTGAAGCTGAAGCTCCAATACTTTGGCCACCTGATGTGAAGAATTTTTTTTTTTTTATCAAGCACTAATTACGTGCCAGAAACTATTTTATTTATTTATTTATTTGTTTGTTTGTTTATTTTTAGTTTTTTTTTTTATTGGTTTTGCCATACAATGACATGATATCACCATGGGTGTACATATGCTCCCCCTCCAGAACCCGCCTCCCTCCTCCCTCCCCCCGGGAAATCTTGGTGCAGCAGCCCCGAGCATCAACCCTGGGCTGGCGATTGATTTCACATATGATACTTAACATGTTTCAATGCCATTCTCCCAAATCATCCCACCCCTGCCCTCATCCACAGAGTCCACGAGTCTGTTCTATACATCTGCGTTCCTTGTGCTGTCTCACATGCTGCAAATAGACCTGCCATATGACCCAGCAATCCCACTGCTGGGCATATACACCGAGGAAACCAGAATTGAAAGAGCCACGTGTACCCCAATGTTCATCGCTGCATTGTTTACAATAGCCAGGACATGGAAGCAACCTAGATGCCCATCAACTGACGAGTGGATAAGAAAGCTGTGGTACATATACACAATGGAATATTACTCAGCATTAAAAAAAAATTCATTTGAAGCAGTTCTACTCAGGTGGATGGAACTGGAGCCTATTATCCAGAGTGAAGTAAGCCAGAAGGAAAAACAACAATACAGTATACTAACGCATATATATGGAATTTAGAAAGATGGTAATGAGAACCCAGCATGCAAGACAGCAAAATGATGTGAAGAATTGACTCACTGGAAAAGACCCTGATGCTGGGAAAGATTGAGGGCAGGAGAAGAAGGGGATGACAGAGGATGAGATGGTTGGATGGTATCACCAACTCAATGGACATGAACAAGCTCTGGAAGTTGGTGATGGACAGGGAAGCCTGGCCTGCTTCAGTCCATGGGGTCACAGAGTCAGACACGATTGACTGACTGAACTGAACTGAATATGAGAGAAAAATAGATCTTCCATCAGGTTAATCCATAGGAGTCAGATACCTATTTTTTACAATCATGTTTAATCTTGAACTGATATACCCTCCAAGCAATCAGATAGGAGTAAAGCCAGACAAGGTCATTCTCTCCCCTTGGAAATAGTATTGGATCCATATGCACAAATGTTGTATCTCAAAACTCTTTGATTGGTCTTTCCTTAATGACTTTTGCTCTTCCATCCTGATACTCTGGCATCCTACTGATTAAGCTATGATCAGGTTTTGGTAGCCTGGGTGTCACTTCTCTTTTGAGTAAATTTCATAACTTTTCTCATCAGTTATGTGGACTTCATTACAAAGTTCTAGCAATGACTTCCTATGTCTGCCTACCATCAAGTCCTCCAGAGATAGATATTCTGTTATCTACTACTACCAAAATAACAACTAACATTTGTGGGACAGTTACTATGTACCAGGAATGTGGAATACTTTGTTTACTCCTGTCTTTATTTTTCATCTCGTTTTATAAATCAGAAAACTGATACTTGGAGAGGCTATGTTTCTTGGCCAAGGATACCAGTTAACAAGAGTCACAGCCATTATTTTGGCCTTGGTAGTCTAATTTCAGAACCTGCATTACTGTAAAACAGTGTATTAGTGGTTAGGGATGTATTCTCTGACTGCCTGAATTCTAAACCCAGCACTGCTATTTAGCAGCTATGTGAGTCTATGGAGTTAGTTAACATCTCTACGCCTTGGTTTCCACATCCATGAAATGGGAATAATAATAATGCATTTTATGAGTCTTAAGTACATCAATGCACAGTGCTTAACCCAACATCTGACACAAAACAGCAACTTGGTTACTGGTAGTTCTTATTATTCACCACAGGAGCAATACGGTAGCTCTGCTCAGATAGATAATGAGATGGCATCTCTTCGGAGCTAAAGTGGAATGAAGCAAGCACTGGATGGTGTGACTTAGGCAAGTCATTTACCACCTCTGACCTTAATTTTTTACATCACTAAAATGGGAATAAAAATCTATACCTACTTCACAGTGTTTTATGAGCACTGTATAAATATAAGTGCTTCACAAAGCACTGCATAAATATGTCATTTGATGTGTTACTCACTCAACCATCTCAGGGCTTCCCTGGTGATTCAGCTGGTAAAGAAGCTGTCTGCAATGCGGGAGACCTGGGTTCCATCCCCGGGTAGGAAGATTACCTGGAGAAGTGAAAAGCTACTCACTCCAATATTCTGGCCTGGAGAATTCTATGGACTATCCATGGGGTCGCCAGAGTCAGACACAACTAAGCGACTTTCACTTTCACTTTCAACTGTCTCAAGATAACAGAGAAATAGCCAGAAGCAATGTCTCCACTGCACACAGTATGTTAGAATTACTTTTATCTGTCTCTTTTGGAACAGTTGTTCAAACTTTTTGAGGAGCTTCTTTTTTTTTTAATTTAAGGATAATTACTTTACAACATTGTGTTGATTTCTATCATATGACTTGCAGAGCTCTTTAAACTAAACTGAGCTCCATTCCACTGCTGGGCTCAAGATATATTCCCGAAATAACGGAGATCTTAACATGCCATGGATCTTTCATCCTGTGGTTGGAAGGCCCCTTTCAAAGTCAAAGTTCAAAGAGTCACAGTTCCCACGCAGATACTTCAAGGTATGACTAATTTAGTCACTGAGTATATTAAACACTTTCTATAGGTCAGACACTTTCTTGTTACTGGAGATAAAACAGTAAATCAAAAAGTTAACATCTTTACAGACTTACATGGAGTCATGAAGATAGACATGAAGACACATCATTACAATACAATGTTCCAAGAGGAAAAACTGTGACTGAAGGAGTAAAGATTTCTAGGGGCGGTGACATATGAGCTGAGTCCTAAAGAAGGACATGCAGAGGAGGGATAAGAGAAAGAACAGGCAACTCTTTTAGATATCTATACTGAGATGGCACAGTATAGTCTATTGTGGGAAGATTAAGCCCCTTCTACAGCCTCATGTCTCATTAGTCAGGTCTTTCTGATGGGGAGAAGGGCAGAGAGAAAGATGAGTTCAAGCTGAAAAGCCAAAGAAAAACTTCCTACTTAAACAACTCAAGCCCATCCAAGGAGCACAAACCAGGTTTCCCCAATCTACCATTTGAAGATAGTGTGTCTGTGCCTCTGTGTGTGTATGTGTGTGTGTAAGAGAGAAAGAGATCTGTGTTTGATATTTTCTTTAGATAGCTTAGTATCTTCTTGGATGAGTCAAAACAATTTCCAGTCTTTCCAACTTTCTCCCCCAGTGCCACACTCCAACTTGGCATCAGGGTATTTGAAAAGGGTAAATGGAGTGGTGCTTATATGATCTAATCATATTTTTTCCCAATTTTTCTTAAAATAAAAAAAATCTCTTATGACTTTAATAGACATTAAATAAATCAATGTGCACCCTTGCAATAAGATCTGTTTAAAGTTCTAATAAAGAACTCTTTGAAAGTCTTCAAAACCTATTGCTCCAGTGGTCAGATGGGTGTTTCTAAATTTTAAAGATGAAATTTCATGATGGAAATATCTCTGCAGAAACAAGTGCCCTTTCTCAAGTTATCTTGGTCTCTCCAGCTCTGGGGAGAGTTCACTCAGGAAGACCCTTTATCTGAAAAGACTCACAATGAAATGAGAGATACAAGCATCGAACAAGTTTCCTGACGCTCACCAAGCTGGGTTCAGGACAGGCCCCTGGCTGCAAAGATAAATGACAAAACCCTATGCGAAGGACTGTGAAGGGGATCACAGTCTGGGATCCTGAATAATCTGGGATTTCAGTCCCATGTCTCCTCCTAAAAACGGTCCTGGATTCTCCATCCCTAGTAAAATCCCAGGCAAGGATTCTCAATGCTAACTAGATGACAATTAAAAAGTGTCAAAGCTGAGGTCACAGAAGAGTCACTTAAATCTACTAACCCCATCTTATACTGAATATTCAGGTTTCAGCAGACTTTTTATGATGAAGGACTTTTACACAAAGTCTATCCATTTGGTAGGTGTCCTCCATGCCACTTTCCACCAGGCCCCCTCAACCATCTCAAAGTCTCAGATAGTTGGTTTCCCCAGTTCCTTCTGGCCTTGTATAATCAGTGCTTCTCCACAGGGTAGTGCATTCATTTCTCTAGTATTATTCCTGTCTTTGAAATCATCCTGCCTTTTAAAACTCAGCTTTCTTGTCCATCTCTGGCGTTGTCCACACAATATAAAATGAAATAGTTATGTGGTAGCTCTTCACTTATTTGATTTTTGTGGATATCAAAATCAGATCCTTAGATCCAAGAAACCAACTCTGCAGCATCAGCTATCCCACTTGACCTTATGATTGAAATTTATTAAATAACCACCGAATCTTCACTACATAATGGGACTGATTATATGAGTGAGCAATTTCACTTGAGACAAAGAAGGATTTTATTACAAAGCATTTACATTTTTTAAATTCAGCACTTTGAAGACTATTATTCACATTTGGAAAATTATTATTTCCCTGACACACGATAAATTCTCAAATATACTTGTGAAAAAATGAACAAATTAAAAATGGAAGGAAAGTTTGTAATTTTTAAATTCAAATGCTCAAAATCACTGTTAAAATGGGCACATAGCTCCAAAAAACTTGAAGAATAGTTAAATTGGTGTTTTAAAATACATTAATTTTATTTAACCTTTATTGGCTTCCTAGAAGCAATATATAATAATATACAAATCTATAATTCAGTAAACAGACCTAGGAATGAATGATCCAGACTGAGCTGATCAAAAACTCCTATTTTTCTAAATATTAGAAACGAGAAAATCAGTACCTTTATTGGCCTTTGAATATTCCACAAATATTTATTTTTCCCCTCCAGGTAGATTTAATGAAAACAGAGATCTTATTGTCCTGCTTTTTGCTTACCTTCCAATATAGTAGGTGCTCATGAGTACCCTCATGGTTTGGTGTTCATCATATTGACATCTGTAATTTATAAATACCTCTCCAGCTACACCTACACCTGTCAAACTTGCTCCTTCACTGAATACATGTAGCACCTATCATATTCTGAGGCCTTAAGCAAGTGTCAAGGCAATGCAATGGCTCCTACCTTCAAAAGGTTTACTATCTATGGCAATGGTTTTCATATATTAGTGTGCATCTAAATCAGCTTTAAGGAGGGCACTGAGAATCTGCATTTCTCATACAGTTCCAGGTGGTGTAGATGTTCTTTTTGGGACCATACTTTAAGAACCACTGGCCATACATTTCTTCAAAAATTTAAAAATAGAACTACTATATGATCCTGAAGTAGTTCTGGGCATATATACAAAAGAAATGAAATCAGGATATCAAAAAAATCTGTTCCCATGGTTTTTTTGCAGCGTTACTCAAAATAGCCAAGATATGGAAACAACCTCAATGTGCATCAACCAACAAAAGGATAAAGAAGATGTGGTGTGCGTATGCATACACACAGACACATACATATATGTATGTATACACACACACGCGCATATATATATATATATACACACAAAAATGGAATATTATTCAGCCATGAGAAAGAGAGGCATCCTATTATTTGCCACAATAAGGACGAAACTTGAGGCCATTATGCTATGTGAAATGTCAGGCAAAGAAAGACAAATACTATATGACAACAATCATATGTGGAATCTAAAAATGCCTAACTCACAGAAAGAGACTGGAATAGTGGTTACCCTGGAGCTGTGGGGTACAGGGGGAAAGGGAGATGTTGGTCATAGTATAAACTTTCAGTTATAGAAAGATCAAGTTCTGGGGATATAGTGTAAAGCTTAGTGATCATAGTTCAAATACTGTATAACAAACATATTTGAAAATTGCTGAGAGTAGATCTTAAATTCCTCACCACAAAATAGAAATGGTAATTATGTGACATGATTATAGGTATTAAGTAATTCTACAGTGATAATCATTCTGCAATATATGTGTGTATCCTAGTGGATTCCTAGAAATTCTTTAAAGAAATTGGCAATCCAGATGAGTAAGGCAAGCACCCAGCTGGAAAGTTACCATGTGTCCCTTGTACTACTCATCAATAAAGAGCTTACCACATACTCAACCTCCCAATAAATGTGATTAAGATCTTAATACTCTTCTGCCTGCAAAAATTTAAGTAAGTCAGGAATTCTGACCCTTTAAAAAAACGTTTAAATAATAAACATTTTAATGAAGATATAAGATCTGAAAAATAACTGGAAAAAATCTATCTTATACATGGGTTCTTTTCTATTCATTCGTAAATAAACTTACCAAATTGTGCTGAATATGTTTTATAATGCTTTTTACAATATATGACTTTTCTCTGAAAATACGTCCTAACAATTCAATGTGCTGTTTATTTCCCTCCTTAAAAATCCTAAAAATTTGCACTGCTCATTTAAATTTTAATCTTTTCAATTTATTAATGACACCAAAAGGAAATACTTGACTGCCTTCTCCTTATAAATAATTCAAATAATATAGACAATGTGAAGCCCTCTCTGAGTTCCTATTCCCCACATCTGCCCCTCCCTGACTTGAAGGCAAAGATACTCAGTTTGTTTTTAGGTAAATCCTTTTTCAGTTGTTGGTGGTAGTCGTCATATTTTCTAACCAATTTCATATCATCTACTCACAGAAATTTATAATTTTGCATTTATTTCTAACATAAATATATGTTAATAACAAATGTATTCTTCTGCAATTGGCCTTTGCCCTTTAATACATTATGGTGTTTTTATGAAGTCATTATGTGTAGATATACCTCACTACTTCTAATTTCTGCACAGTTCAGCTCAGTTCAGTCCTCAGTCATGTCCAACTCTTTACAACCCCATGGACTGCAGCCCACCAGGCTTCCCTGTCCATCACCAACTCCCAGAGCTTGCTCAAACTCACGTCCATTGAGCTGGTGATGCCATCCAACCATTTCATCCTCTGTCATCCCCTTCTCCTCCTGCCTTCAATCTTACCCATCATCAAAGTCTTTTCCAATGAGTCTGTTCTTCGCATCAAGTGGCCAAAGTATTGAAGTTTCAGCTTCAGCATCAATCCTTCTAATGAATATTCAGAATTGATTTCCTTTAGGATGGACTGGTTTGATCTTCTTGCAGTCCAAAGGACTCTCAAGAGTCTTCTCCAACACCACAGTTCAAGAGCATCAATTCTTCAGTGCTCAGCCTTCTTTACGGTTCAACTCTCACATCCATACGTGACTACTGGAAAACCTTAACTCTAACTAGATGGACCTTTGTTGGCAAGGTAATGTCTCTGTTTTTTGATATGCTTTCTAGGTTGGTCATAGCTTTTCTTCCAAGAAACAAGCATCTTTTAATTTCATGGCTGCAGTTTCCATCTGCAGTGATTTTGGAGCCCTTTAAGAAAATAAAGCGGTCACTGTTTCCACTGTTTTCCCATCTATTTGTCATGAAGTGATGGGACCAAATGCCATGATCTTCATTTTTTTTTTGAATGTTGCATTTTAAGCCAACTTTTTCACTCTCCTCTTTCACTTTCATTAAGAGGCTTTTTAGTTCCTCTTCACCTTCTGCCATAAGGGTGGTATCATCTGCATACATGGCTATTCTCCGTAATACAGAAATTCATTATTTATAATTTCTACTCATTTTAATAGACAATTTCTAATCTTTATGAATATTTTTGAACATGCCCCGTTTTGAAGAAATTCAAATGATATTGCTGGGGCTTATGAGTATCTATTAATATATTTTAAAATGCAATTAGACATTGCCAAAGATTTCTCCCAAAAAGCTACATCAATTTGCACTCTCAAAAGCAGTGTTTAAATACAACCTTTTCCCCACATTCTCACTCACACTGTATATTATCAAACTCTTCACATTTTGCAATATGACAGACATCCAAAACCAGTTTTTACATGAACTTAAAAAACTATTCTTCATTCCCAATGAATCTTCTGAATATAGACTTCTTTTAAAACCCTACCTGCTATATATACAAGTTGATTTCTTTTGAATTTAACTGATCTAATTTTCCATTTTCTCTCTTAAGAAATTCTCCTAAATAACAGAGATGCCAGTCCTCTGAGTTTGGATGAGTTACCAATGCCCTCAATAAAAAGATATGAGTTCCAAATGAAAGTGAAAGTGTTTGTCACTCTGTCCTGTCAGACTCTTTGCAACCCCATGAACTGTAGCCCATCAGGCTCCTCTGTCCATGAATTTTCCAAGCAAGAACACTGGAACGCCAAATAAAATACATCAAAATATTAATGATAATTGCTTCCTGGTGATAGGCAATATTTTACTTTTTTATTTTCTTTCCTGTCTTTTCCAAATTTTCTCCAATAACTAATACTTGTTGGGGTGCTAACTATTTGGCAGGCACAATTCTAAGCATTTTCTGTGCTTTATCTCATTTTATCCTCAAAAGAAGCATATGAAGGAAATATTACCATTATCCTTGTTATATATATAAGGCTTAAAAAGGTAAACTGATTTTCTCCAAATTACACAGCTATGAAGGATTTGAACACAGGCAAGCTGATTTCAAACCTTAACCACTGTACCATACTTCTGGCTATAAACATGTACTATTTTTATAACTTGAGTAAATAAAATAAGATCTAAAAATCAACTGAAAGCATCTATATTTACTAATCAGAAATCAATAGCATTATGACCTGTTAGCTTATTCCTGCTTTTGCAAGCTTTCTTACACATCTCAAAGGCAACCTTACCTTCCTAGCCACATCAAACCTCTTCTCCCCAGCCTCATCTCTGTCCAAAGACTTAAAGATACAAGCTTCAAACACCTAGAGGTTTTATGGTCTTTTAATCTCCCTATAATTCATTTTTATCAGCTTTCCTTTGTCTCCTGTGAAGACATCTTGTTCTGTAAAGCACACACTGTAATTTAATTGTTGGCTCCTCTGTGTGATATTCTTAGCCAGCTTCTGCTCCTTTTTTGAAGCTCCTCAATCTAGCTGATAGTCTATATTTCCTAATATCAATGGGAATGGCTGTAATACCCAGCACTGACATACAGTTCCCTCTGCAAAGCCTCTGTGTTTAGGATTCCAACTCCTTAGCAGTGGTGGCAGCGACTGAGAATCGCCGTCAAAGAACACCAACAGATTGCATTACAATCTGTCAATCCTTCTCTAGAGAAAGGGTTGGCAACTCATTATACTAAAGAATTGCAATCAAGCATCTGGAATATGGCGATGCACGTCGATTTTATGTGAATTAATGAGTTTCAGCAATTTATTACCCTGAACTTTGTGATATAATCTTATCCGCAACATCTCTAACACAAATGTACATTTTGTGTGAATCACAGTTGTTCTTCAAGCCACTCCTTTGTGAATATTCCATTTCAGAAGTTTAGCTTTGGAGACTTACATATATACACTTATGCCAAAGAGAGATATTATGCACTTTTAAATTTTTAATTAACAAAATACATGCCCTCTTCATTTGCCTCATGCAAGCAGGAAATTAAGACAGCTTCTTAATAAAACATTTGTATCGAGCCATGTCGTGTTAAGCAATAACCTTATCGTTTTCCCGCATAGAGTCAACAGTTGGATAAAGCAGACAGGCTACAAAGGCCTGAAGCCTTCCTCATAAAAATTAGCTTATTGAGCACTCACAGTGTGCCCAGCATTGTGCCTCCATTTTACATGCATTTTTTTCATTAAATCTTCCCAGCTTTCCTGTGATATAAGTGTTATTATTATCACCATGTAACAAAGAAAGAAAGTACTGCTCCAAGATGAAGCAATCTGCACACAGTCATATAGCGAGTAAGTAGAGGAACTGGGATTATCTACCAGTTAGCTTTGCTGCATAGCAAACTACTCCAAAACTTAGTGACTCAAAACAACCACCATTCATTTAGTTCATAAAATATAGTTCAGAGATGTGGACTGAGCTCAAGAGATTTCAGCGGAGCCTCACTGATTTCAGCCACCCAGCTGGCTGCTGGGTCAGCCTTTGGGTCAGCTGGGAGCTGGTTGGAGGACTGGGGCTCTCATTCATGCAGCTTCCCATTATCCAAAGGCTGGTTGAGGCTCATTCACCTGGCAGCCCCAGAGCTCTACAACCTGCAAGAAAAGACAAGTCCGAAAGTGTGTAACCTTTTCAATCCTCTACTTACATTCCATTGCCTACTCTCCATTGATTAAACCCAGGCTCAAAACTGGCCTGGTTCAAGTTCAGAGGAGAGGAAGAAAGACTGTAACTATACCCCTAGAGAGATCATTTTTATGGTCTACCACAATTTCAACCCACATTTTGTTGATGTCAAAACCCATTCTGTGTGCCACTCCTGGATTTGTCTGGCCTCAGAACGAGTCCTAACTTCCCATCTGCTCTGTTCTGTATAACATGCACACTGATTCTTACAGGCTGTTTCCAGACACCTGTGAAAGCCAGTACAAGGTAATGTAAAGAGATTAGAAGGTAAGAAAAAAGAAAAGCAGGGTAGACATCACCCTCCCTCTCTGCCTCAGGCTGCACGTCCAGCAGGAAGGCCCCTCCTCAGAGGTCTGCCATGGTTTCAGACTCTGCCTCCTCCCTGTGGCCATTCTTCCCAGGAAGGGTTTCCTATCATTGCTAATCTCAAGGCTGCCACATTATCCTTTGACTTCCTAGCCCCTCCAAAACCTATGTAACCAAGTCGTGGCATTAAATTCCCTCTGTTCTAAATATTTAATGATTTCTGTTGTTCTGGTTGAACATGCATGCTACACACACTCCCCTGATTTTTGAGTCTCCTAGCAGGAACCACTATGTAATTTCCCTCCTACTGTACCAAGTGCTACGAAATCAACTATACTCATTCACTCAGAAAACATTCACTGAGAAGCTACTAGGACCAAACACTGGGTCGAAGACTGTTTGCAAAGTTGAATAATACCTTACAAAACTAACCCAAAGGAGACAGATCTATGCACAAATTAACCATATAGTCAAGTTCTTTAATGAACATGTAAATAGACTTTATTGGAAAAACAGTCAGATATGATAGGTCTGTGCACAAGTTCTGGAGTCAGATCACCTAGATCAGAATCTAGGACACTTTTACTATCAGAATCTGGGGCACTTTTACGACCAATAAAATAAGTTATTTATACTCTGCTTCTTCCTTGATCCAAAGAGGCATAATAGGATCCATTTCAGAGGGATACTGTAAAGACCAAAAGCAATAATACCTTCTTGGAGCTTAGGCCTGTGTGTGTCTGGTCCATAAGTGTTCTAAAGGTATTAGGTATGACTTTTATGGAAACGCAATATGGAAGAAATATCCCTTTGTTTTAGGAACTGGGGAAGTCCTGAAAAGAAGACATCTTTCAGAGGACTAAAGAATAAGTGATCACTAGGTGAAATACAACTTCTCCCAAAGAAGTTTCTTAAAACCCCATCTATAAGTGATTCATCCTCCTTCTGACCACCCACGGCATTTAGTTTTCATATTCCTGGAACACTGATATCTCAATTTTCGTCTTGTTACATATGCTTTATCTGCCTATAAAACTGAAAGCTCCTTGAAGGCAAACACAAGCCTCTCCACCCTTGTCCATCCACAAAGCTCAGCACACTGCTTCCACACAGCAGGTGTGCCAATTATTAAGCTGTTGTTTCTAAGCTCCAAAACCACCCTGCTATACCTACTCCATGATGCTGGGACTGGAATTACAACCAAAATTATTCTCTGGGGTACACTAAAGGGACAATGCAAGATTGAAGGAGGGAGATGGCAATTGCTCATAATTTCCTTCCTGTTGACATCCTGTCTGGTTCCTATTCCTAGGTGAACAGTGCCTTAGAAATGCTTCTTCACCTCTGGCAATGCCTTCCTGGAGTGGCAGCTGACACCACTTTGGGGTTCTCCCCAATTCTGGTAGAACCAGCTTTATCCTGCCACCTCAGTGACACCAATACCATTGGTATCTCTGACACTGAGGTCAGGGTTTCAAACCCATTTCAAAATCCGCGTCTAATTTTTCCTTCTAACCAACTTTGTTGAACTTTAATTCATACAAAACAAAATGTTCCCATCTAAATTATACAGTGTTACAAACTTTGGAAAGTTCTTAAAGAGATGGGAATACCAGACCACCTTACTTGCCTCCTGAGAAATCTGTATGCAGGTCAAGAAGCAATATTTACAACCAGACATGGAACAAAAGACTGGTTCCAAATTGGGAAAGGAGCATGTAAAGGCTGTATATTGTCACCCTACTTATTTAACTATATGCAGAGTACAACATGTGAAATGCCAGGCTGGATGAAGCACAAGCTGCAATCGAGATTGCCAGGAGAAATATCAATAATCTCAGATGATACCACCCTTATGGCAGAAAGGAAGAGAAACTACATGCGAGACAGCAAAAGGAATGCAGATGTATAGAATAGACTCGTGGACTCTGTGGATGAGGGTAAGGGTGGGATGATATGGGAGAATGGCATTGAAACAAGTTAATTATCATATGTCTAATCAATCGCCAGCCGAGGATTGATGCTCAGGGCTGGTGCAGCGAGATTTCCCGGTGGGAGGGAGAAGGGAGGGGGGTTCTGGAGGGGGAGCATATGTAAACCCATGGTGATATCATGACATTGTATGGCAAAAACAATAAAAAAATAACAGCTTCTTGGTGAAAGTGAAAGAGGAGAGTGAAAAAGTTGGCTTAAAGCTGAACATTCAGAAAACTAAGATCATGGCATCCAGTCCTATCACTTCATGGCAAATAGATGGGGAAACAATGAAAATAGTGACAACCTTTATTTTCTTGGGCTCCAAAATCACTACAGGTGGTGAATGCAGTCATAAAATTAAAAGACGCTTGCTCCTTGGAAGAAAAGCTGTGACCAACCTAGACAGCATATTAAAAAGTAGAGACATTACTTTGCCAACAAAGGTTTGTATAGTCAAAGCTATGGTATTTCCAGTAGTCATGTATGGATGTAAGAGTTGGACCATTAAGAAGGCTGAGCACCAAAGAATTGATGCTTTTGAACTGTGGTGCTGGAGAAGACTCTTGAGAGTCATTTGGACTCCAAGGAGATCAAACCAGTCAATCCTAAGGGAAATCAGTCCTGAATATTCATTGAAAGGACTGATGCTGAAGCTGAATCTCCAATACTTTAGCCACCGGATGTGAAGAACTGACTCATTGGAAAAGACCCTGATGCTGAGAAAGATTGAGGGCAGGAGGAGAAGGGGACAACACGGCATGAGATGGTTGGATGGCATCAGTGACTAGATGGACATGAGTTTAAAAAAGCTCTGGGAGTTTGTGGTGGACAGGGAAGCCTGGAGTGCTGCAGTCCATGGGGTCACAAAGTGTCAGACACAACTGAGCAAGTGAAATGAACTGATGAATCTGACATATATGAATATAATTATTTCAATTAAAATACAAATAATTTCCATCACTCCAAAAAGTACTTTTGCACTCCTCTGCAATTAGTATCTCTCCCCACACAGTCTCAGAAAACATGTTTTCTATTTCCTATCTTTTACTTTTACTAGGATTTCATAACACTGATATCATGCAGTATGTACATTGTGTATGGTTTCATTTATTCAGCATAATTTCAACATTCATCTGTGGTTATAAAAACCAGTAATGTTTTTCTTTTTATTGTTGATAACTATTTCTCAGTATATTTGTACCACGGTTTATGTATCTACTCACCTGTTGTTGGACAGGTGGATTTTTCCAGGGTTGGGAAACTACTATGTCACTGATGTACAAGTCATGGAATGGAGATATGCTTTCACTTCTCTCAGGTAAATATCTAGTAGTGGGATTGGTGAGTCGTATAGTAATTGTATGTTTCACTTTATAAGATGTCAAACTGTTTTTAAAAGAGGTGGTACCACATTGTAGTCCCATCAGCAGTGTCTGCAAGTTCCAGTTCCTCCACATTCTCATCACCACTTGCCATGGTCAGTCTTTTAATTTTAGTCATTCTATTGGGTGTGCAAAGGTATTCAATTGTGGTTTAATTTGCATTTCCTAAAGACTAAGGACTTTCAGCATATCTTCGTTGTTCATTAACTAGTCACCTATCTTCTTTTGTAAAGTGTCTGTTCATGTACTTTGTCACCTTATTAGTTGGATAATTTGTCTTCTATTCAGTTCTTCATATATTATGGGTGCATGTTCTTTATCAGGTTTATATGTTGGAATATTTTCTCCCAGTCTGTGGCTGCCTATTTTATTTCCTCTAAGTGTCTTTCAAAGAACAAATGTCAATTTTTGATGAATTCCAAATTATCAATTTTTTCCTTTCTAATTCAACTATTGTTGCCTTAGTAATCTCTGCCTGCCCAAGACCATAAAGAATTATTTCTATGCCTTGTTCTAGAAGTTTTAAAATTCCAGCTTTTATATTTAGATATATTCATCCAATAATAGAGCTGAAAACATGAGAAACAAATATTGACAGAACTGAAGATAGAGAGAAATTAATTTTGATCAAAATACCCCTGTCTATAACTAGCTTCATCAGGTTGAGATCCCATAACTGAGTATTATAAACTAGATGGCTTACAGAACAGAGATTATTTTCTCACAGTTCGGGAAGCTGGAAGTCTGAGATTAAAGTGTCAGCAAGGTCAGAATCTGGTGAGAGCTATCTTCCTAATTTGCAGATGGCTCTCTTCTGGCTGTGTCCTTACATGGCAGAGAGAGAGAGAAAGTTCTCTAGTGTCTTTTGTTAAAAGGATGCTGATTTCATCTTGAGGGCTCCATTCTCATGATGCTGTCTAAACCTAATTACTTCCCAAAGCCCCATCACCAAATACCATCACACTGGGGGTTAGGGAGGACACAATTCAATCTACAGAAACAATCAGCAGAATGACTAAACAGAAAATCAGTAAAGCACAGAAGATGGGAGCAACGTATTTAACAAATTTGATTTAATTGACACTTGTGGAACACTTAAAGAGACTTCCCTGGTGATTCATTGGCTAAGACTCCATTCTCCCAATGCAGGGGAGCTGGGTTCAATCCCTAGCAGGGAAATGAAGATCCCACATGCTGCAAGGTAATGCTCAAAATCCTTCAAGCCAGGCTGCAACAGTACATGTGTAAGCTGGGTTTAGAAAATGCAAGAGGAACCAGAGATCAAATTGTCAACATCCACTAGATCATAGAAAAGGCAAGGGAATTCCAGAAAAACATCTGTTTAATTGACTCAACTAAAGGCTTTGTTTGTGTAGATCACAACAAACTGTGGGAAATTCTTAAAGAGTTGGTAATACCAGACCACCTTAACTGCCTCCGGAGAAACCTGTATGCACATCAAGAAGCAACAGTTACAACCAGACATGGATCAATGGACTGGTTTCAAATTGGGAAAGGAATATGTCAAGCAGGGTGTATTTTGGCACCCTGCTTATTTAACTTACATGCACAGTACATCACGTGAAATGCCAGGCTGGATGAAGTTCAAGCAGAAATCAAGATTGCTAGGAGAAATATCAATAATCTCAGATATGCAGATAATACCACCCTAATGTCAGAAAAAAAAGAGGAACTAAAGAGCCTCCTGATGAAGGTGAAAGAGGAGAGTGAAAAAGCTGGTTTAAAACTCAACATTCAAAAAACTAAGATCATGGCATTCAGAACCATCACTTCAAGACAAATAGATGGGGAAACAATGGAAATAGTGACAGTCTTTACTTTCTTTGGCTCCAAAATCACTGCAAAGAATGACTGCAGCCATGAAATTAAAAGATGCTTGCTCCTTGGAAGAAAAGCTATGACCAATCTAGATAGCACATTAAAAAGCAAAGACATTACTTTGCCAATAAAGGTCCATATAGTCAAAGTTATGGTTTTTCCAGTAGTCATGTATGGATGTGACAGTTGGACTATTAAGAAGGGTGAGCACTGAAAAATTGATGCTTTGAACTATGGTGTTGGAGAAGACTCTTGAGAGTCCCTTGAACTGCAAAGAGATCAAACCAGTCAATCCTGAAAGAAATCAACCTGAATATTCATTGGAAGGACTGATGCTGAAGCTGAAGCTCCAATACTTTGGCCACCTGAGGTGAAGAACTGACTCATTGGAAAAGACCCTGATGCTGAGAAAGACTGAAGGCAGGAAGAGAAGGGAATGACAGAAGATGAGATGGTTGGATGGCATCACCAATTCAATGGACATGAGTTTGTGCAAACTCTGCAAGATAGTGAAGGACTGGGATACCTACCATGTGGTGGCAAAGAGTCAAACACAACAGAGAGACTGAGCAACAACAAAAGAACACTCCACATGACAACAGAAAAATAAACATTTTTCTCCTAATGCACACAGAACACTTACCTGCATGTCACATTCTGGGTCATTAAAATGTTTTAAATGAATTTAAATTAATTTTGATTAATATTTCAATACTCCTCTGACTGCAGTGGAATTTTGTAAGAACTCAAGAACAAAAACATTTCTAGAAAATGTCTAAATATTTGAAATGTAAACAACTGAATAATCCATGAATCAAAGACGATTTCAAAAGAGGGATTAGAAAGTGTTTGAACTGAACTAAATAAAAATGAGAACATATTAAAGTTTACGAGATGCAACTAAATACATAGAAAGAGATACAGAGCATTAAATGCCTATCTTGAAAAAAGAGAAAATGTCTCAAATTATTTTTTAAAAAAGCTTTGCACATTAACAAACTAGAAAAATAGGAACAAATTAAACTCAAAGTTAGTAGAAGAAAAAAATATAGTAATAAAGACGAGAGTAGAAATCAATGAAATACTAAAAATTAAGAGATAATTAGTGACACCAATACCTTTTTCTTTGAGATGGAGCAAATACATGTCAATAAATTCAAATTGCATGAAATACATAAATCCCTTGAAAGACATAAGTTAATAACATTCACATAAGAGGAAATAGATAAAATGAATAGTCATGTACCTATTAAAGAAAATGAATTTATAATTAAAGTCCTACTCAGAAGGAAAAATGCAGGTCTAGATGACTTTTTTGAAGAATTCTACCAAGCATTTAAGAAACAAATTATACCAACTTATACAAATTCTTCCAGAAAACAGAGAAGAGATTACTTCCTAAATCAATAAGACCATCATTGCCCTGATAACAAGACCAGAGGACACTGCAAGAAAACAACTTATAGATAACCTGTAATGAACATAGATGAATACATTCTGAAAAAATTTTATCAAATCAAATCTTCGTACATTACCAGTGGGAATTTAAAATGCGTACATAACTAGTGGGAATTTAAAATGCAGGAGCCACAATTCTACTCCCAGGTATCTATCCAAAAGATATAAAACAAAGCATGTGTCCACACAAAAATGTGTACGTAGATGTTTACAGCATCATTAATCATAAAAACCAAAAAATAGAAACCCAAATTCTCATTACTTGTCTAGATAAACCAATGTGGTATATGTACACAATAGACTATTTGGAAATAAAAAGGAGTGTATTACTGATACACACTACAAAACAGGTGAGCCTTAAAAACTATAAAAAGTGCAAGGAACCAGACACAAAAAAAGTACAGATTATGAGATTTCATATATAAAATGTTCAGAGTAGGCAAATCTATAAGACATAATTAGATTAGTGATGTTCTAATAGTGGATGAGAGGGTTCCCTAGGGGAGACCAATGGAACCAGGGTTTCCTTGGAGGATCATGAGAAATGTTCTAAAATTAGATTATGATAATTGTTGTACAAATCTGTATTAAATTTTATACTTTAAATAAGCAAGCTTTATGGTATGCAAATTATATTTCAATAAGCTATTGAGTAAATTAGAAACTGAAACCCAACAATATATGAAAAGGGTAATATATCATTGTTGTTGTTTAGTCACTTAAGTTGTGTCCAACTCTTTTTTGACTCCACAGACTGTAGCCCACTGGGCTCCTCTGTCCACAGGACTTCCCAGGCAAGAATACTGGAGTGGGTTTCCATTTCCTTCTCCGGGGTATCTTCCAGACCCAGAGATTGTACCTGTGTTTCCTGCATTGGCAGGTGGATTCTTTACCAATGAGACACCAGGGAAGCCCACTATACATCATTAGACATAAAAAATATATATTTATATATAAAAAACATAAGTGGGAATTATCGAAGGAATATAAGGCTTGTTAACAAACTAAACATACAAGCACTAAAAGGTAAAAGTCACACTATCATTCTAGCAAAAAAAAAGCACCTGACCAAATTCAATATCCATTCCTAATAAAACCTATCAGAAAACTAGGAATGAAAGAGAGCTTCCTCAACCTGATAAAGAATATCCACGAAAACCCTCCAACTAACATCAAACCTAATGAGGAAAGATTGAATACTCTCTCTGTAAGATCAGGAATAAAGCAAGGTGTCTGATCTCCCCACTTCTATTTAACCTTTCACTCATGTTTCCAGACAGTGAAATAAAGCAATATTTTAAAATTTAAAACATGTAGAATAGAAAAAAAAATTAAAATGTTTTTATTTGCAGGCAACATAATCATTTGTGTATAGGGTCCATCCTATAAAATCAACCAAAATTACTATAATAAATCAGTGAGTTTGGCAAGGTTGTAGGATACAAGATAAAACATTAAAACAATTGTAAGAAGTGTGCTCAGCGGCCCCGCGGATCTGTCTCTTGCTTCAACAGTGCTTGGATGGAACAGACCCAGAGACGCACTTTGCTCCAGCCTCCGACTACCCTCCAACCTTTTTTCCAGTCGCAAGCTCCAGAATCAGCCACTCAGCTGTCCGCCATCACTGGGACCAGCCACCATTTTTTAACTCCTTATTACCGACCAATCATGAGCTCCCAGATTCGTCAGAATTATTCTACCAAGGTGGAGGCTGCCGTCTACCACCTGGTTAACATGCAACTGCGGGCCTCCTACACCTACCTCTCTCTGGGCTTCCATTTCAACCGCGACATGGCCCGGGAAGGTGTGGGTCACTTTTTTCACGAATTGGCCAAGGAGAAGTGCGAGGGCAGGGCGCAGAGTGTCTCTTGAAACTGCAAAACCAGCGTGGCGGCCGCGCCCTCTTCCTGGACGTGCAGAAGCCATCTCAAGATGAGTGGGGTAAAACCCAGGACCCTATGGAAGCCGCCCTTCTCGTAGAGAAGAACCTGAATCAAGCCCTGTTGGATCTGCATGCTCTGGCTTCTGCCCGCGGAGACCACCACATCTGTGACTTCCTGGAGAACCACTTCCTAGATGAGGAAGTGAAACTCATCAAGAAAATGGTGACCACCTGACCAACCTCCGCAGGCTGGCCAGTCCCCAGGCTGGATTGGGAGAGTATTTCTTCGAAAGGCTCACCCTCAAGCATGACTAAGAGCTTCTGGAGACCAGTGGCCTTTGAAGAACCCACCTAACATCAGGGCTACCTGAAGCCCCTCTGCAGCTACTAGGAAGCTTTTTAACACCCTGGAGCCCTCTCTTAAGCCTTGGACCAAATGGAAACAATAAAGCTTTTTGCAGCATAAAAAAAAAAAAAAAAAAAAACAATTGTAAAACAATTTAGAGCAACATCAAAATATGTAAAATATTTAGAGGTAAATATGACAAAATGCATAAAAAGCAGTACACTAGAAATTACAAAACACTGCTTATAGAAATTTAACCAAGTATAAATAAATGGAAAGACATCGTGTTCATGGAACAGAAGACTCCATTTTGTTAACATGATAATTTTTCCTAAACTGATCTATAGGTTCAATGCAATCACAATCAAAATCCAGACAGACTTCTGCTTTGTAGAAATTTGACAAGCTAATTCTAAAACTCGTATAAAAATGCAAATGAGCTACAATAGTTAAAACAACTTTGACCAAAAAAACACAAACGTGGAGAATTTTCCACTAGTCATGTACAGATGTGAGAGCTGGACCGTAAAATAAAAGCTGAGTGCTGAAGAATTGATACTTCTGAACTGTGGTGCTGGAGAAGACTCTTGCGAGTCCCTTGGACAGCAAGATCAAACAAGTCCATCCTAAAGGAAATCATTCCTAAATATTCATTGGAAGGACTGATGCTGAAGCTGAAGCTCCAATAGTTTGGCCACCTGATGCAAAGAACTGACTCATTGGAAATGACCCTGATGCTGGAAAAGACTGAAGTTTGGAGAACAGGACAACAGAGGATGAGATGGTTGGATGACATCACTGCTCAATGGATGTGAGTTTGAGCAAGCTCCAGGAGTTAGTAAGGGACAGGGGAATCTGGCATACTGCCGTCCATGGGGTCACAAAAAGCTAGACATGAGTGAGCAACTGAACTGAAATGAAGACATTAAAATTGTTCTCTGCATGACAGTGTTAAGAGAATGATAAGAAAAACAACATAATGGCAGAAAATATTTTCAAACCATATACCTGATAAAGGAATTATATCTAGACTATATAAGGAAATATAGATGGCAAACAAGCCAATGACAGTGAGACAACATTAGTTATTATGTTCACAATGAAATACCATTAGATACCTCCTCAGTTCTGTTCAGTTCAGTCTACCGAACTGAGTCTACTCAAACTCATGTCCATTGAGTTGGTGATACCATGAAGCCATCTCATCCTCTGCCATCCCCTTCTCCTACCGCCTTCAACCTTTCCCAGCATCAGGGTCTTTTCAAATGATGCTCTTTGCATCAGGTGGCCAAAGTATTGAAGTTTCAGCTTCAATATCAGTCCTTCCAATGAACACCCAAGACTGATGTCCTTTAGGATGGACTAGTTGGATCTCCTTGCAGTCCAAGGGACTCTCAAGAGTCTTCTCCACCACCACAGTCCAAAAGCATCAATTCTTCTGTGCTCAGTTTCTTTATAGTCCAACTCTCACATCCATATATGACTACTGGAAAAACCATAGCCTTGACTAGACGGACCTTTCTTGGTAAAGTAATGTCTCTGCTTTTTAATATGCTGTCTAGGTTGGTCTAACTTTCCTCCCAAGGAGTAAGCATCTTTTAATTTCATGGCTGCAGTCACCATCTGCAGTGATTTTGGAGCCCAGAAAAATAAAGTCAGCCTCAGTTTCCACTGTTTCCCCATCTATTGTCATGAAGTGATGGGACTGGATGCCATGATCTTAGTTTTCTGAATGCTGAGCTTTGAGCCAACTTTTTTTTAGATACCTCCTAAAGAGGAGAAAATTTAAACAACAGATAGTGTCAAGCACTTGTAAGAAGGTAAAGGAACTGGATCTCTCACACAGCTGCTGGAAATATAAAATGGCACAGTAACTTTGGAAAATCATTTGGCTGTTTCTCAAAAAGTTAAATGTTTGCCTATCGTCAGGTAGGTTGATTCCTCCAGTTCCATTCTTCTTTCTCAAGATTGCTTTGGCTATACGAGGTTTTTTGTATTTCCATACAAATTGAGAAATTATTTATTCTAATTCTCTGAAAAAGACCTCTGGTAGCTTGATAGGAATTGCATTGAATCTATAGATTGCTTTGGGTAGTATAATCATTTTCACTATACTTATTCTTCCAATCCATGAACACGGCACATTTCTTCATCTATTTGTGTCCTCTTTGATTTCTTTCATCAGTGTTTCATAGTTTTCTATATACAAGTCTTTTGTTTCTTTAGGTAGAAATACTCCTAAGTATTTTATTCTTTTTGTTTCGATGGTGAATGGAATTGCTTCCTTAACTTCTCTTTCTGTTTTCTCATTGTTAGTGTATAGGAATGCTAGGGATTTCTGTGTGTTGATTTAGGCTATACTACAAATCCACAGTCATTAAGACAGTATGGTACTGGCACAAAGACAGAAATATAGATCAATGGAACAAAATAGAAAGCCCTGAGATAAATCCACGCATCTATGGACACCTTATCTTTGACAAAGGAGGCAAGAATATACAATGGAGAAAAGACAACCTCTTTAACAAGTGGGGCTGGGAAAACTGGACAGCCTCTTGTAAAAGAATGAAACTAGAACACTTTCTAACACCATACACAAAGATAAACTCAAAATGGATCAAAGATCTAAGCATAAGACCAAAAACTATAAAACTCCTAGAGGATAACATAGGCAAAACACTCTCCGACATAATATCGGAAATAAAAGCAGGAATAAACAAATGGGACCTAATTAAAATTAAAAGCTTCTGCACAACACAGCAAACTATAAGCAAGGTGAAAAGACAGCCTTCAGAATGGGAGAAAATA
>ML662438.1:4721614-4815655 GCA_007570785.1 Antilocapra americana
TGCAAATCAAAACCATAATGAGGTACCACTTTACACCAGTCAGAATGGCTGCCATCCAAAAATCTACAAGCAATAAATGCTGGAGAGGATATGGAGAAAAGGGAACCCTCTTACACTGTTGGTGGGAATGCAAACTAGTACAGCCACTATGGAAAACAGTGTGGAGATCCTTAAAAAACTGCAAATAGACCTGCCATATGACCCAGCAATCCCACTGCTGGGCATATACACCGAGGAAACCAGAATTGAAAGAGCCACGTGTACCCCAATGTTCATCACTGCATTGTTTACAATAGCCAGGACATGGAAGCAACCTAGATGCCCATCAACTGACGAATGGATAAGAAAGCTGTGGTACATATACACAATGGAATATTACTCAGCATTAAAAAAAAATTCATTTGAATCAGTTCTACTCAGGTGGACAGAACTGGAGCCTATTATCCAGAGTGAAGTAAGCCAGAAGTAAAAACAATACAGTATACTAACGCATATATATGGAATTTAGAAAGATGGTAAGGAGAACCCAGCATGCGAGACAGCAAAAGGAATGCAGACATATAGAACAGACTCGTGGACTCTGTGGATGAGGGCAGGGGTGGGATGATTTGGGAGAATGGCATTGAAACATGTTAAGTATCATATGTGAAATCAATCGCCAGCCCAGGATTGTTGCTCGGGGCTGCTGCACCGAGATTTCCTGGGGGGAGGGAGGAGGGAAGGAGGAGGGAGGGGGGGTTCTAGAGGGGGAGCATATGTATACCCATGGCGTTATCATGTCATTGTATGGCAAAACCAATTAAAAAGAAAGAAAGAAAGAAAAGAAATGAGAGGAAATAAGTGGTTGTACTTTAAAAAAAAAATGTTTGCCAATCATATAATTCAGTCTTTACAGTCTAGATACTTACTTAAAAGGAATGAAAGCATATATTCATTTAACGACCTATACACAAATGCTCATAGAAATTCATTTATAATAGCTAAAAACTGAAGACAACCCAAATGTCCATGAAAAGGTGCCTGAATAAACTGTGCTAGGTTATTGTTGTTCAGTCGCTAAATCATGTTTTACTCTTTTGTGACCCCATGGAATATAGCCCACCAGGCTCCTCTGTCAATGGAATTTTCCAGGCAAGAATACTGGAGTGGATTGCCATTTCCTTGAACCCACGTCTCCTGCTTTGCAGGAGGATTCTTTAATCTACACGTGAAATAACATTCACCAATAGAAAGGAATGGATGACTGATACATGCTACAACATGGATGACTCTCAGAATAATTATGATGAATGATATAAAACAGAAAAAAAGGAATTCACACTGCATTGTTTCATTTATATAAAGTCTTAGGAAATGCAAACTAATTTACAATGACAAAGCAGACCTCAGTTGCCTGAGGATGAGGCAGGGGTAGGTGGGGGGAGTGAAAGGAGCTATTAAAGGGCACAGGAAATTATTGGAGGTGATGAAGTTGTTCATTATCTTGACGGTGAAGATGGCTTTGCAGGTGTATGCATATGACAAAACATCAAATTTTACACATTAAACATGCACAGTTTTCTCTGAATCAATAATACTTCAATTTTTTCTGTTTCCTGACTGGACCTTGACTGTTAGAATGAAACAAAGGGAGAGGGGCAAGAAAGAAACTCTGTAGAATGGAATTAAACAGCATGGGAAAGGAATGAATGGAATGAAATGGAAAGTTCCATCTTTTACTGAAATCTCCAAAAAAAAGGCCCTTCCAGATAAACCAGAAAATGATTTCGAGTCTTATTGTTGCATAATTATTTAAGGAGAGAATATCTTCAGGTTGTTTCAGCATTTCATGACATAGGATTAGAGATGAGTTATGCTTTGACAAACTTTTACTTAAACTTTTTGTTCATTGACATGATTTCAGAGTCTACGTTTCAACTTTTAAGAAACTATTATTTAATGACTTTTGATTTAGTATCTTTGATGAAGAATACCCAAAGTTATCTTAACAGGCTACTAAAATACTCCTCCCTTTTCCAATCAAAAATAAATAAATAAATAAACTTTTTGTTCAAAACAGTTTTTCTGAAAAAAAAAAAAAACAACTACATTCCCTAATTTCATCCTGTATATTGTCTAAGTATAGCAATGTCTTCTTTGTTTTTTCATTTTAATTAGTGAGTGGACAGATTCAGATAAAGAACCCTGCAGTTCTTCAAAGGAAAGTTTACTGCCTAGTTAATGGGGACAGCACCAGAAAGGCATAAAATCCATACTGGAAGATCTCTGCGGCATTTCCTATTTCCCATAGAATGGGAGAAGCTATTGTTTCAAGCTACTAAGGAATTTTATTCTCAGCTCCACTAAGGAATTTTACTATTACCAACAAAAAAAGCTACTCATTCAATAAATGTGTGCAATTCTAGGAAAATTAAGAGCAGCTCCTTATGACAGAGCCTGCTAAATGACCCTAATGTCTAGATTCTGCTTCTTCCTTTTAATATTTCATCCCCACAAAAAAGGTTGACTATGAAATACAGCCAACCAATGCCTAAAAGATTTTCCAGATTTCCATGCATCTAACTATAGCTACAGTAATCAACACAGTACAGCACTGGTACAAAATCAGATCAATGGAACAGGAGAGAGCCCAGAAATCAACCCATGCACCTATGGTTGATTAATCTACCACAATGGAGGCAAGACTACACAATGGAGAAAAGACAGTCTCTTCAGTCAGTAGCGATAAGAAAACTGGACAGCTACTTGCAAAAGAATGAAATGATAACATTTGCTAACACCATACTCAAAAATTAACTCGAAATGGGTTAAAGACCTAAAGACCAGAAACTATAAAACTCTTAAAGGAAAACATAGGTATAACACTGCTTGACATAAATTGCGCAATCTTTTTGGATTCATCTCCTAAAGTAATGAAAATAAGCAAAGGAAACCATAAACATGGGAGAAAATATCTGCAAAAGATGCAACAAGTGATTAACCTCCAAAGTTACAAATAATATATGTAGCTCAATATCAAAACAAACAAACCCAATTTAAAAATGGGCAGAAGAACTAAATAGACATTTCTCTAAAGAAGACACAGATGGCCAGAAGCACATGAAAAAATGCTCAACATTTCTAATTATTAGAGAAATACAAATCACAACTACATGAGATATCACATCACACTGGTCAGAATGGACAATAAATGCTGGAGAAGGTGTGTAGAAAAAGGAGCCCTCCTGTACCATTACATTTACATGGTGGGAATGTAAACTGGTACAGTTTATGGAGAACAGTATGGAGGTTTCTTAAAAAATTGAAAACAGAGCTACCTAATGATCAGCAATCCCACTTCTGTGCAGGTATCTGGAGAAAACTATAAACCAAAAAGATGTAATGTTCACTGCAGCACTAGTTACAATAGCCAAGACATGGAAGCAACCTATATGTCCATTGACAGATGAATGGATGAAGATGTGGTACATATATACAATGGAATATTACTCATCTGAAAAAAATAATGAAATAATGTCATTTGCAGCAACATGGATGGACCTAGAAATTACCATATTAAATGAAGTAACTCTGATAGAGAAAGACAAATACTGTGTGATATCATTTATACATAGAATCAAAAATAAATTTAAAAAATTACACAAATGAACTTATTTACAAAGCCAAAACAGACTCACAGACTGCAAAAACAAATTTGCTGTTACCAAAAGGGAAAGGGGGGGAAGAATTAGGAGTTGGGGAATAACATATACACACTACTACATATAAAACAAATAATCAACAAGAACCTACTGTATAGCACAGGGAACTCTACATAATAATTTATATGGTTAAAGATTCTGAAAAAGAATAAATATATGCATATGTATAAATGAATCATTTTGCTACACACCTGAAACTAACACATCACTGCAAATCAACTATACTCCAATATAAAATTTTTTAAAATATAGTTAAAAATAAATAAATATGGTCAAATGACTTAAGTTTTCACCAATGGGATGTAAACGGGGGTAACGGGTACAGTTTTTACATCACTGCCCTTAAATGGGAATTATTTGCCTTCTACTGTTCTCTTTTCCTCTTCTGAAGAGTAGAAAATAAATGTGGCCATAAAATACAAGCATCAAAAATGCACATGTGGACCACACCCTAGTCAACAGCAGGGCAACTTGATTAAAGTAACTGAATTCCTGACTGACCTTGTGAGTCAGAGTCATTTCCCTGTCTAGGATTACTCCCTCCCTCTGGAACACTAAGTAAGAGAGAAAAAGTTTGTCTGTTAGTCAGGCCTCTGTAGATTGGGATTCCCTTGCTAGACTGGAATAGTGTCTTCTCAGATAATCGGGGATCTTTGCCCTTACCTACTTAAACTTGGTATGTTTCTTGAAGCAAAAGAGATGTAGAAAGAGTTATGAATAAGAGGCAGAAAAATGTGATAATAGTAAAGCTAAATGAAGGAAATTACTAACCAGAGACAAACAAATGAAAGAAAAAGCAGAAATTTAAGGATAACAGAGGCAAAGAACTCATCTGAAGAAGGAAAGAAGGGAGAAAAGAGAGTCTTCCTAGCACTAAACCTCTTACTTTGAATCAAGAGGAATTTGAAAAATTCCTAGCCATGACCATTTCACTTTCCTGCCATAATTTAAAGTTAATAGTGTGTTTTTAGCAATGGTGGGTTCTCTAATCACACAGGCAAATGTGTCGATGAAATAAAGTGGTATCTCTCCCCATTAAGCAAAAGCCCTTTATTATGCAAATTTACAAATAACTTTGAATTCTCCAGCTTCTAATAAAGTGGATTTTCATTTAATCTTTCAACTATACATCAATAATTAAGAGTTAGATATGTATTCATCTTATTTCTCTTTCATCCCTGTCTAGTCTTCATAACAAGTTCAAGAAATGCACTGTTTCATGACTCTTCGGTCTTTGTAAAATGAAAATAATCCCCCTTAGAATGAAATATCGCCATCTAAAACTTAAATGTGTGTCATAAGGACACCACAAGTCTAACAGGTAACTGTGGCATTTCACTGGCTTTGCCCTCCCATTGAAATGCAATCCTGAATTCCCACAGTTCCTTCTCAAGAAAACCTTACTGACATCACTCCATCATCTATATTACCTATTTCTAGCAATAATCCCCTATCAGTTAATTATGGTTACAACAGTGCTGTATAACAATCTCTGCAGCATACAATAATAAGGTTTTATTTATCTCATGGATGTGGGCAAATTGATTCACACTGGGCTCAGCTGGGCAATGTTTAGTTCTCACCTGTGCTCATTTACACATCTGAAGGTTGTCAGGGGGCCAACAGATTCTAGACTGGGATCAACTCTAGCAAACTGTCACTGCTTCATTTGTCTATCATCTTGCTCCTGGTAAGAGAAGCAAGTTCAGTCATGCAGGACTTTTTCAAGTCTGTGGTCACGTCATGCCTGTTAACATTCCATTGGCAAAATCATATGTCTGAACCCCAAATAAGAGTAGGGATATAGACTCTGCCTCTTTAGTGGAATAAACTGAAAAGTCATATAACAATGCACATGTATATATGGAGAAGGGAAGAATTAGGACCATTAATGAGTCCTACCAAAATCTATTATATGGGCACTGGAAGGGAAACTTCTTTTTCCACACTCTGCTCCCAATACTTACAACACCAGATGTCTGGGGGATTTTCCCATCCCAAGCTGGGACACCAGCTGGGCATCCTATAATTCAATTCAATTCTGACCCTACCTGGAGATAATGTCAGACCCCAAAGGTAAGGCCTCAGTCCCACAAGACCGCCCTCTCACTTCAGAACCAGTAGCAAGCCCAAGTTGTCACCTGGGCTTACAACCAACAAGCTATCAATTAGAGGCTCTCACAATCTCCTGATCCTCGGGTTTCATAATTATTAGCTTTCATAATTTACTAGAATGGCTCAAAGAAGTCAGCAAAAGAGTTTACTTAATAGATTACTGATTACTGGAGTCTGTGCCATTTGTGTAATAATTTTTTCTTTTGCTTTGACATTAATAAAGCTTATAAAAATGGGAAATATGTCATCTATTCTGAAGGAAAGATCCATGGGGTACATATTAGATGTGTTAAGATCAGAAGAGCAATGACCTCTGAATGGCTCACAATCTGGCAGTTAGAAGAGCTTTACAAAGGAGAGGAACACTCTGATAATGAACATGCCCAGGGGGCTCCCCTGGACTTGAGATGTCCAATTTTAATTTCCCCTACAGGAACCCTGGGGAAGGGAATGGCAACCCACTTCAGTATTTTTGCCTGGAGAATTTCATGGACAGAGGAGCTTGGTGGGCTACCGTCCACAGAATCACAAAGAGTCAGACACAACTGAGCAACTAACCTTTATTTACACTTACTGATTTCTTATAAAAGCATATACAGGAGGATTTCTTTTTCTCCACACCCTCTCTGGCATTCCTTATTTGTAGACATTTTAATGATGGCCATTCTGACTGGTGTGAGATGTACCTCATTGTATTTTGATATGCATTTCTCTAATAATTAGCAATATTCAGCATATTTTCAATGTTCCTATTGGCCATCTGGATATCTTCTTTGGAGAACTATCTATTTAGGTCTTCTGCACACTTTTTTTAATTGTTTTTTATATTAAACTTTATGAGCTGGTTTTATATTTTGGAAACTAATCCCTTGTCAGTTGCTTCATTTGTAAATATTTTCTCCCATTCCATAGGCTCATTTTATTTACAGTTTCCTTTGTTGTGCAAAAGTTTTTAAGTTTCACTAGGTCTCATTTGTTTATTTTTGTTTTTATTTCTAATTTTCTAAGAGACAGATCCAAAAAAATTTTTGCTGCAATTTATGTCAAAGAGTTTTCTGCCTATGTTTTCCTTTAGGAGTTTGGTAGTATCCAGGCTTACATTAAGGTCTTTAAGCCATTTTGAGTTAATTTTTGTATATGCTATTAGAGAATGTTCTAATTTCATTCTTTTGCAAGTAGCTGTCCAGTTTTCCCAGCATCAGTTATTGAAAAAGCTGTCTTTTCTTCATTGTATATTCTTGCCTCGTTTTTAGTAGATTGATTGACTATAAGTGGATGGGTTTATTTCTAGGATTTTTATCCTGTCCCACTGACCTGCCACCTGGTTTTATGCCAATATGATACTGTTTTGATGACTATAGCTTTGTAGTATAGCCTATAGTCCAGGGAGTCTGATTACTCCAGCTTGAGAATCTTCTTTGTTAGGATTGCTTAGCCTATTTAGGGCTTTTTGTTGCTTCCATACAAATTTTAAAATTATTTTTTCTAGTTCTGTAAAAAGTGCCAATGATAATTTGATAGGGATTGCACTGAATCTGTATATTGCCTTGGAGAGTATGGTCATTTTGACAATATTGATTCTTCTAATCCAAGAACACTATTTTTCCATCTGTATCATATTCAATTTCTTTCATTAGTATCTTATAGTTTTTGGAGTACAGGTCTTTTGCCTCCTTAGGTAGATTTATTCCAAGATATTTTACTTTTTGATGCAAGGGTAAATGGAAATGTTTTCTTAATTTCTATTTCTGATATTTCATTGGAAGAAAATATCATTTCTGTACTGTTGGTGGGAATRTAAATTGGAACAACCACTATGGATAACTGTCTAGTGGTTCCTTAAAAAAAGTATGATGATCTTGCAATCCCACTCCAGGGCATATACCCAAAGAAAACTATAATTCAAAAAGGTACATGCACCCAAATATTCACCACAGCACTATTTACAATCATCAAGACATGGAAGCAACCTAAATCTCCATCAACAGATGAATGGATAAAGCAGTGGTGCATATATACGATGGAATTTTACTCAGTCATAAAAAAGAATGAAATAATGCCATTTGCAGCAATATGGATGGACTTAGAGATTATCTTATTAACTGAAGTAAGTCAGAGAAAAACAGAGAAAGATCTATATATCACTTATATGTGGAATCATTAAGAATGATGCAAATGAACTTATTTACAAAACAAAAACAGACTCACAGACATAGGAAACAAACTTAGTCATCAAAATGAATGAAGAGAGTAGACAGAGAAATAAGAATTTGGGATTAACAGACACACTACTATATATAAAATAGATAAACAAGGACTACTGTATAGTACAGAGAACTATAATCAGTATCTTATAATAACCTTTAATGGAAAATAATCTGAAAAATTAAAATTAATCTGAAAAAAATCTTTTTTCAAGAATGTTACAGAATTTATTTTTTCCAGTAGTCATTTATGGATGTGAAAGTTAGACTATTAAGAAAGCTGAGTGCTGAAGAACTGATGCTTTTGAACTGTGGTGGTGGAGAAGACTCTTGAGAGTCCCTTGGACTGCAAGGAAATCAAACCAGCCAATCCTAAAGGAAATCAGTCCTGAATATTCATTGGAAGGACTGATGCTGAAGCTGAAACTCCAATACTTTGGCCACCTGATGTGAGGAGCTGACTCATCTGAAAAGCCCCTGATGCTGGGAAAGATTGAAGGTGGGAGGAGAAAGGGGTGACAGAGGACGAGATGGTTGGATGGCATCACCGACTCAATGGAGATAAGTTTGAGTAAACTCTGGGAGTTGGTGATGGACAAGGAAGCTGGTGTGCTGTAGTCCATGGGTCACAAAGAGTTGGACGCAACTGAGTGACTGAACTGAACTAATGGAATTTATCACATTAATTATTATAGGGAGATATTTCAAGCCTCAGTTCAAATATATAGCCTCTGTAATCATACTACATGATTGAGTATTATTACCCTAGTGTTGAGAATACCTGTATAAGTGAATAACTTTGCTGTATATGTTTGCTGTATACCTGAAACTTATACAACATTGTACATTAACTAGGCTTCAACTAAAAAGTAGTTTAAAAAATGATACATAGATGGGCAGGGCAAGGAATAGGGGAAGTGGTACAGAGCCTCCATCCCCTTTCCTGGTGTACCATCCTCCCAGCACCAATCCAAAAGCTCTCTGAACTCCATACTTCAGGGATTTTTTATAGAAACTTCATTATACAGTCATGATTAATGAAATAATTCGTCATTCTGTAATTAAATCAACTTCCAACCTCTTTACCCTCCCCTGAAGTCAAGAAATGGAGCTGAAAGTTTAAACTCTCCAATCACAAGGTTGGTTCCCCTAGCAACCAGTTTCTATCCTTAAGGGCTTTCGAAAAATTACCTCATTAATATAAATTCATGTGTGGCTGAAATGGGCTTGTGATGATCAGCAAAAGACTATTGCTCTTATAGGAATTTCCAAGAGTTTTAAAACTTCTGTGCTAGGAACCAAGGGGATAACCAAATGATATGGGCTTCCCAGGTGGCACTAGTGGTAAAGAACCTGGCTGCCAATGCAGGAGACATAAGAGACATGAGTTCAAACCCTAGGGTGGTCAGATCTCCTGAAGGAGGGCGTGGCAACCTACTCCAGTATGCCTGCCTAGAGAACCCCATGGACTGAGAAGTCCAGGGGATGAGTCCATAGGGTCACAAAGAGTTGGACATGACTGAAATGACTTAGTTATGTCATCCAGCACACACGTGGCTGAAATGGGATTATTATGACCAACAAACGATTCTTTATTGCTCTTAGGGGAAATTTCAAGAGTTTTAAAAGCTCTGTGCCGGGAATCAAGAGAAAAATCAAAGGTATATCATTATAAATCACAAGTATACATGCAAATCCTCATACATACAAACACACTCCTATTCTGTTGTCTCCTGCTCACCTGTTGCCTCTTCTTAGGATGTTTTTCCTAAACATCTCCTGACTTACATATAGTTGCAGCTACATTAATGTAGTTAAAAAAAAAAAGCAGAGATTAGGAGTCAGCCAATATATGCATATTCTGGATAAGTCACTAGTCAACAATGTAACCAATGAGAGCTCTAGAAATAATCTCTTCAAGTTTCTTTCCAACTCTCAATCCCCAGTTCTGTGTTTAGACTGCATTCCCATCATGCCCTTCCAAGTTCTCACCACCACCAGATACCATCTTCATTTCTTCAGCAAACGTCAACTGAGTGCCTTTTGTATGTTAGGACCTACTCCAGGAACTAAGAATTCAGAGAAATATTAAGCCAATCTTCATCTTTAAGGAATCACAATTTAGTGGATAAAATAGACAGCTAAAGCAACAATGCCAATAACTGTTTGTAGTATACGTGCCTAACAATTAGCTCTTTTGATTGTAATCTAAACACCAGACATTAAACTTTTGATTGCCAAGGTATCTATTTCAAAGACATTCATCTCCAATAAACACACTGCCAACTACACAACTAGATAAAAAGCCAGGCCACCCCATGCATGAAGTTCCCCTTTTGGAAACCTTGGGTGACTTAGAGAACTGACCACTGGAGTAACCCTGCTTTTCCCTTCCTGCACTTTAACTCTTACTTCTGTATTTAAAGTCACCAAAATTAACAATAAATCTGCAAAACTGTAGGCACTCCACACTTGACCCCACCAAAAATAGCAGAACTTCAGATTCCACTCTCTCCTTCTTTCTTTCCCTTTCTTTCTCTCTCTCTAGCTGTGATCTGTGTGATCTTGGGCATGCCCTGTACCCTCTGGGTCCTGTGAGTAACAAACATTTTTTTAAGTCCCTGATGGTTATTGCTAAGGTGCATCTTACAATCATAGTAAGAATCACAGGGTCCACAATCCAATCCAGCCACAACATCACCTCTGGTCTGGGAAATGTCTGTGAGGGCCCAGAGAATGCCTCAGGCATTCCTAACTGACAACATCATCATCAATAGGCTGAGACTGACACAAAACACAAGAACTTTAATAAAGTTCTGACAGACACTAAGTAAGCCTGAAGGAAGACCACATAAATCAAATTGTCTTCTTTCCATTATACTACATACTGCTAGGTCAAAGATGCTAGGTGATTTGTACAACTGATACAAAAATTTCAAGTAATCTACCTTGGCTATCTCCAGGATTAGACTGACCCAATTTCTATCCCAAAGATACCAAAAGGATTGTGTTATTGTTGTTCAGTCACTCAGTCATGTCCAAGTCTTTGCAACTCCTTGGACTGCAGCATGCCGGGCTTCTCTGTCCGTCACCACTTCCCAAAGTTCACTCAAACTTATGTCCATTGATTTGGTGATGTCATCCAACCACCTCAACCTCTGTTGCCCCCTTCTCCTCCAGCACTCAATCTTCCACAGCATCAGGGTCTTTTCCAATGAGTCGGTTCTTCACATCAGGTGGTCAAAGTACTGGAACTTCAGCATCCAGTCCTTTTAATGAATATTCAGGGTTGATTTCCTTTAGGATTGACCAGTTTGATCTCCTTGCTGTCCAAGGGACTCTCAAGAGTCTTCTCCACTTGTGAGCACATTTTAATTAGGAAAAGGTAGAATCTGAGCATTTCTGCTTATATTTCACTGGTGAGAACTTGGTCATATGGCCATGCTAGCTACAAAAGAGGCTAGGAAATGGGTTGTCTAGTCAGTTGTCTATGTGTCTAGAAAAACGTGGGAACATGGAGTCCAATGCCAAAAAGTAGAATAAGTGGAGAATTAAATATTGAGTACAACTGTGAAGTTTCTGTCACAAAAAAACTGCCCTTAATTTCCCTGGAATCCAGATTTCATGGAACTCCCATCTCATCACTCAATAAAGCTTAGCAGTTCCCTGCTATTATGGTCACTTTCCAGTCAACAGGAAATGGGAAAAGTGGGATGGGAGATGAGAGAAGAGCAGGGAAGAGAAAGGAGATTCTAATGAATTCTTAAAAACAGTATTATTGGTTTTTCTATAAACACATGACTAACTAATAGCCTTAGAGACTTAAAAACAATACAAATTTGTTATCTCACAGTTCCTTTGGATAAAAAATCTAGACACACCTTATGTGGATCTTCTGTTCAACATCTCACAAAGTTACAGTCAATGCACTGATTGTGCTGCAGTACTCATTTGGAGCATGATTCTTTTCCAAGCACATCTACTCATTCCATATTGCCTGAATTCAATTCCTTGTGGTTGTAGGACTGAAAAAGTACATATTTTCTTGCTAGCTGTTGGTAACTAGGGACCATGCACAGTGTCCAGAAGTCACCCACAGTTCTTAACCTTATGTTTTATATTCAGGTCAAAATATAGTCAAATTTGCTTTCTTCCAGGCCACCACTTCTTCTTCTAATCTTCATCAGATTAGGTCATTCCCATCCAGGATAATCCCTTTTGATTAACTCAAAGTCAACTGATCAGTAACCTAATATTCCCTGGACTCATCTATACTCAAGTGTATCCCAGATAATAAGCCAAGTAAGGTGCCTTCCAGGCTCCCTTTCCAGGATGCCTGCCTTGCTAATGGGACACACATATGTCACAAACCAGAAGATATAAAGGAAAGGAAAGGAGGGAATTTACAATCTGAGTTGATTGTCAATTTTAAAGAAAAAGAAACGTAGGCCACATCATACTAAATTAGAGATTGCTAAGCAGGAAACTTGAGTAATACAGAAACTTAGGAGTTTAAAACACATTTTAACTACCAGAAAGAAATTGAGTCACTGAAAGTTGCCATCATCTCCTTTCTCACAGCAATAACTTTTATTCCATCAGAATGGCATCTTTAACAAACATTCTTTTAACATATTATTTCACTGGTTTACTGTGAAATAGCTTAATATGTCACTAGCTTAATATTCATGGCTCAGTGGTAAAGAATCCACCTGCAATGCAGAGGCTTGGGTTCAGTCCTTGGCTTGGTAAGATTCCCTGGAGAAGGATATGGCAACCCACTCCAGTATCCTTGCCTGAGAAATCCCATGGACAGAGGAGTCTAGGGGCTACAGTCCACGGGGTCACAAGAGTCGGACATGACTTAGCAACTAAACCACCACCACCACCACCACACCTCAAGAGCTTCTCCAGAGGATAGTATATGAAAGCAACAGGTTGCCTGTGAAATCCTAGAATTGTTCATCTAAATGCCCATATATCATTTTTCTGACTCTGAGCTATATTAGCTCTGAAAACTTGGTGTGATGCCATATTCAAATTTTGTCACTAGAAATTAATAACACCATATGGTATCACAACACAACATAATAAAACATAACAAAGAGTCCCCAAAAGAAAAACTATGCTTACAGAAGATGCCATTCTTCCACAAACTAAAAGATATCTATGGTGATTTGTCCTTGGGGAAAAGACTGATGATTGAATCTGGTATTAAAATAAGAGGTTATTAAGAACTGGATACATATCCCTCCACTTAGAAGCTCTGGGACTCTGGAAAATCACTTAACTTTTTATAGATTCCATTCTCTTGCCTATGGAATGAAGAAAATAATAGAATCTACCAAATAGAGCTATTGTGAAGGTTAAATGAACAATGTGTATAATGTATGTAGTTAGCTACATACAAAATAGCTCAACAAATGTTAGCTAGTTTTATTTAATGTATACGCACTAAGCATTCATGTCTTTCTGCATGTAGCAACTAGACTCTTGAGAAAGACTCAGATACAAAATTAAGAAAACGTCCACCCAAGTTCCTTCCTAAATAACAATAATATTTCTAGCTGCTGGAGGGAAATATTGCATATAATCCTGCTCAAGTCTTTTATTAGATTCTTGCTTGACTATCAGGGCCACTTCTGAATTTGGTATTTAGAATACTGACGAAATTTATTCTTTACAGAACTCAGCAACATTCCATTCTCCATGGCTACACATTTTCAGCATCCATTATCTATAATTTTCTTTTTCTGTCTTCTTAGAAGTGTTCTTATTGGCGATGGTTACTAGCTGGGCCTTCTTTTCTATATAATTATTTCTGTAGCAAAATATTCTTATTTTGCTTACAAATTATTCTCCCTATGTGCAGTCAGAGTTCTTTCAACTATTGACACTCTTCTTGCCCTAACCCAGGCCAGCCACCCAGTACGCCCACTTGCTAGTTGTTTTGTTAGTCCCACTATTTCAAGGAACTCTTTCTTTCCTGCACTGTATTAGGACTTAGAACATGAGTGTTAGATAAACAAGGCATAATGAAAACACTTAAAAGGCAGAAGAAAATAACAGAGCTTCAAGTGAATTAATGTCATAAATTTAAGGTAAACATATTTTTAGGGATTATTCTAGGTGCAGACCAGAAACAGAATTTTGATAAGTCTTTATTAATCTCCTGCATTATGCCAAGCACCCAAATAAGTGCTGAGAGCTCAGCTGTAAACAAGACAAATGGGATCTCTGCCCCCACAGAGTTTGGAGTACAGGGGATAAGCAGAAAACATAAATGCCAAATAATTATAGTATAATAATGGATAAAGGCAGGGGTGAGGTAAGTACTAGGAGTTATCAGAGTGAGACAGAGAAAATCATCTATACAAAAAATAATCATGACTTCTGTCCTCCCAAAATTCATATTGAAGCCCTAATCCCCAAAGGGATGTGTTTGAGGTGGAGAACTGGGAGGTAATCAGGTTTACACGAGGTTGTGAGAGTGGGCCCCCAAGTTCAGATCAGTGTCTATACAAGAAGAGGAAGAGACCTGAGCTCAGTTTCTCTTCAGCCTGATGAGGTTACAGTGAGAAGATGACTGTCTACAGGACAGAAAGAGGGCCCTCACCAAGCCAAACCTGCCAGCACCTTGATCTTGAACTTCCCAGCCTCCAGGACTGTGAAAAATAAATGTCTATTATTTTTAAATTCATTTTTAAATAGAATACATTTTATTATATTTTATAAAACATCAGTCTATGATGGGTTGTTAATAGAAGTACCAGCTCTTCACCACAGATGACTCAAGAAACCACGTGCAGCAGACTACATTTTCCATTGTCTTCTTGTGTCGAGGCAAAGTCGGGACAAAGCCCCCACACCCCGACTCCCTCAGTGGTGTGTAAGAAGGGATTTAAGGGATGTGCAGCACCTCTGCACCAACATTGGAATGAGGTGTTGTGCCTTCTCCACTCTCTTCCTCCTTTCATCAGCTTCACACAGATGATGCCAAAGTCTGAAGGGCAGTAGAGCTATAAACAAGAGGCTAATTCCTCAATCATCATATGAAAGCTGCTCATTGACCAAAACCACCTGTATTATGTAAATATTATGGGTTGAATTATACTGAAGTCATAATTCCCGATATCTCAGAATATGGCCTTATTTGGAAATAGAGTCTTTAGAGAAGTAAACAATTTTAAATGAGGTCATCAGAGTGAGCCCTAATTCAATATGATGGTGTCCTTAAAAAAGGAAGAAATGGTCACAGAGACACACACACACAGAGAACAGACACTGTGAAGACACACAGGAGGAAAACGGCCACGTAACTGGAGCGATGCATCTACAAGTCAAGGAACACAAGGGATTACTAGCAAATACCAGAGGCTAGAAAAAACAAAGAATTCTCCCTGAGAGTCATCAGAAAGAATATCTGACATCCTGATTTCAGATTTCTAGGCTCCAAACCTGTGAGACAATAATTTTCTGTTGTTTTAAGCAATCCTGCTTTTGATACTTCATTACATCAGCCCTAGGAAGTTAATATAATGAATAAGAAATAAACTATGTAAAACCACTGAAATTAGGAAGTTAAATTAGTTAGCATCACCCTAACTAATGTGGAGGCTTCCCTGGTGGCTCAGTGGTCAAGAATCTGCCTGCAATGCAAGAGACACGGGTTTGATCCTTGGGTTGGAAAAATCCCCTGGAGAAGCAAATGGCAACCCACTACAGTACTCTTGCCTGCAAAATCCCATGGATGGAGAAGCCTGATGGGCTGTAGCCAGCCCCTTGCCTCTGCAGAAGAGTCTGAGGCAAGTAGTCACACTACTTAGTGACTAACCAACAACCAATGCAGAGAATGTATTTTAAGCAAGTGCAATGTTGTCAAAGACATTATCTCTGCAGTAAGGCATTTAACAGAGATCTGAGAAATGAGTAGGAATCATCTAGCAAAAGGAGAGAGAGGGTATTGGGACAGGGCAAAGAGCTGATCACAGCAAAAAAAAAAAAAAAAAAACAGAAGGAAAAATATCTAAAACAGTCCTGAGACAGAAGAGAATATAATGGGTCCAGAAACTAAAAAAAAAAAAAAAGTCCAGTGTATCTGGAGCATGGAGAGTGGGATGACAGAGGTAAGCAGGTAGGTAGGTTGGTTGACAGGGATCAGAGCCTCTAGTTGAAAACTTGAGCCAGACAGGTGTTTGTCATAGCTTTGGGGAGGACAAAAAGGTTCACAGACATTCATGGAAAAGGAGAATTATTTATTGTTTCTGATATAGTCAAAAGGTTACTTCACACATAAAGAAAGTCAAGATTGATTAACAGCTTCCTGTCCCTGATGCCCACTGCCCAAGTCTAGAGGAACCTGGAAGAAAGAAAAGAGATGCTGCTAAAAACAGAGCCACACAAAAGTAGCCTTGAGCAGCCAATGCTTTGAAAAGAATATTGAAGAAAAGCAATTTAAAAAAACCAACAACTGTGATTAGAAGATGTCTTAGTTTGTTCAGAAATTCATTTCTCAGTCCTGGAGGTTGGAAGTCCAAAACCAAGATGGTTGGATTCTGGTGAGAACTTTCTTCATAGTTTGCAGACTTCTCACTCCATCCTCATACCATGGAAAGAGGGTAAGAGCGCACTCTGAAGTCCCTTTTATATGGGCACTATCCCACTCAGGAAGGCTCTGCCCTCATGCTCTAAGATCAACTCCAAAGGCCCCATTCCTAATACAATTACCTTGGAGGTTAGAATTTCAATTCACAGATTTGGGGGTAACAGAAACATTCAGACCATAGCAGAATTTAAGCACCAAACAAATATAGAAGCAGAAAATGAGAAGTCCCAGAAACTGGTGGTATAATTCAATCTAATTCGGAAGAGAACCAAAGGAGCCAATGGCATAAGTCCTGGAGCCCCAAGGCCCAAGAATCAGAGCTCTGTTGTCTAAGGGTAGGAATATATGGACTTCCCAGCTCAAAGAGAGAGAGACCTCACCCTTCCTCACTTTTGTATTCCACTCAGGCCACCAACAGATTGGATGATGCCCACCCACATTGTGAGGGTGGCCTGTCTTCTGAATCAAATGCTGATCTCTTCTGGAAACAACCTACTGAAACACTCAGAAATGATGTTTTACCAGTTATCTAGGAATCCTTTAGCCCAGTCAAGCTGACACATAACATTACCCGTTACATCCAATGAAGCATGGATAACTTTTCCATGACTAACTGGGATGTGGCTCAATAGAGACTAAAGGAAAGGAGAATCCCAGAGTCTTCCCCTTGGCAATGTAAAGCCAAGGGCAGCACTAGCTCTTAGTGAGAAGAGCCAGGAGGTTCTACCTAATTATTATTTATAATGCACTTAAAATGCAATGTGGTTTGTTCCTACATGTTTAGTAAAAAAAAAAAATGTACATAGTTCTCATTTGCTAGTTGGGAATTCATTAGCAACACCTTATATAACTTTATATAAAGTTTCTAGTGAAAGAACTTCCTCAGTATTAATTAAAACAATAATAATAGCAATAACAATATCTAGATGATGTTGACTCCATTAACAACTGCATTCAAAATGTTCAAATCCAATGTGGGTAAAACAGGTATATAATTCTTCCTAATCCACTTATTAAAATGGTATATAATGCTCCAAAAGACACATTCATGTCTGGATATGCTACATGCTACAACAGAATAGTTCTACTGTATTAACGTTAGCCCTTAGCACACAGTCCACTTTGCACTACTTTATGACTTCATCTGAATGTCTGTTTTTTTCCCTCTACCAATGAGTTAAGTTGTCAAAACTAATATCCCAAAGGCCAAGTCCCATGTAAAGGAATCAGTCATTATTTTCATGCATAGAGAACAAAGTTTCCTTTCCCCCTGACTGTTGGCATAACACTTTCCCCCACACTCCCACCTCAAAATGCTCACAGCAAAAATGTTGATCTCACATATGACAGAAATTTGCAATAATAAGTGAAACAAACAGAAGAGGTTATTGTGTTTTGAAATTTGGGAATCTGGAACTTCTAAATTCTGCCTCATAAAATCAGCCAAAGCTAAAGCAAGCTGTGTGTTTGAATTCCTTAGATGGGGACCACCTGTTCTCAGAGAACTCCAACTGATGAATCTGTTCCCGTGAAACTTCTTTATTGTGCCCTTGTCATGTACATACACCCTGGGAATTTCACAGATGTTTGTGGAATAAGGGAAGAAAGGCAGGTAGGGAAGGAAGGAGAAAGGGAGGGTAGGGAGAAGGGGAGACAAGCTAGCAAGAAGCAGGCAGGAAAGGAAAAAGAAATGACATATATACAAGGAAAAGAGTGCATGCTGAGCTTGGACACTGCTGTTGAATCTTCCATTTCTGATAGCAGGAGGAGATCAATTCGAAGCATCAAGATCAAGACTGCAGAGAATGTAGTCAACAAAAAAGGCAAACTTTTCTTCCCTTTCAATGTCACTCCAATGTCAAACAACATAGTGGTCTCTGAATTTCACTTGGACATGGGTACTAGGTAATAACAATAAAAGTAGCTTACAGTTCTCTGGAGAGAAAAATAAACTCAGCTTTTCCTCTACTTGGGTGTTGTCTCCCCAGATCTCCACCTGCCTGCCTCCTTGCCATTTAGGTTTTGGATCAAAGGTAATTCCCTTGACAAGAACATCTTTAACCACCCACTAGTAAAATAAAGAGCCCCTCCAACTGATTATCATGATAGCACTCAACACTAGCTAATATTTTTGTTTGTTTAGCATCTGTCTACCGCTGCTAGAATGTAAGCCTCCTGGGAATAGGGATTGCAGCCTTAAGGTCTCATTCTCTGCTGTATCCCCAATGCCTGTAAGAATGCTGCAACAAAGAGGGCTTAAGTAATGACTTGTTGAACTAATCAATTTCTATTACTTTACTTTTTGGAAAAGAAGGGTGAAAATATCTGTGGTATGGAACAACAGATTGGTTCCAAATAGAGAAAGAAGTACATCAATGCTGTATATTTTCACCCTGCTTATTTAACTTATAAGCAGAGTACATCATGAGAATGTATGCACTTCATGGATGTGCTTCATCATGTGGATGAAGCACAAGCTGGAATCAAGTTTGCCAGGAGAACTATCAATAACCTCAGATATGCAGATGACACCAGCCTTATGGCAAAAGTGAAGAAGAACTAAAGAGCCTCTTGATGAAAGTGAAAGAGGAGAGTGCAAAAGTTGGCTTGAAACCGACATTCAGAAAACTAAGATCATGGCATCCAGCCCCATCACTTCATGGCAAATAGATGGGGAAACAGTGGAAATAGCGGCTGACTTCACTTTGGGGGCTTCAAAATCACTGCAGATGGTGAATGCAGCAATGAAATTAAAAGATGCTTACTCCTTGGGAGGAAAGTTATGACTAACCTAGACTGCATATTAAAAAGCAGAGACATTACTTTGCTGACAAAGGTCCATCTAGTCAAGGCTATGGTTTTTCCAGTAGTCATGTATGGATGTGACAGGTGGACTATAAGAAAAGCTGAGCACAGAAGAATTGATGCTCTTGAACTGGTGTTGGATAAGACTCTTGAGAGTCCCCTGAACTGCAAGGAAATCCAACCAGTCCATGCTAAAGGAGATCAGACCTGGGTGTTCATTGGAAGGACTGATGTTGAAGCTGAAACTCCAATACTTTGGCCACCTGATGCAAAGAGCTGACTCATTTGAAAAGACCCTGATGCTGGGAAAGACTGAGGGCAGGAGGAGAAGGGGACAACAGACTATGAGATGGTTGGATGGCATCACTGACTCAATGGACATGAGTTTGAGTAAACTCTGGGGGTTGGTGATGGACAGGGAGGCCTGGCATGCTGCAGTCCATGGGATCACAAAGAGTAAGACACTACTGGGCAACTGAACTGAACTGCACTGATGACATAGATGCCTACCATCTTTACTCAACTTAATTAGTATCCACTTTGGAGTCAAAAATTAGTCTTTGTAATGTCTTGACTTCAGATTATCAGTTTTGTTTTTTCCACAGATCACTCATCCCTGTTAACTTTCTAAATGGCTGAACATTGCCTTTGTATAGTAACTTAAATCATTTATGGTTATTGATTGATTCTTTAAATAAGTGAAGAATGTGTATGCATGTATACTTTTCTTTATTAAAAAAAACAAGCATATTTCACAAATTTAAGACTTCAAAACAGAATTTTGATAATCCAGTATGTTTTTCAGAGTAATACAATCAATAGCAGAAGTATTTCACCACATAGAGACAAAAAAAAAAAAAAGATGTTTACCAAACAGGTAAATGCCACATTGGGTAACAAGTTCTGTGTGTTATAAACTTAGATTTGAAAATTCTCAGAAATCCATGAATTATACAGACTTTATGCAACTATTTTTTCTATCATTCAATAGTTTCCATAGCAACTCTGGCTTTAAATTGTGTATATGCTACCTTGAAGACACAAAGTGTCATTCTCTCTATTTAAAGTGAAGTACTGTGTTATTTCTCAGTGTTATCTTCTGTTTAGAGAAAAAAATATACTGTCACTGTACACAACGCTGTTGTGTTAGCTTCACATTGTTTAGCTTAATGCAGATTTGAGTTCTCTTTTGTTAAAAATTTTCAAGTTGTTAAAAAGAAATAGGGCAAGTTGACAATAAAATTAAGATATTTTCCTTTCTGGTGAGAAGGAAAATTTTTAAACAGTGGGAGAAGTAAAAATATGGGAGACAAATTTAAAACTGTACTCTTAAGGTTGTACTGAAAATGAGGTTACGCATTTGCAAGAACAGAAGCCAGGCCATTCCCATTACAAGATGATTTCTGGGAACCAAGGAATATTCTGTTTCTTGATCTGGGTGCTGATTTTACAGGTACAGTCAGTTTATGATATTTGTGGAGTGGTACACTTAGGGCATGTACACTTTTCTGAATGTGTACTGTACTAAAATTTAAAATCCTTTAGAAGTTGATCTGTTCCAAAAGCTGTTTGTCTTATGTGTTGTGCAGTCAAATCTTTTCTTTAAAAAACCAGATAGTGAACATTTTAGACTTTATGAGACACCATTTCTATCTTTTGGGTTAGGGGATTTGGTTGGTTGGTTGGCTTTTTATAACTCTTTAAAATGAAAAATCATTCTTCACTTGAGAGTTGCACAAAAACAGGTCATGGGCAACATATGAAGTCAGGAGAATTTAGGATCACCAAGGGAGTGAATGCAGATAGAGAGGAAATAGAACCACAGATTAAACCCCAGGGTCTCCAACATTATGACACCTATTAAATCTAGTATTATGATAAATTACATCGCTAAATCTCCTAATATTAAGTCTTTTCATTTCTCACTTAGTCATGTTATAGTATTCTTTAATGTGCTACCAAATTTTCTTTGCTAATGCCTTTTTTTTTAGTATTTTTCGTTTTTATTTGTAAAGTGAGATAGTTTTAGTTCTCTTTTCTGTAAAATTTTTCTTGAGCTTTGTTATCAACGCTGTAGTTACATCACAAGAATTGATCTGGAAGTTTTTCTTCTTTCTCCATGCCCTAGAATATATAAAATAGCAGTAAAAGTATCTGCACTTGAAAGTTTTCATAGAAATTTTCTACAAATCTATCTAGGCTAAAGGCTTTGTAAATCTTTTTGGTAACAGCAATAAGTTAACATAGGGTTTACTCTTTGCTAGACCTTGTTCTAAGAAACTACACATAGTAACTCTAATCTTCACAACAACCCAATGAACTAAGTATTATTATCATTATCATCATCATCATCATCTCCATTTCACATCTGAGAAAACTGAAGTAAGACAGATTAAATGGGGATGGCAAGTGGACATTGTATATTTTAACAGATGGAATTCAATGTAGCAAATTGATTACATAAGTATTGGAAAGCTGAAGGAGTAAGAAAGGAATATTGAGGCAAAACAAAGGCTGGTACCACTCTTAGGGGTGTAGCAACAAAGGGGAAGAAAGTTAGAACAAGAACCTAGGAGCTTGGGGATTTCCAGGTGGTGCTAGTGGTAAAGAACCCCCTGTCAATGCAGGAGACATAAGAAACATGGGTTCGATCCCTGCATCAGGAAGATCCCCTGGAGGAGGGCATGGCAACCCACTCCAGTATTCTTGCCTGGAGAATCCCATGGACAGAGGAGCCTGGCAGGCTACAGCCCATAGGATCACATAGAGTTGGACACGAGTGAAGCAACTTAACACGTGGGAGCTTGGAGGAAGGGCCCAGCAGAATGGAGGCTTTGATCTCAGGGACATGATGAAGCTCTTTCTGGGGATGTCCTTAGAAGCAGAAGGATGTGTGACAAACAGAAACAGCAACAAATCAAAAGAAAGTCCATTCTCTGTGCTCACTATCTACAGAAGGCAGGGGGCAAAGGAACCTGTGAACTGAAGTTTGCAAAGGCCCAGCATCAGAGAACATTTTAAGATGGATTTCAGAGCTCAAGGGCAGTGGATGAAGAAGCCAGAATCTCTCCATTTTTTCCCCCTTGGTTATTGGTTTGTTGGGATTTTCTTTCTCTCCTGGGTACTTTTGTCATAATTGGCATATCTCATACATTTAAGTCATATTTTCTGAGAAAATTATTCGGCTTTTAAAATTTAATTTTATAGAGTTATACAAACTACCCTCTTATGTTTTAATTTCCTCTTTTTGTTTCATTTTCCCATTTATTATATATGTACTTTTATCCTTTTCTCTTAATTAGATTCTCATCATTTATCAATTTTTTTTCAAATCACTAGATTTTTGTTTTTGTTATGTTCTCTAACTCCTTCCATTCTGCCTTTTTCTTCATTAATTCTTTCCTTTGACTTTCTTTTGGTTTATTCTGTTCCTTTTTTATCTTTTGTGTCATGTTTTTATGGTTTCTTTTTATTGCTCTAAGTGGTTAAGGAGATAAGTTTTCTTCTGAGCATGGCTCAGGTTTCTGATATGCAGTATTTTCACTATTTTCACTAAATTCCATGCCTTCTGCTCAATTCTTCTTTTTCCTAGAGTCCTTTAATATAGCTTTAAATTACTTTTTCAAAGAGGAAAATCTTTTTCATTTTGTGCTTTTGTCATTAATTTCTAGTTTTACTGCATTGTGATAGCTGTCCATAGTCTGTCTTCATTTTGGAATTGTGACCTAATATATAGTCAATTTTATGATAGTTCCAAAGATATTTGAAAAATTATATATCCTCTATTATCAGGATACAGAGTTTGCTATATATCCCACCAGAGGTACCTTACTGATTATAATGTATAGGTTACTTACCTATACTTATTTCAGTCCCACTGATCTTACACTAAAGAGATGATTGAAAGCTTTCTATTAGCAGTATGTTTTTGCCTATTCTTTAATAATTGCCTCTATTTTCTCCTTTATGAAGTTATTAGATAAAAAGATAATTATGACAATTACATCTTTGTTGTAAATTGTATCCTTCAACACTATATAACTGTTCTAAATACAAATCGAATGATTTTTTTGTCTACTTTAATGACTTTGGAACTAAATATTTTGGACTGAAATCCTTGATTTTTATTTTTGGCTTTCATGTATATACATTTGTTTACTCTTTTATTTTTAAAATTTCATTTTTAATTTGTGTTAAATATATCTTTTAGATTCAGCACAGAATTGGCTTTTGTTCAGTGTGCAATCTAAAGATCTTTTTTGTTTCAATGGATGAATTAATTATTGCAAAAAAACATAGTTTTTGGTTTAGCTCTGTTATATTATAGGAGGAAGGCTGGATGGGGAACAGACAGATGCTCTCACTACATGGTCTCATTCATTTTCTTTTTATAGTTCTGATATTTTGGAAGGCTCCAATTTTGTTCCAGTGGTTACCCTTAGTCAGTGTTGAGAATTCCTAATATTACCCCAGTTTCAATGATTACACAGGAGACTCACAGGACAAATGCAGTTGCATTCAAACTACAATCTATTACAGTGAAAGATCAGCAAACAAGATCAGCAAAGAGCAAAAGCACTTGAGGCACAGTCTTGAGAAAACCAGACATAACTTAGAAGAGTCCTCTCCCAGTACCACATAAGATATGCTCAATTCTCCCAGTCACAGGTCATGAGGTCACATGTGAAATTCTGTCTACTAGGTAAGCTCACTAGAGACTCAATGCTCAAGAATTTTATTGAGAGTGAGTCATGCAGGCACCCTCTGTTTAGCATGCAGCAAAATTCTAGACTCCCAGAAGGAAAGCAGGTGTTTAGCGAAACCACAATGCTTGCACAAAGAGTACAGGCACAGTAAACTACTTTTATGATCTGAAAGGTAGGAACCCTCCTGAAATCCAAGTTCCTAGGCACCAGTCAAAGACTAGTCATCTGAAGAGGCTTTTAAAGGACAGCTGCGTCAGTTCTTATTGAACCCTTTTTGTAGCTATATCTTTATGTTGTCAGAACACATAATATTAACATTAGATTTTGTCCTAGAACTGTAGTTAAATGTATTCACTGCTCACTAATTATTTTGCTGAAATTTCCTCTACCATCTCTTAGTAGATTGGAGTTAGTCCACTAGTATATTCTCCTAAGAATGGCTTATGTGAACAATATACCCTTAGCTTTTGCATGTTCAATACTATATACTTGGATGACAACTTAAATAAATACAAAATTCTTGACATACATTTTTCCTCGAATAAGTTATAAATGTTCTATTATCATCTGAAATTCAATATTGCAATGGAAAAGCCTGATAACTGCCTGATTTTATCTCCCTTACAGGTGACATAATCTTTTTATCTCTTTGTCCAATATATACTGTCTTTATATTTTAACAGCCTAATTTGCTATATTCTGGGTCCTTTTTCCTTGGAATGTGATGTATCCTTTTGCTATGAGCTCAATGTTTGTATGCTCATTCACTCTATCATATCCGACTCTGTGAAACCTGATGGACTGTAGCCCACCAGGCTCTTCTGTCCATGGGATTTCCCAGGCAAGAGCACTGGTGTGAGTTGCCATTTACTTCTCCATCAACGTTTGTACCCCACCCCAAATTCATTGGTTAACCCTCAATGTGATGGTATTAGGAAGAAGGACTTTGGGAAGGTAGTTAGATCATGATATCTCCACCAAATCATGGGATTAGTATCTTCATAAAAAGAACCCCAGAAGGTTCTCTCTGCTCTCAACCATGTGAGAATACTATGAGAAGAAAGCCACCTTCAAACCAAGAAAATGTCAGATCAGCCAGCACCTTGATTTTGAGGTTCCTAGCCTCCAGAACAAGAGAAATGTTGTTTAAGCCACTTAGTCTATGATAGTTTGTTATAGCAGCCAAAACTTACTAAAATGCTTTTCAATATGTAACTTAGATTTTCTTTTTTTCAGGAGAGATTTTATAGATTTTCTTTTTTTCAGGAGAGATTTTATAAATTACATTTTTTATATAATTGCTCTATTATACCACTTTTGGTTTCCCCTATCTCATCCCGCCACTTTGGAAACTCCAATTATAAATATATTGGATCTCCTTTGTCTTTATTCTAAAGTGAAAGTGAAAGTCTTAGTCACTCAATTGTGTCTGACTCTTTGTGACCCCACGGGCTGTAGTCTGCCAGGTTCCTCTGTCCATGGAATTCTCCAGGCAAGAATACTGGAGTGAGTTACCATTCCCTTCTCCAGAGGAACTTCCCAACCCAAAGATCAAAGAGCTTTTTCTCTCTAATCATCGTATCTTCTTATTCATACTTCATTTGCTTATTTTTCCTCATTTCTTTCTTCTGTGTCCCTTACTGCACTTCCTAACATATTTGTTCTGTTTTATGATTTGAAATTTAGTCTTCACTTCTTAATTTATTTTTCTTCTTTCTCTTTTCTGAAAGCTACCCCTTTATGCTTCAACTCCTGCAACAATCTGGCTGATACTTCTTGTTGACTGTTCAGCTTTTCTGTGGTTTATTATATTTCTGATATATATATATATATATATTTATGATATTACTTGAGAGTTGCAATTGCTACATTAAAGTTTTTAATTCACACTGAAATGTAGTATTTTAATTTTCATTTGCTTCATGCAATATTTTCCAATGAGATTTCCTTCTATATAGGGGATTTTGGTGCTCTTTTCCACATTTTTCTTATTGTTTTTGTGTTTGGATACTGTTTTTAATTCATTTTTGTTATGCATTTTTAAATGAGTTGAATTTTCCTAGACCAGTTATTAATAAGAGACCCTGTGAATAGTTTTCTAGGTTTCTTTGTTCACAAGTTCTCTCTGGTATTGCTAAAATATTAGACTATTTAAAATATAATCCACAGCTCCTTTACCACTTAACACCTAGCCTGGTTCAAAAGAGCTTCTACCCCCAACTCAAATTTCCCTTGGATCCTTTGCTTATCACTGATTTCAAGGGGATATACCTCTTGATTTCCAAACTGTTCACTCTCTTTTGGAACATGGAATTTTCTAAGGCATGTCAGTGACCTCTTGACTTCCTCAGATACCTTCTGCAACTTCTTTACCCACCTTCATTAGTAATTACACCCTGTTCTGCCTCAGTCCAGTTCACAGCACTTCCCATTCAGACATGGGTCTGCTCCTTCCAGAAGTAAATGTTTGCTTCTGACTTCTAATATCCACCACTTTCTATGTTCCCAAATTCTTCATCCTATCTTCAGCACCCAAAGCCCCATCATTCCCATAAAGCTGATGTTGATTTCATTTGCCTGGGTACAATTAAAGGTAACCTAGAGTTTGTGAATTCTCTGTTTTCTAGAGAAAATAAAATTATTTATATTATCCTTATGATTTCTAAGAAAAAAAATTGTAAGATTTACAACTAAGCTATCTATGCCCCTATTATATCCATTCTGATGATTAATTTATTTCTACTGAAACTATAGGTGCAAGAAGAATTGCCAATCCTACTGACAATAAAACCAATGGTCAAAAAGGAAGTCAATGCCCTATATTTATGCTTATAAAATTTCCAAAGTATTTTAATTATATCTCCAGGATGCCTTCTGTGTCTAATGTACTTCTTAATGCCCTGTGATCTGAAGTGTTGACTCTGTAAATATCTTTTTGTCTGAGCAATGTACAGTGGAATCACAATATCACCTTTCATAAAAGGCCAGCTAATAGTGCAATTCCCCATTTAATTATCTTTTCTGGGATAAAATAACTACCTACTTTCAATTATTATACTCATCATAATTAAGTCATAGAACTGCTCTGCCTCTGAATATGTGAACAGTACATTTGAACAAAGGACAGAGAGTCAGAAAACAACTTGGAATGACTTTCTATTTACTGAAGCACTTTGCTATTACAGAAAGTGTTCCCTTTCGTGCAAATTTTTTACATTTCGTACAAAGGCTTTCAAGGAAAGCATTTCAAGTAAGTGTTCATGAGTGGTTTAAAAAGTTGCCCAAGGAAGTTGTACAATCCTGGGCTTGAATCTTAGGGTCTTTGCTTGTCATCTATTTGACTTTCAAAGCTTCACTTTCTTCATATTTACATAACCCATTTGTCCAACCCATATTGCTTTGGGATACGCAGCAAAGTCATTCTTTTAATATCCAAATAGTACATCTCAAATCCCACTCTGTGAATCTCAGTTCATACTCCTTCTAACCATTTCCTCCAATCCAAGTGCTGCTTTCTCTGTCCATAGCAAAAATCCTATTTAAAATTGTCACAGAATACCATCAGCTCATGCAAAGAGATAGCTTCCCTGATGCTGGCTCTTCATACACTAAACCTGGGAATCCAGGGAAATTTCACCCGAATTCCTGATAATTGTCTTCAGTGCTGCCTCCTACAACAGTTCCCCAGGAGAATGGGACGTGGAAGGATTTTAGTATCAGTGATGTGTTAAGTCCAAAACCAGCCCTCTTCCTCCAATCACTCAAGTCATGTGCACATACTTCTCCCTTGACTCACAAGGCACACCTTATTGTTATTATTATTGCCGTGGTTAGAACATAGTAAAGATTATATAAATTTTTGTTGGGTATATGAATGGATGGGTAGATAAATACAGACTATCTTCCCCCTCACATTGTAAACTTAAATAAAAGAATACACAGAAAGTGTCAGCATAAAGCAGTACAGTACTTAAAAAATATTAGCTTCCTGTTATTTTTGGTGACAATATTAAGTGAAAAATCTCTAATTTATTATATGCTTCAAAACATGATTTTAAAAAGCAACAAATACCCACTCTTGAAATAAGAGTTAATCCTTCAGTGTCTATAGTTACAAACGTGAATGAAATTAGCAATTAAGTTTTACCTCAGTATCAACAACCTTGAAACCATAGCTTCCAATTATGTAAAATACCACAGACCTCACTTCATCACTTTGAACCACTGAATCTAAACATTTCTAGTTCTTTTGATAAAAAGGCTTATTTTTATCCTACCTTTGGAAAAAATAAGTAGATAAGGCATGGCAGCAATGTATTTCTACAGTCAAGGAGAAAGAAAAAATTCTCTAAGAAATTTACATTTCAAATTTACTTGAATAAGCAAGAGTGTTCAAATTCTTTGTCATACTAATTTCATAGCTCTTGAAACAATTGTGAATATCATACATATTTCCTTGGAATATTATCATTTTTTGAAAACAATTTCTTTAATAAACCATTTGCTTTATGCTATTATTATAACATGATTTTTTATTATGATTAATTACTATGCCCACTTTATTCACAGGGTTTCAAATGTAAACAATTTTATTCAGGGTTGTCTCATACTCTTTGCTTCACAGTCTCCAGAGAATCTATAATTGTGATGAGACATTGTAGACATGAAATGAATATTTATGGAATTAATGAAATGTGTGTGATACCAAGTATGCATCATTTTGGTAAACAACTGAAAAACTACTGCTGAATAAGTTTGAAGCCTATGCTTGTTTTCTCCTGAGTGTCATTTAACCATTTATTTAATCAGTGCTAAATAGGAGACTATGCTAGAATTGAGAATCATTATGGAGGCATAAAAAGTGGGGGAACTGGGATTTTTAAAAATTAAAAAGTGTAGTCTTGAATTAGGGGAGAGAGAATTTTTTTTTGCCTTTCTTTTGCATTTCTGTCCCCATAAATTCTATATAAATGTCAATTCAGTAAACTCAGTAAGTCCCTTGATTAGACTATCCAGGCTTAAGAAGATGATAATGAAACTTAAAAAGATATTTTATAATAACTATAAATGGAGTATAGCCTTTAAAAATTGGGAATCAATACATTGTACTCCTGTAAATTATATAATACTATACATCCACTATACGTCAATTTAAAAAATTCTGAAGGAAAATAAAAAGAAGTTGACAGTGAAAATAATCATACAACACTGATATTCACATCAGGTTAGTTACTAAATTGTCTTGTGAGGTCCAGCCAGACCACACTTTTATTACAAAGGTAGGAGATGAGAGCTTTCCTGAAAGGAATACATTTCTCCTTTCTATCATCCCATGAAAAGATTAATCCGATCAGAAAACAGAATCTAAAGATTGGAAGATAGAAAGATATCTATTTACGTCTAGAGCTAAAACCATTTGGACTAAGAATCTGAGCGCCAGAGAGGCTCAGCCCATTCTGAATATGGGATCTCTTCACCACATAAAACCATACAGAAACCAGGTGGTTCTGTGAAGTTTGGGGTTTTTGTGGTAACAATAAGAATCATACAGACAAGGGATGACATTCTGAGATTACCAAGTCCTCTGACATCAAAAGAATCAGAGACTGAGTTCTGGATGCATTTGTGAATGATTAAAACACAATCAGACACAAGGTTAATCTCAAAAATATACAAACAGCTCATGCAACTCAATATCACAAAAAAAAAAAAAAATGGGCAGAAGACCAAAACAGACATTTCTCCAAAGAAGACATACAGATAGCCAACAAACACATGAAAGGATCTTCAACATCACTAATTATCAGAGAAATACAAATCAAAACTATAATGAGGTATCACCTCACACCAGTCAGAACAGCCATCATCAAAAAAATCTCAAAAAGTAAATGCTGCAGAGTGTGGAGAAAATGCAACACTCCTACACCGTTGGTGGGAATGTAAACTGGTACAGCCACAATGGAGAACAGTATAGACGTTCCTTAAAAAAAACAGAACTAGAGTTACCTTATGATATAGCAGTTCCACTCTTGGGCATATATCTGGAGAAAATCATAATTCAAAGAGATACATAAACCCCAGTGTTCACTACAGCATGATTTACAATAGCCCAGAAAAGGAAGGAACCCAGATGTCCACTGATGGAAGAACGGATACAGAAGATGTGGCATATATATACAATGGAATATTATTCAGCCATAAAAATAATTAAATAATGCCATTTGCAGTGACATAGATGGACCTAGAGATTGTCATATTTAGAGAAGTAAGTCAGACAATGAAAAATATTATATGATATTGCTTATATGTGGAATTCAAACATAGGGTAAAAATCAACCTATTTACAAGAAAGAAACAGAGTCACAGATAAAGAAAACAAATTTATGGTTACCAAGAAGGGAAGGGGCAGAGAGATAATTTGGGCGATTGGGGTTGACATATACACACTCTACTGTGCGTGCTGCGATTAATCACTCAGCCATGTCCAACTCTTTAGGATCCCATGGACTAGCTGGCCAGACTCCTCTGTCCATGGGGATTGTCCAGGCAAGTATACTGGAGTGGGTTGCCATGCCCTCCTGCAGAGGATCTTCCCAACCCAGGCATCAAACCCAGGTCTCCCTCATTACAGGCAGATTCTTTACCATCTGAGCTACCAGGGAAGCTCAAGAACACTGGAGTGGGTAGCCTATTCTTTCTCCAGGGGAACTTCCTGACCCAGGAATTGAATGGGGATCTCCTGTATTGCAGACAGATTATTTATTAGATGAACTAGTGGGAAGCCCACACATACTACTATATACAAAATAAATAACTAATAGGAACCTGTTGTATAGTACAGAGAACTCTACTCAACACTCTGTAATGACCTATATGGCAACAGAATCTAAAAAGAGTGGATATATATATATGTATAGGCTTCCATTTTGGCTTAGCTGGTAAAGAATCTACCTGCAATGTGGAAGACCTGGGTTCAATCCCTGGGTTGGGAAGATCCCCTGGAAAAGGGAAAGGCTACCCACTCCAGTATTCTGGCCTGGAGAATTCCATGGACTGTATATTCCATGGGGTCACAATGAGACCTATATGGGAACAGAATCTAAATAGAGTCATAATGGGACCTATATGGGAATAGAATCTAAGAAAGAGTGGATATATGTATATGTATAACTGATTCACTTTGCTGTACAGCAGAAACTAACATAACATTGTAAATCAACTATACTCTAATAAAAATTAATTTTTAAAAAAATGACCAGTTAGGCCCCACTAAGCCCCTGGGGATTAAAGAGCATATTGATGAGAGTCTCTAAGGACAGACTGGATAGAAGGCCTGCTAATACATAAACCCACGGATATTCAGAATTGCTGCATCTGGGAATATCAATCACTGTATTCCAATCTGAATATACCAGTTACATTTGGAAAGAAGTATTAAACTGAACCTCTGAGAAGAAATTAGGTTTGAAATCGCAAAAGCAAGAATTTTGTGTCATGAGAAAAACAGACTGTAGTGATGTAAGTTCTAGGGGCATGATATGCAGGAAGCAAAATCTTTTAAAACAATTTTTTAAATATAAACATTTTAAAAATTCTGATCTTTGAATATTCTTGTATCAATTTATATAATAATCATACATACTTTCACTGACTATTGAAATATAGCATTTTAACACTAAAACTCATAAACTCATGGAATCTAAGAGTTGTGAAGGTGTTAGTCATGTCTGACTCATTGGGATCCCAACAACTGTAGCCTGCCAGGCTCCTCTGTCCATGAAATTCTCCAGGCAAGAATCCTGGAGTGGGTTGCCATTCCCTTCTCCAAGGAATCTATCCCACTCAGGGATCAAAGTCATTTATGAGGGCATCAGGATCAATTTCCCCTCTATAGTAATTCAGATTCCCTTATATAATGTCCCAAACCACAGAACCACAATAAGGAACTGTGTTCTTGTGTTCAGATCATCTTGATGATCTGAGTAGGATGAACCAATCTTTTAACATTTAATGGGATTAAAAGGAGCATCACCTAGTTATGACTCAACCCTCTTATAAGAACTCTTGAATAGGCTCCCTTACCAATTAATTCCTACTAAAGGAAACATATTAAATACTGCTTAAAATTCAAGTTCATCTCTAAAGAAGAAAAAATAAAACTACTGAATCTGAGGGCTTCCTAACTAGCATTTGTTTGTGGGAGTAGAGCACAGCCTCCGTTGGAATTCAGAATGAACTTTAGACTAAAATCCTGATGGAGACACACAACAACGTTATTTTCTTAGCTCCTAGGACTTAACTTCTTTTCATGAACCATAGAATATTTTTAAATCTACAATAAACATTTCTAGTGTTGGTGGTATGACATTATGTTAATTTGGCTGTAAATCACTCACACATATTGTAAAATAATAAGAAATGTTGGGGCTGATCATGAATACACTGGTTTGTCTCATTATCTGCACTGTAGGATAATGTCTCAATAAGGATTTTAAATTTTTTGAAAGGAGCTTTTAAGTACTCACATAGTGCTGGCCCTATTTCACATACAGAAAGGGGCACACAAGACATGCAGATGGCTTTTAATTATGCACTGCTTCTAATTATACCACTTAGGGTTAGCTTATTGGCCTCTCTCCTCTGTCAGAAAGGATCAGCTCAGAGGATTTGGATCTTCAATGTCTTGCATTTAAGGCTTTTCAGTTCTTTAAGCTGATACATTGTCAGCACAATGCTGAAAAATAAAAACTTTGTGTTGTAGAGAACCTTTCAGAAGGTGTTATTAGAATCTATAAAGACACCTTTCAGAAGGTGTCTTAGATAAAGTCATGTTGCCTAGACTGGTTCCTGTAATACTGTCTTGGATTCTCTAATTAGAAAACTAAAATGGTTTCTCTAAGGATTCCTCTTAATGCTGTTCCAAAATTTAAGCTCTTTTGGGTAACTTCCAAGCAAAACATACATTTTTGAAGGGTCAGAGGCTTTCAAAATTTCCATGATGAGTAAGAGTATACTTTACAAGTGTTTTGACAGAACTGCTGTTGCAGATATTACTAGAATTCTATTCAATACATAAAAGAGTTTTCTAGCAGCATAAAAGTACTGGAAGAAATGAATACTAAATATCTTAAGAAAAATATTCTCAGCAATTTTTAAACAGTTAACAAGATGGAGTTCCTTGAAGGAAATTATGACAATGCTCTCCTTGTGGCAATTACTAGCCTTTGTATTATGTCTGGCCTTATTTTTTTAAGTCACCAAATAGAAAATGTGCTGAGTTATAAAATACAAACTACAACAGAACATGTGTGAGAAATATTTTTAGATAATTAAACAATAAGCCTTATCATTTGTCAAAAAAAGATGATAGAATGGAATAAAAATTATTTAGGATTCTAAGTCCAGATGACACAGCATCACTACTAGAGGTCATGGGAAGAAGTTAACTGACAGAAAAATAGCAGTAAAAAGGAAGATTTGAGCTCATTTTTTAGCTGTAATAGAGTTTGTGGAAGCCAAATATGTGGAAGTATGAAGAAAAGATTTATGTGGCATAAAGAATTATTAATACATGAATTGTATTATTAGAAAATGTAAATGTACTCTCTTTTGGAATTATTATAGCTGCTTAGATAGTCAATTTTCTTAGACATTAACCCTCCAAGATGAATGTGAATGCTCTACTCTCCTTAGAGCTCTAGCTCATCTATGTGTAGGATAATCCTGGAAAAACTCAGTGGGGCTGAGACTTATCTTTTTCTCAGGAACTCAGATTTTGACACCAGGTAGATGGCTTCTATTTTCTGTAGGTCACTGAAATTTAAGTGTAAAATCACCAAGGTAATTTGGCTTAACTTGTCATCATAAGCTGCTTCCTTGAAATATATTCTCTGTTCTCTTTTATACCAAGCAGATTTAAAACAAATTTCTTTTATCTCCTTAAGAATCATAGCTCATGCTTTACAGATGTAACAGTTATTATACTATTCTAAGTATTTGGTATAATTAGTCTTTTCTTATGTGTTAACCCATGTTCAACAATTTAACCTCTTCCAGTTGAGCAATATCATAGGAAAATGGCCATCTTAATACTTCATAAGTCAGTCAAAATCCTAACTAATTTAAAGTAGATTGATAGCTGCCAATACTTCTTCTGAGTATTTTCTAATCTTGACTGACATACACATTACTAGATCAGTCACGCTAAGGTAATTTCAGATATCTCAAAAAGAAAATGAGATTTTTCACTAAAATAAAAAAGTTAGCCCTTTGAATAGCTCTGACTCAAAGTTTCAGGAAGATGGAAACAGGAAAATATTCAGTGTCAGGAGTTGATCGGGATAAAACAATAAAGTACCATATATACTTACCATATTGGCAAAAACAAAAAGTTATTTTAACCAATGTGCTGGAAAATAGAAAATAAGAGTTAATTTGAGAAGACCATAAACTGTATTGGAAAAATTAGAACCAGAGAGCCTAGAAGAAAACATAAGAGAATGTCTTTGTAACCTTGCAGTAGGTAAAAAGTTCATAAAATACATAAGAAACAGCTAAATACAAAAGAAAAAAATGATATATTTATCCTAACTATAATTTCTCCTTATAAAAGCTACACTCTAGAAAATAAAATTCACAACAGATATATCTGATGAACTTGTGTTCAAAATATATAAAGAACTCCTATAAACAAACAATAAAAAGAAAATTAAATTTGCAAAAATGGACAAAAGACCTGAACAAATCCTTTATAGAAGATATAGGAACAGCCAGTAAGCATTAAAAGGAGCTCAACATCCTTAGTCAAAATGAAAACACAAATTTACATTCTCAGAGCCACTTGAATGGCTAAAATCTAGGACCAATAATACAACTGTTTGCTGGGATAAGAAGCACCTAGAACTCTCACACATTGCTGCTGGGGGAAGCATAAAGTTGTACAACCATTTCTCAGAGATACATGTCAGTTTCCTTAAAAGTTAAATAGGCATCTAACGTACGACCCAGCAATCCCACCTTGGGTATTTTCAAGACAAATTAAATGAAAAACATATTCACAAAAAGTCATATTTTTTATAGCCCAAACCTGGACATAACAGAAGTATTTATCAATCAGAGAGATTTTTTTCTCAATGTAGTAACATCATATAACAGCACATCACTGATATTTGCAACAACAAGGATGAATCTAAAAAAAATGAAAGCAAAGAAGGTAGAAAGGAAATACCTCCTGTATTATTCTATCTATATGAAGTTCAAAAATAGGCAAAATTAGAACTCAAGACAATATTTGCCTCTGTGGGATGGGGATTAAGGGAAGAGGCACAATATAACTTTCTAGGTAATGGCAATATTCTATACCTTTTTTGGTGTATGACAGTTATATGAGCATATGCAAAAACTTAAGGAACTGAGCACTTAAGACCTATGGACTTATTCTGTGCAAATTACCTCAAAAACACTTTTACAAATGTAACACTGTATAGCAATCTATCTATCTATCTATATATAGATAGATACATACATATATATAAATATTCCTAGTGGTAAGGTAAATTAAAGCAGAAATACTGGCAGTAAATTTGATAATGAATCTCAAAAATGTGAAAGGACTTTGACCAAGTAATTCTATTTACAGTAATTTATTTTGGGGAAATGATTAGAGATCTCTATAGGTGCACATATGCACATATATACAGAAGGGTGTGTTTACTGTGTATAAGATTTATAGCAGTAGAATTTTCATTCCAGTATTATTCAGTTCAGTTCAGTCACTCAGTCTTGCCAATTCTCTGCAATGCCATGGACTGCACCACACCAGGCCTTCCTGTCCATCACCAGCTCCTGGAGTGTACTCAAATTCATGTCCATTGAGTCAGTGATGCCATCCAACCGTTTCATCCTCTGTCGTCCTCGTCTCCTATCGCCTTCAATCTTTCCCAGCATCAGGGTCTTTTCAAATGAGTCAGCTCTTCGCATCAGGTGGCCAAAGTATTGGAGTTTCAACATCAGTCCTTCCAATGAACACCCAAGACTGATCTCCTTTAGGATAGACTAGTTGGATCTCCTTGCAGTCCAAGGGACTCTCAAGAGTCTTCTCCAACACCACAGTCCAAAAGCATCAATTCTTCTGAGCTCAGCTTTCTTTATAGTCCAACTCTCACATCCATACATGACTATTGGAAAAACCATAGTCCTGACTAGTTGGACCTTTGTTGACAAAGTAATGTCTCTGCTTTTTAATATGCTGTCTAGGTTGGTCATAACTTTCCTTCCAAGGCGTAAGCATCTTTTAATTTCATGTCTTCAGTCACCATCTGCAGTGATTTTGGAACCCAGAAAAATAAAGCCAGCCACTATTTCCACTGTTTCCCCATCTATTTGCCATGAAGTGATGGAACCGGTTATCATGATCTTAGTTTTCTGAATGTTGAGCTTTAAGCCAACTTTTTCACTCTCCTCTTTCACTTTTGTCAAGAGGCTCTTCAGTTCTTCTTCACTTTCTGCCAAAAGGGTGGTGTCATCTGCATATCTGAGGCTATTGATATTTCTCCCAGCAATCTTGATTCCAGCTTGTGCTTCATCCAGCTCAGCATTTCTCATGATGTACTCTGCCTATAAGTTAAATATACAGCCTCAACATACTCCTTTTCCTATTTCCTAGTTCCAGTATTATTAACAATATAGAAAAACTGGAACAACCTAAATGCCCAATGATAGGGGTTTAGTTAAATAATTAATAACATATCTGTAGCTTGAATATCAATGCTGCTGTTTAGTCACTAAGTTGTGTCCAACTCTTCATGACACCATAGACTGACTGTAGCCCTCCAGGTTCCTCTCTCCATGGGATTTCCCAGCCAAGAATACTGAAGTGGATTGCCATTTCCTTCTCCAACCTTGAATATTACTTAACCATTGAAAATTTTAATGGTAAATAAAAGTATTTTTCAATGATAGTAAATTTAAAGAGGAATTTTAAAAACAGTATATACAACATGAATATTAATTTGGCTGCTTTGACAATAGCAGTGGTTTAAACAAGATGGAAGTTTTATTTTTTTCCTTCTATGAGAGCTGCTGTTCACTCTTGTCAGGTAGGTAGCTCTGCTCTACACAATAATCTGAAGATCTGGATCTTTCTGTTTAGTTGTTCCACAACCCCTGGGGTATCTTCTACAAGATTAAAGCTGGCTCACTAACACCATGTCTGCTTTTCATCACAAGGAGTGAAAGAAAAAGGGGAAGATGTGGTGTTGAAGAAAACTCTTGAGAGTTTGGACTGCAAGGAGATCCAACAAGTCCATCCTAAAGGAGATCAGTCCTCGGTGTTCATTGGAAGGACTGATGTTGAAGCTGAAACTCCAATGCTTTGGCCACCTCATGCGAAGAGTTGACTCATTAGAAAAGACCCTGATGGGAGAGGAGGAGGATACTTGCAGATCCTGGACATTTACATGGCTCAGTTGTATGATGACTAGGTTATTTCCATTTAAAATCTAAACATAAATATGACTAAAGAATATGTCAACCTGATTGGTTAAGAAAGAGTGAATAAGTGTCAAGCTAATCAACTACTAAATCTGATAATTTATCTGTAAAGCTAAAACCAAGGCAGTCCCTTTCTCTGCACCCTGACTTATTTAAAAATTAGCATTATTTAAATAGATGCATCTCCATAAAAAGAAGCTTTTGCTCTCTGAGCTGTTATGCCTACCTGACTTTCTTAATCTGAGTAATGGCTCAAGTCATTTAACATGTTTTCAAAATTTAATGTGTCCAATTTTATCCTTTCCATTTCCTACTATTATATCATCCTTAAACTTATTTTTATATCAACTTATCATGGTAGCTCAGCTGGTAAAGAATCCGCCTACAATGCAAGAGACTTCAGTTCTATTCCTGGGTCTGGAAGACACCCCTGGAGAAGGGATAGACTACCCACTCCAGTATTTTGGGGCTTCCCTGGTGGCTCAGACAGTAAAGAATTAGCCTGCAATATGGGAGACCTTGGTTTGAGCCCTGGATTGGGAAGATCCCCTGGAGAAGGGAATGGCTACCCACTTCAGTATTCTGGCCTGGAGAATTCCATGGACAGAGGGGCCTGGCAGGCCACAGTCCATGGGGTTGCAGAGAGTCAGACATGACTGAGCAACTCTTACTTACTCACTCACTCATCCTTATCTCACTATCTTACCCTCTTCCCTAGACAGTAATAATCACATTAGAATGGTTTTAATCCAAACCAATTTCAGATTAACAAGCTATTCTACAACAAATAAACTATTTTACATATTTATTTTGACTATAAAATAGCAAAAGCTTACAGAGTAATTTAATTGTTTATAATCTATCATCACATCAGTATTACCTGATTCCTAATTAGAATCAAGCAGGAGATCAGGTACTGTTATCCAGCTTGGTTTCCACTAAAGCAACCTTTATGAATCAAGAGTACCTGGCAAGGAAGTATAGGCATGAAAGTAGTCCTTTTTGCCAATCCATTAAATAGATAAGATAGAAGCATAGAAATATCAACGAATCCATTAAGGACTAATAAAAGCAACCAGAATAACAGTGCAGATAATTTTGTCTGATCCCCTTTCCCAGACATGCAGGAGTACACAAACTGAGCAAAGACTAATGATAGGGAGCAAAGGTTTTCCCAGAGGTTGCAGTGCATTAAACCAACCTTCGTGATCTGAGGGTGAAGGTCAAAATGGACACCAAAAGCAATCTCTGGCAGATATCACAAGCAGGTTATCAGTCTAAATGGGGTAGGCTAAATGAGAGAAACAGAATAGAGCCTACAAGCCAGAAACCATGGAAACAAGAGAAAGATGAGAGTGTCCAAACTGGAGAGTGAGAAGCAGAGCATGAAGGAATTTCTTGAGATACAGAAGCACAATTTTAGCAACTTTTTATAGAAAAATTACCATACTGTGCATGAAATGAAAATGTGCTATTAAGGTCATTATACACCCAGTTCATGCAAAGCTGGGCTCAATAAAGGACAGAAATGGTATGGAATTAACAGAAGCAGAAGATATTAAGAAGAGGTGGCAAGAATACACAAAGAACTGTACAAAAAAGATCTTCACAACCCAGATAATCATGATGGTGTGAACACTCACCTAGAGCCAGACATCCTGGAATGTGAAGTCAAGTGGGCCTTCAGATGCATCACTATGAACAAAGCTAGTGGAGGTGATGGAATTCTAGTTGAGCTATTTCAAATCCTGAAAGATGACGCTGTGAAAGTGCTGCACAGCAAATTTGGAAAACTCAGTAGTGGCCACAGGACTGGAAAAAGTCAGTTTTCATTCCAATCACAAAGAAAGATAATGCCAAAGAATTCTCAAACTACCACACAATTGCACTCATCTCACATTCTAGTAAAGTAATGCTCAAAATTTTCCAAGCTAGGCTTCAGCAATACATGAACCATGAACTTCCAGATGTTCAAGTTGGTTTTAGAAAAGGCAGAGGAACCAGAGATTAAATTGCCAACATCCACTGGATCATCAAAAAAGAGAATTCCAGAAAAATATCTATTTCTGCTTTATTGACTATGCCAAAGCCTTTGACTATGTGGGTCACAATAAACTGTGGAAAATTCTGAAACAGATGGGAATACCAGACCACTTGACCTGCCTCTTGAGAAACCTGTATGCAGGTCAGAAAGCAACAGTTAGAACTGGACATGGGCCAACAGACTGGTTCCAAATAGGAAAAGGAGTACATCAAGGCTCTATATTGTCACCCTGCTTATTTAACTTATATGCAGAGTACATCATAAGAAACAATGGGCCGGATGAAGCACAAGCTGGAATCAAGATTTTGGGGAGAAATATCAATAACCTCAGATACACAGATGACACCACCCTTATGGCAGAAAGTGAAGAAGAACTGAAGAGCCTCTTGATGAAAGTGAAAGAGGAGAGTAAAAAAGCTGGCTTAAAGCTCAACATTCAAAAAACTAAGATCATGGCAACTGGTCCCATCACTTCATGGCAAATAGATGGGGAACAGTGCAAACAGTGGCTGACTTTTTTGGGGGGGCCTCTAAAATCACTGAAGATGGTGATTGCAGCCATGAAATTAAAAGATGCTTACGCCTTGGAAGGAAAGTTATGACCAACCTAGACAGCATATTAAAAAGCAGAGACATTACTTTGCCAACAAAGGTCCATCTAGTCAAAGCTATGGTTTTTCCAGTAGTCACGTAAGGATGTGACAGTTGGACTATAAGGAAAGCTGAGCACTGAAGAATTGATGCTTTTGAACTGTGGTGTTGGAGAAGACTCTTGAGAGTCCCTTGGACTGCAAGGAGATCAAACCAGTCCATCTTAAACAAGATCAGTCCTGGGTGTTCATTGGAAGGACTGATGTTGAAGCTGAAACTCCAGTACTTTGGCCACCTGATGCAAAGAGCTGACTCACTGGAAAAGACCCTGATACTGGGAAAGATTGAGGACAGGAGGAGAAGGGGACAACAGAGATGAGATGGTTGTATGGCATCACCAACTCAATGCACATGAGTTTGAGTAGACTTCAGGAGTTGGTGATGGACAGGGAGGCCTGGCATGCTATATTCCATTGGGTGGCAAAGGGTCGGACACGACTGAGCAACTGAACTGAACTGAACAGGCATATGTGGTTTAGTTTGCACATTAGCCCTTACACTGAATTGCTTCTTCCTCATGGAGACTTTTCTATTTGATAATTAGAAGCATGAACACATGATATACTTGGCCAAAGTGGTTCATTCCTCTATTCACAATGATGGAGCCACATAATGGGCATATAACTCAAACCAGACCATATCTACTAGATTTAATAAAAGAACACTGAGATGGATAATGTCTCCTATGCACTTCTGTGAGAACCATGGAAGCCTGGAACTGCCAATGGCATAGAAGATGCCTGACAATGAAATCAAAGCGAGAAAAGTGGAGCCAAGCTACAGAGCTACAGAGCCAAGATACAGGGGCAGTATCTAGAATGGCCTGTGAGCTCCTGGATCCAGTCTTATTTGAGGACAACTGAACTGTACTTTTCAGTTAAATGAACAATTAATTTTAGACATAAATAAAAATCATATATTACCTCTATATCCTTATTTGTAAAACAAATGGGAATATACTCTGTACACTGCTCCACATACTGATTTTTTTCACTTAACAACACATTTGTAGACTGCTCATATTAGCACTTACAGATCTACTTTATTATTCTTTAATAGCTGGATAAAACTCCATTGTGTGGGTATGGCACGGTATATTCTATCTCTTCACTGGTCAACATTTAGGACGTTTACAATCAGTTGCTAAATCAAACTAAACAATGAATATCCCTAGACTTGTGTCTTAAGTGTTTTTGTGCTGCATGAAAATATATCCGTAGGCTTTCAGGAAGCAACTGAAAGGCTGATTCTGAAATTTAAATAGAAATTCCAAAGATCTAAAACAGTCAACACAATTTTACAGAAGAAACTGAACCATTCACAAAATGGATTTCAAGACATTCTAAAGTTGAAGTAATCAGGACTGTAGCTTTAGTATAGGAATGAGTGAAGAGATCAATGTAACATGATGTAGAGTTCAGGAAAAAAACTGTACATGCACACTTCACTGAATTTCAACAAAGATACTAAAATAACAATGGGGAAAGAAAAATCTTCTCAATAAATTGAACTGAAACAACTAGAAAAAAAATGTAGAAAATATGAACTTTAACCTGTATCTCATGGAGAATCCCAGGGACAAAGGAGCCTGGTGGGCTGCCATCTATGGGGTCACACAGAGTCAGACACGACTGAAGCGACTTAGCAGTAGCAGCAGCATACCATACACAAAAATTAATTTGAAACAGATCATAAACCTAAGTGTATACAGACACACCTCAGCCATATTGCAGGTTTGGTTCCAGATCACCACAGGAGATGCCCAAGGAGAAGTGGAGAGACAAGGGAACAGCCAGTCAGAGGAGCTAACAGAACACACACAACATTTAACCATTAAGTTTGCCATCTCATAAGGGTGGAGTTTATGATGCCTCAAAATGATCATAATAGTCACATTGAAGATCACTAATCACAGATCCCTATAACAAATATAACAATTTGTGAAAAAGTTTGAAACTTTGTGAGAACTGCCAAAATGTGACACAGAAATGAAATGAGCAAATGCTGTTGGAAAAACGATGCTAATAGCCTTAATCAAATCAATGTTGCCACAGGTCTTCAATTTAAAAAAAAAAAAAAAAAGAAGCAAAATCTCCAAATCGCAACAAATTGAAATGCAACAAAATAAGGTATACCTGTACACTAAAACCACAAGGCTTACCAGAAGAAAATTCATTCAGGAGAGTATCTCTACAACCTTGGGCAAAAGTCCTGAATAGATACTTCACTAAAGAAGATGTATGCATGGCCAATTAGCGCGTGAAAAGGTGCTCAGCATCGTCAGCAGAGAAATGCAAAATACAACTAGTTAGCTACCACTTCACAGCTAATGGAATAACTTAAATTTAAAAAATGATAACGCCAAACGTTAGCAAAGAAATGTTGCAATAGACATTAAGACAGCATACATGCTGGTGAAAGTATAAAATCGTACAATCACTTTGTGTGTGTGTTAGGTGCTCAGCCATGTCCGACTCTTTGTGACCCCTGTGGACTGTGGACCGCCAGGCTCCTCTGTCCATGTAATTCTCCAAGCAAGAATACTGGAGTGGGTAGCCATTTCCTTCTCCAAGCGAGCTTTCCAACCAAGGGATTGAACCCGGGTTTGCCACAGTGCGGTCAGATTCTCTACTGTCTGAGCCACCTTACAGTCACTTTATAAAACTGTTGAGCGGCTTGTCACATTAAACATATACTTACACCATGACCCAGCAATACAATTCCTAAGAATTTACCCAAGAGAAATGAAAGCCATGAGCACAAGAAGTCTTACACAAAAGTGTTCATAACATTATTCATGATAATCAAAAACAACAAACACATCATCAGTAGAGAAATAAGTTCTCGTACACTCAAAACATGAAACACTATCCGGCAATAAAGAACGGCCTTTTCACAGTCCTGTTCATATTCCTAATGGAGAGTTTGTCAGGGTTTCTTTGGTTTTTAAAAGAACAGTTCCACAGGACAATAATCACAAAGCAGTCACAAAGAGGCAGACACAACTTGGGGACTAAACAACAACAAAAATATTTTCAAACACTCTTGTGGTCCCACTGGGTGCTGTGCTTCTGGCTGGGGAGAGGTTTCCCTCAGGCCCATTAACTCATTCAAAAATTGTGTTGTTAAAATCATGGTCCTTTCTGGGGAAGGTGCTCCCACGAGCTCTAGCACTGGCCAGCGAAAACACCAGCAACATCATCACCAACCCTTTACACCATCACAAGGGTTGAAAAGCCTTGTTTGAACAGGAAATAAGATTAAAACGGCTGTGCTGCGGCGTTTTACCTGTATGCCGTTTGGGCGCTCATGCGCCCAAGGAGACACGCCAGGGGTTTTTAATTAACTTGGATCACTTAATTGACTTGTAAGGAAGTCAATTTAGTTGACTTGTAAGTAAGTAACATCATGGACTTAATGGATGTGAATGTGAGCAAACTCTGGGAGATAGCGGAGGACAGAGAAGCCTCGTGTGCTATGTAGTCCACGGGGTAGCAGAGTCAGACACGATTTATTGACTGAACAAGTATCAGTAGAAAATAAGGATATTGATATTTTATCAGTTTTATCTATCAAAGTATTTTCCCAAGATATCTTTCTTTTGCCACTTATTTTTTTTCATAATCTTTCACATTATTTTATAACTTTTAATATGTGTAATTATTTTCTTTGTTAAATACTGCCTATGAAGTCTCACAAGGTTTCCCTGGTAGCTCAGCTGGTAAAGAATCCACCTGAAATGCAGGAGGCCTGGTTCAATTCCTGGGTCAGGAAGATACCTGGAGAAGAAAAAGGCTACCTACTCCAGTATTCGTGGGCTTCCCTTTTAGCTCAAATGGTAAAGAATCTGTCAGTAATGCAGGATGCCTGGGTTTGATCCCTGGGTTGGGAAGATCCCCTGGAGAAGGGAAGAGCTACCCACTCCAATATTCTTGCCTGGAGAATTCCATGGACAGAGGAGCGTGGCAGGTTACAGTCCATGGGGTTGCAAAGAGTCTGACACGACTGAGTGACTAAACACACACATACACACACACACACACACGAAGTCTCACCATATCAAGAAAATGCTTATGCATTCTATAAACATCTTGTCACTAACAGCTACTTTAGATTCTAAAATGCATTTAAAATTTTAATTCCATAAATATAGGCGTGTGTTTTTGGCCTCTAGCAGAAATAGAATAAACTCTATAATGGTAAATATCTTTTTGTCTTACTAGCCTTGGCCTGTGTCAAATACATTTGTAAACCATTTTGCTTGTAGTATCTTAATACAGGGAAGAAAGGAAAATACATGTGCCCCTTTAAGGAACAGAAACACCAGTCATCATGCGAGCCATAGATTTAAATGTGTTCCATGACTCTCTGTCCTTATATTCAGTATCCAATCTATCCATCAATTTCTCCAAAACATATCTCTAATATGTTCGGTTCTCTCCCTCCCCATCCCTACCATCTCAGGTCAAGCCACCCTCATCTTCCATTAGAACTATCACTATAACCCCCCTAGTGTCACCTTTCTTCCACTGTGACCTCTCCACCATCCATTCTCAACCCAGCAGCCAGAGTGCTGATTTTATCATTTACATAATACAGTCCTTTTCTCTTATTTAAAACTTCTAACGACATTCCAATCACAATTAAAATAAAAACCAACTTCTTTCATAGCTCACAAAGCCCTAGGTGCCCTTGCTTTCCTTTCCACCCACATCTTGGGCTACTCTCTTCCTCGTACACTGAACTTTATCACAAAAGCCTTGCTTAAGCTCCTCTAACACACACTGAAGTTCTTGAGAACCTTTTGTCTCTTGCAAGCTGTTCCCTAGAGTTAAGTACTCCTCTTTCAGCCCCAACCCCTCCAATCTTTGCATAGTTTGCCAGCTACCTTGTCAGGGAAGTTTCCTTTGGCCTTGCAGTCACACCATAAGATGTCACCCAATTTAATTCTCTGCACAATAATTGTCACTTTGATTTTTTGTTTGTGTTCACTATTTACTAGCATATTTTTGTCTGCCCTCACTAAAATGTAAGTTCCAGGTTTTCAGACCTTGTCTTTCTTAACACTATATGCTACTGCTAAGTCGCTTCAGTTGTGTCTGACTCTGTGTGACCCCATAGATGGAAGCCTACCAGGCTCCCCCATCCCTGAGATTCTCCAGGCAAGGATACTGGAGTGGGTTGCCATTTCCTTCTCCAATGCATGAAAGTGAAAAGTGAAAGTGAAGCGGCTCAGTCGTGTCCGATTTGTAGCAGTCCCATGGACTGCAGCCTACCAGGCTCTGCGGCCATGGGATTTTCCAAGCAAGAGTACTGGAGTGGGGTACCATTGCCTTCTATACCCAGCACCAATAACTGTATTTGATATACAATAGATAACTTTCAGAAAATTAGAACAACCCTGAAATACAGTGTCCCTTCTCTGAGGCAGTATTCAAAAAAAGAGATTAGACAAATACCTATTAAGAAAGCTAGACACTTTGATTCCAGGCAATACGATCAACCTGAATCTTCCTCCTTCTGTTACACTACTTGCCTTTGCTACTGCGAACTTCTGCCCATTCTTCAATCCTTACCCTCCATGCTCTTACTCTGTGGGCTGCCAACTGCCCTCAATTCTTGCCTAGCTCTTTAAACTTGATCTACAGTTTGGGGCTTCCTATATCCTTGAAATAATTTTTCTTCTTTAGGAATTAAACAGAAAAGAAACAGTAAAGAGTGCTATAACTGTCCATAACCTCTTTATTACCTCTCCTGGATCTCCCATATGTATGCACTAACATTTCATAGTTATCAGGTTCTGTTCCTTTTCAGAATTTCTATTATACATGGAAACATGTTTCTAACACTACCTTTATTCATATGACAGACCATTAACATCCATGAGAAGTGTTTTAACATGTCATTACAATATACAATTCCTCCTATTAAAAATGTATTAATTATTAGTGAAAACTTTTAACTGATCTATAAAGATTTTATAGGGACAGAAACAAAAGAACTTACAAAATCATAAACATAAATTTTGTGACTAAAATAAACTCCATGCTACATATGCCTTAGTTGAATGGCAAAGAATTATATTCCATGGATTTTCAGGGTTGGTCAGGAATAGTGACCAAATGTTAAAACCAGTAATATCAAGATTTTCTCTCCTTGGAATCTTATTCAAAGACGCATTTTATGCTTCCATGCCATCCTATTTAGGTTATCAAATAGCATCATATGTAACTATTAATATATATTATAAACAATTTACTTGACTGCCATGCATGCTTGTTCTTTAAAATCTAATAATTCAACACTTCCAGAAGATTTATAATGTACTATCAATTCACTCAAGACAGATTTAAAAGTGTGCTGCCCTCCAGCAGAGCATTAGCCTTAACATCTGTTGTGAGGGACAAACACATCGATTTTTCTAGTTTTTCTCATAACAATTAAATACAAGTAGCTGAGGACAGAAAAAATCTTAATTCTCTTGAAAAGGGGCCTCTAAGAATATTTAAATGTCCTTGGTCATATTTTTCAAATGTGAAGAATTTACATGTCTATATAAACATTTCAGTCCATTTCTATTTTTTCCTGAAAGCATTGTAATTCATAGACCAGCAAGTGTATATGAAGTGATTTCTTTGTAGAAATTTGTCATTAAATTTACACCTTTCTGCACTTGGGAAAGGAAGTATTTCTGAGAGCAGGCAGCTTGTCCACACTTGTACATAACAACTTTACACATAAGATCCTTTATTTCAAACATACAAGTAAGTGCCCAAATCTTGTTGCTCCTATCAGAAAATACAGATATAGGTAGGCTTGAATTAGGAAAAACTGTCCAGCCTGAGCACAAATTTGGGGAACAGGTGGCTGGTAAAATTCACCCAAATTGAAGTATTTCACTAACCTATTGCTATTCTCCATGGAAGCTAGTAATTTTTAAAATGGAAACATGCTTGAGAACACCATGTTATATTTAATACATACTAAGTGATTTTGTTAACCTCAAGCAAGATAAAATGCTTATTATATAGGCAGGAACCACCTGTGTCCTTCATTTTGACCACCAATTCCCCTCCCACCGGGGCTGGTCCGCGTGCTCCCTCTGGGCATGTCTGGTCAGTGCCTGACCGCGCCATGTCTCTTCTGTCCTCTCCCCCTCAGTCCTCTCCAATGTGTTGTGCCCCACTCACACAACCCCATGATGGTTATATTGTGCCTCTTTATTGCATTACTCAGACTTTCCTGCTCGATGACTAGTTTTTAGAAGGTCACCTGGCTCTTCTTCTCTAATTGCTGACCATTGCACTGTTTGTCTCTCTTCCACATTTTCTCAGGTGGTAAGCTGCCACTGCCTACTTCAGGTTGCAAATATTTTGCCTTTCAGTGAACTTCCTGGAAAGTTCTTCATCGTTTCCATCTCAATGTCTTTATAGGATAGGCCAAAGCCACTTTGTTTTGCTGACTCAACACCAGTCAGAATATTATTACGAGTTGTAAAGGAGGCTCTTCAGAACAATGAGTACCCAACTAACTCATAGCATCACCAATAGCTGGCTTTATTACCTCAGTGTTTGCTAAGGTAAGGGCTCAACTGAAAGAACCAGGATGTATCCTAGAAGTAAGTCTTCAATGGCTTAATACTGGTGTCACACAACTGAGGGGAATGCAGTCACAGGATTTATGAAATATTTCAACCACTCCTCCCATACTGACTCATCTTGAGCACACTTCACTGAATTACCCCCCCTTAAATCCTTCCATCGGATTGTATCCATCCTTCAAGGTCCAATTAGTCTGAATGAGTGCCTGTAAGAATGTCCTTTCTAGTTCTAACAGACCAGCAACAAGCACTTTAGGAAATGTCTCTGTGGTTACATCCAGAACCTCAGGGCAAAACCCTGCCTCTTTTTCCCATACTGCTTGCTCTGTTGGGGAATCTCTGATTCCTACCACATCACGGATTACCTCTCTGCCCAGACTCATTAAATTAACACTTTGATAGTTATACGCTTGGCTCTCAATTTCAACCTCAGCCCTGACTGTTGTACATACCTCCCGTTGGCTCCATACTCTCAGGCTCTGCTTTTAGGAGACCAGACTGCAGACAATCCCTCATGGCCAAAGTTAATTCTGATTAATCTAAAAGATGAAAAGAAAACATGGAAAAACTAAAACGCACACTCGGTGAGAACATGTTTGCCCCAACACTGGCCTCTTAACATAAGCTGACCAATCCAAGATTTGATCACCCATCATCATTAAAATAAAACACAAATACCATCATCCGACTTTCCCCTCATTCAATTGCAATTCAGGTTCATAACTTTTGAGTCTTTACCTGGCTCCAAAATTTTCCTTCTGAGTCCTTATATTTCCATCCCTCCAGACCTCCAGGTTGGCACTTGTGGTATTCTCCTTGGCAGAGGAGCCTCAGATTTCTTCAGCAAACATTGCTTTGACTTATGCCTTTAGTTCCCCAAATCCTGTGACTTTAGGTTGGATCTCTCTGTCATGGCCTTATTTACAAGTTGTAGTCACTGGGTCAGAGAAACAGATACTAGGTAATTTTTATTTTATTTTTAAATCACTTATTTCTATAATGATAGTTGGTGCACTGTAAGAGTTTTGTGAACTAAGTTCAGGTTTCTTTAAAAAGAAAACTAAGTCTATCAAGAGGCAGATCCCACAGACATTGTATACTACCATATCAGGAAAGAACTTAAAACCATTAATGCCTGCAAATCTCCTATTAACATGGCATGTGAAACTTACTCCTATTTAAAATATATAAAACTTGTCCCAAAGTGAAAAAAATTATGTGCAAATTATGCAGTCTGAAAGATATTAATTAGCTAGCTTTGAACTGCAAGCAAATTGTCTACAGCTTAAAGACTCTTATTTTTTACCATCTCTCATCAACTCCTGAAATTTTCTCCCACCTTTAATTTTATTTTTATGTAAAAAACTATAAGTTATGTTACTTTCCAGTTAATACAGAGGTTGCCAATTGAAATTCAGCCAACAATTCTAACCACTTTGAACTGTGTCTCATTAAAAATAAAAACATTTACCAGTACTGTATTTCAGTTCCCTAGGTAACCAAGACTTCATTTCAAAAACGGACTGGATAATCACAAGTAAGCATAATATACACACATACACTAAACCAAACAAAAGGCAATTTTACTTCATTTGCTAAAATAGATTTGACCAAGTGTTTTTGCATGATGGCAGATGGTAGCTGCATTAATATTTATGTTGGACATGGCAAGAGAGGCTCAGAGGAAAAGGAGTTTGTATTGAAGATTTATCTTTGGAAATAGGTAAAAATCAAGTTGTCAGTGTAGAATGACCACAGGCTCCCAAATATGAGCATAAAGCCATGCTCTGCCACCCTAAACAGATATGTTATCTTGCATAAGTCTTATATTCTCTAAACCTCAGTTTCCCCATGAATTAGAACTAAATTATAAGACTGCAATGGAAATTTAGTGAGCTAATGCTTGTTAATCATAATTATAGCTACCATTTTCTACATGCTTCCCCTGGATTCATGCTTAGTTGCTCAGTCGTGTCTGACTCTTTGAGATCTCATGGACTGTAGCCCACCAGGCTCTTCTGTACATGGGATTCTCCAAGAATACTGGAGTGGGTAGCCATTCCCTTCTCCAGGGGATCTTCTGAACCCAAGGATCGAACCCAGGTCTCCTGCATTGCAGGCAGATTCTTAACTGTCTGAGGTACCAGGGAAGCCCCAACCCAGATTAGACATACATAACAATTACTCAGTTCAGTTCAGTTGCTCAGTCATGTCTGACTTTTGGCAACCCCATGCACTGCAGCATGCCAGGCTTCCGTGTCCATCACCAACTCCCAGAGCTTGCTCAAACTCATGTCCATCAAGTCAGGGATGCCATCCAACCATCTCATCCTCTGTTGTCCCCTTCTTCTGCCTTCAATCTTTTCCAGCATTAGAATCTTTTCCAATGAGTCCGTTCTTTGCATCAGGTGGTGGCCAAAGTATTGGAGTTTCAGCTTCACCATCAGTCCTTCCAATGAATATTCAGAACTTATTTCCTTTAGGATTGACTGACTTGATCTCTTGCTATGCAAAGGACTCTCAAGAGTCTTCTCCAACACCACAGTTCAAAAGCGTCAATTTTTCAGCACTCAGCCTTCTTTATGGTCCAACTCTCACATCCATACATAAATACTGGAAAAACCATAGCTTTGACTTGATGGATCTTTGTCAACAAAGTAATGTCTCTGCTTTTTAATAAATTGTGTAGGTTTGGCATAGCTTTTCTTCCAAGGAGCAAGCATCTTTTAATTTCATGGCTGCAGTCACCATCTGCAGTGATTTTGGAGCCCAAGAAAATAATAATGAGGTAAATATTGGCACCTTCATTTTGCTGACAAAGAAAGAAGATTCTGAGAGTTTAGATAATTTGTCCATGGTCTCACCACTGATAAATGGCAGGGGTGAAATTCAAAACTAAGGTTTTAAAGTCCTTGCTCTGGACCACTCCACCGTCCTGCAGCAAGATTGTACCTTAATTACAGTAGGCATTCTATAATGCTTTTTCTTATTAATTAGTATTGCAAATGCAAGGGGCACTTTTAAGGCTTCCAACTTGCATGACTCTAGAGAAACCATTCACATCTGAGTCTACATGAATGGCACACCCTTAGGAGTTATGCATTCAACAGCTAGTATTTCTGTACATGGTAATCATTGACACTATTTTTCACAGGTCTCTGTAATTGAGAAAGGAGAGATGGAAATAGATTTAAAAGAGAATCTTTATTTATAGTGGGCCCATAATATTTTGGCTCTCCCAATATCTTCAGAACCACTTTCACATGTTTAAAGAATATCCTAAATTATGACTCTTATCTCTAAAGTTAGAACTCCAAACCCCGGGCCGGAGGTCAGGGGCAGGGACAGAGAGGAGCTACCCCATACCTGAGGTCAGGGGCTGCGGCCAAGAGGAGCTATCCCGCATCCGAGGTAAGGAGCGAGGTCTGCGCTTTGCTGAAGCAGCTGTGAAGAGAGATCCCATGTCCAAGGTAAGAGAAACCCAGGTAAGACAGTAGGCAATGAGAGAGGGGATCAGGGGCAGGCACACTGAAACCATAATTATAGACAACTAGCCAATCTGATCACACAGACCACAGCCTTGTCTAACTCAATGAAACTAAGCCATGCTGTGTAGGGCCACCCACAATGGATGGGTCATGGTGGAGAGGTCTGACAGAATGTGGTCCCCTGGAGAAGGGAATGGCAAACCACTTCAGTATTCTTGCCTTGAGAATCCTATGAACAGTATGAATGGGCTAAAAGATTGGACACTGAAAGATGAACTCCCCAGGTCAGTAGGTATCCAATATGCTACTGGAGATCAGTGGAGAAATAACTCCAGAAAAAATGAAGGGATGGAGCCAAAGCAAAAAAAACATCCAGTTGTGGATGGGACTGGTGTTAGAAGCAAGATTCGATGCTACAAAGAGCAATATTGCATAGGGACCTGGAATGTAAGGTCCATGAATCAAGGCAAATTGGAAGTGGTCCAACAGGAGATGACCAGAGTAAATATAGACATTCTAGGAATCAGTGAACTAAAATGGACTGGAATGGGTGAATTTAACTCAGATGACCATTACATCTACTACTGTGGGCAAGAATCCCTTAGAAGAAATGGAGTAGCCATCATAGTCAACAAAAGAATCCAAAATACAGTACTTGGATGCAATCTCAAAAACGAAACAATGATCTCTATTCGTTTCCAAGGCAAACCATTCAATATCACAGTAATTCAAGTCTATGCCCTGACCAGTAACACCAAAGAAGCTGAAGTTAAACCATTCTATGAAGATCTACAGATCTTATAGAACTAACACCCAAAATAGATGTCCTTTTCATTATAGTGGGCTGGAATGCAAAAGTAGGAAGTCAGGAAACACCTGGAGTAACAGGCAAATTAGGCCTTAGGGTACAGGATGAAGTAGAGCAAAGGCTAATAAAGTTCTGCCAAGAGAAAGCACTGGTCATAGCAAACACCCTCTTCCAACAACACGGGAGAAAACTCTACACACAGACATCACCAGATGGTCGACACTGAAATCAGATTGATTATATTCTTTGCAGCCAAAGATGGAGAAGCTCTATACAGTCAGGAAAAACAAGACTGGGAGCTGACTGTGGCTCAGGTCATGAACTCCTTACTGAAAAATTCAGTCTTAAATTGAAGAAAGTAAAGACAATCACTAGACCATTCAGGTATGACCCAAATCAAATCCCTTATGACTATACAGTGGAAGTGAGAAAAATATTTAAAGGACTAGATCTGATAGACAGAGTGCCTGGTGAACCATGGATGGAGGTTCATTACACTGTACAGGAGACAGGGAGCAAGACCATCCCCAAGAAAAAGAAATGCAAAAAAGCAAAATGGCTGTCTGAGGAGGCCTTACAAATAGCTGTGAAAAGAAGAGAAGTGAAACACAAAGGAGAAAAGGAAAGATATTCCCATTTGAATGCAGAGTTCCAAAGAATAGCAAGGAGAGATAAGAAAGCCTTCCTCAGCTATCAATGCAAAGAAATAGAGGAAAACAACAGAATGGGAAAGACTAGAGATCTCTTCAAGAAAATTAGAGATACAAAGGGAACATTTCATGCAAAGATGGGCTCAATAAAGGACAGAAATGGTAGGGACCTAACAGAAGCAGAAGATATTAAGAAGAGTTGGCAAGAATACACAGAAGAATTGTACAAAAAAGACCTTTATGACCCATATAATCACGATGGTGTGATCACTCACCTAGAGCCAGACATCCTGGAATGTGGAGTCAAGTGGGCCTTAGGAAGCATCACTATGAACAAAGCTAGTGGAGGTGATGCAATTCCAGTTGAGCTATTTCAAATCCTGAAAGATGACACTGTGAAAGTGCTTCACTCAATATGCCAGCAAATTTGGAAAACTCAGCAGTGGCCACAAGACTGGAAAAGATTAGTTTTCATTCCAATCCCAAAGAAAGGTAATGCCAAAGAATGCTCAAACTACCGCACAATTGCACTCAGCTCACACGCTAGTAAAGTTATGCTCAAAATTCTCCAAGCCAGACTTCAGCAATACATGAACCATGAACTTCCAGATGTTCAGGTTGGTTTTAGAAAAGACAGAGGAACCAGAGATCAAATTGCCAACATCCACTGGATCATCGAAAAAGCAAGAGAGTTCCAGAAAAACATCTATTTCTGCTTTATTGACTATGCCAAAGCTTTTGACTGTGTGAGTCACAATAAACTGTGGAAAATTCTTCAAAAAATGGGAATACCAGACCACTTGACCTGCCTCTTGAGAAACTTGCATGCAGGTCAGAAAGCAACAGTTAGAACTGGACATGGGCCAACAGACTGCTTCCAAATAGGAAAAGGAGTCTGTCAAGTCTGTATAGTGTCACCCTGCTTATTTAACTTACATGCAGAGTGCATCATAAGAAACAATGGGCCGGAGGAAGCACAAGCTGGAATCAAGATTGCTGGGAGAAATATCAATAACCTCAGATATGCAGATGACACCACCCTTATGACAGAAAGTGAAGAACTAAAGAGCCTCTTGATGAAAGTGAAAGAGGAGAGTGAAAAAGCTGGCTTAAAGCTCAACATTCAGAAAACTAAGATCATGGCATCTGGTCCCATCACTTCATGGCAAGTAGATGAGGAAACAGTGGAAACAGTTTATTTTATTTTTCTGACTGACTTTATTTTTCTGGGCTCCAAAATCACTGCAGATGGTGATTGCAGCCATGAAATTAAAAGATGCTTACTCCTTGGAAGGAAAGTTATGACCAACCTAGACAGCATATTAAAAAGCGAAACTGCAGCCTATTATACAGAGTGAAGTAAGCCAGAAGGAAAAACAACATACAGTATACTAACGCATATATATGGAATTTAAAAAGATGGTAATGATAAACCCTGTATGCGAGACAGCAAAAGAGACGCAGATGTATAGAACAGTCTTTTGGACTCTATGGGAGAGGGCAAGGGTGAGATGATATGGGAGAACGGCACTGAAACATGTAAATTATCATATGTGAAATCAATCGCCAGCCCAGGTTTGATGCTTGATACAGAGTGCTCAGGGCTGGTGCACCAGGATGACCCAGAGAGATGGAATTGGGAGGGAGGTGGGAGGGGGGTTCTGGAAGGAGAACACATGCATACCCATGGCAGATTCATGTCAATGTATGGCAAAACCAACACAATAATGTAAAGAAAATAAATTAAAAAAATAAAAAGCAGAGACATTACTTTGTCAACAAAGGTCCATCTAGTCAAGGCTATGGTTTTCCCAGTAGTCATGTATGGATGTGAGAGTTGAACTATAAAGAAAGCTGAGTGCCAAAGAACTGATGCTTTTGAAGACTCTTGAGAGTCCCTAGGACTGCAAGGAGATCCAACCAGTCCATCCTAAGGGACATCAGTCCTGGGTGTTCACTGGAAGGACTGATGTTGAAGCTGAAACTCCAATACTTTTGGCCATCTGATGGGAAGAGCTGACTCGTTGGAAGAGGCTCTGATGCTGGGAAAGATTGAGGGCAGGAGGAGAAAGGGAATACAGAGGATAATATGGTTGGATGGCATAACCAACTTGATGGCCATGGGTTTGGGTGGACTCTGGGAGTTGGTGATGCTCAGGGAGGCCTGGCGTGCTGGGGTTCATGGGGTCACAAAGACTTGAAGATGACTGAGCAAATGAACTGAACTGAACTGCTATAAAATCATGGGGCATGAATTAAGCCAATCAAGCTCATCTGTATTTCATTCCAAAAGTAGTAAATGTGGGGCAGCATACCTGACTTTCACTGTTTAACTCCTTGTAAAAAGTTTAATTTTTACTTTTGCCATTTCCTTACAGCATGATCTTCATACGGGGTCACCAATCCTGACTTTCCACCATCACCATGGTTTAACATAGTTTTCTAAATAACTCTTCTCTTCCTAAAATAACATTTTTGGCAATGCCAGCTGTCAAGATAGAAATATTTTTCAGTCTCTCCTCATGGTATATACTTGATATAAGTGGATGGCACATAGAAAGTGCTCAGTAAATGCTAGTTCCCTTATTGTCTTCCCTACACATCCTATTTCCTCTTCAAGAACAGGAACTAGGCCTTTTACCTACTACTGCACCCAAAGCGTCCAGCACTGTATGTCAGGAGGTGTACAACATGTTGACTTGGTGATGATGGTGGTGGTGAGGACCCAAAACACAACTATAAATAACTACTTGCTATAGGCAAATACTTGTATTCCTTCAAAGTTAATATCCCAAAGTGTTGGTATTTGAAGGAAGGGCTTGTGGAAATTGAAGAGGTCATGAGGACTGAGACCTCATGATCAGGACTAGTGCCCAGAGAGTTTTCATGCCCCTGCTGTCACATGAGGATACAATCAGAAGGTGATTGTCTGTGACCCAGGAAGTAGGACTCATCAAATACAGATCTGCCAGTTCAATAATCCTGGGCTTCCAGCCTCCAGAACCGTGAGAAAGGAACTTGTTTAAAAGACACCTCGTCTATGATATTTCAGTTATAGTAGCCTAAACAGACTAAGACACCACCCATGCCTAAATGCTGTATTTCATTTTACAAGTGTCCTATGGAAAAGAAACAAAGTAAATACCAACTTTTGCTAATCATCTTTCCCCTTTTAAGTAATGCATTTTGTTTTTTCATATAATCTTTCAAGCATCAGAGCCTTCTTTCTATCTTAAACTATTTTCCTTTGTTCAACTATCTCCTTTGTTTTATTAAAACTCTCAACTGAGCATTCCCAAAGGATCTGGGCAATGTAAATTAATTCCTAGGGGTTCAGCCTTAATCATCTGATAACAGAGCAGTAGTGAGAATATGATCTGCCTTGGGTATCAGGAGTTGCCCAGGCTGCCTAGTGATAACCATTATTTACACAGACACTCCCTTCACAAGAACCTTAACCCCTTCTACTCTGTCAGCAACTTTAATGGCTTAATGATCCTTAAATGATGATCCTTAATGATCCTTACTATGAACACAGATTACCCATCTCCCAAGCCTGGTCAAGCTCTCGAGGTTAGCCAGGTTGGTCTTCACCATCTCTGTAACACTAGCTGACCACTCCTCTCTGTGTTTATGCATGTGCCTCCACAGAATCTTCCCACCCATCTCTTCATTTGAACTTCAGTGAAATACCCCTTCTGCCTCTCTTCCAGCTCCAAAGTAAATGTTAATAATTATTCAATGAATATTCATTTTTTTCTTAAATTTAATTTTTATTTTATCTTGGAATATAGCTGATTTGCAATATTGTGTTAGTTTCAGGTGTACAGCAAAGTGATTGAGTTTGAAATATATATAGATATAGATATAGATATAGATATAGATATAAAAGTGAAAGTGTTGGTCGCTCAGTCATGTCCAACTCTTTGTGACTCCATGAACTGTAGCTTTGACTATATGGACCTTCAACAGCAAAGTAATGTCTCTGCTTCGTCATAGCTTTTCTTCCCGGGAGCAAGTGTCTTTTAATTTCATGACTACAGTCACCATCCACAGTGATTTTGAAGCCCAAGCAAATAAAGTCTGTCATTGTTTCATTTTTTTCCCATCTATTTGCCATGAAGTGATGGGACCAGATGTCATGATCTTTGTTTTTTGAATGTTGAGTTTTAAGCCAACTTTTTCACTTTCCTCTTTCACATTCATCCAGAGGCTCTTTAGTTCCTCTTTGCTTTCTGCCTTAAGGGTGGTGTCATCTGTATATCTGATGTCATCTGCATATCTAATTTAAATAAAAAATAAATTTAAGAAAAATATTAACTTTCAGTGAATAATTACTAACATTCTATATTCATTCTAAGTCTAACAATTAGGTTGATACAAACATAATTGCAGTTTCAGACCATGAATTTTAAATCATTATATTAATAACTAGGCTCAAACACATCTTTATTAATCAAAACAGGAACCATTACAATCAACAATTTGGCCAACAAGAAATAAGTTTATTCCTGCAGCATAAAACTCCGTGCTTCAGGATTCAACGAACTCTTGAAAAGCATTTTCTGCATCCTGCTGGTTGTGAAAGCTTCCCAGGTAGCACTAGTGGTAACAACCTGCCTGCCAAAGCAGGAGATGAAAGAGACACAGGTTTGATCCCTGAGTTGGGAAGATCCCCCGGAGGAGGGCATGACAACCCACTCCAGTATTCTTGCCTGGAAAATACCATGCACAGACAAGCCTGGCAGACTATAGCCCATATGGTCATGAAGAGTTGGACATGACTGAAGTGAATTAACACACATACACACACACACACACACACACACACACACACACACACACACACACATATATATATATCCATTCTTTTTCAGATTCTTTTTCCATATAGGTAATTACAGGGTATTGAGTAAAGTTACCAGTGCTATACAGTAGATCCTTTTTGATTATATGCTTTATATACTGGTGAGTATACATTAATCCCAAGCTCCTAACTTATCCCCCACACCTTTCCCCTTTGGTAACCATAAATATGTTTGCAAAGTGTGTGTCTTTTTCTATTTTGTAAATAAGTTCATTTGTATCATTTTTTAGATTTCACATATAGGCGCTATTATATGATATTTGTCTCTGTCTGATTTACTTCACTTAGTATGATCATCTCAAGGTCCATCCAGGGTGATATACCACATCTTTATCCACTCATATGCTGAGGGACATTTAGGTTGCCTCTATGTTGGCTATTGTCAATAGTGCTGCAATGAATTTTTTGTAATTGGAGTATCATTGCTTTATACTGCTGTGTCAGTTTCTGCTGTACTACAAAGTGAATCAGCCATGTGTATACATGTATCCCCTCTCTTTTGGGTTTCCTTCCCATCTAGGTCACCATAGAACACTGAGTTCCCTATGCTTTACAGTATGTTCTCCTTAATTACCTGTTTTATACATAGTAGTGTACATATGTCAATCTCAATCTCTCAAATCAGCCCACCCACCGCCTTTGCCACATGGTCTCCATACATTTGTTCCCTAGTATATGTCTCTATTTCTGCTTCACAAAAAAATATCATCTATACTTCTTTCTAGATTCCACATCCTTACAGTAATATATTGTATTTGTTTTTCTCCACTTCATTCTAGGCCCATCCATGTCTCTGGCCAAAGACATAACTTTGTTACCTTTTATAGCTGAGTAATATTCTGTAATATATATGTATCACTTCTTCTTTATTCAGTTCTCTATTGATAGATATTCAGGTTGCTTCCACATCTTAGCTATTGTAAATAGTGCTGCAATGAACTTTGTGGTGCATGTATCTTTTCTAATTACAGTTTTCTGGGTACATGCACAATAGTGGCATTGCTGAGTCATGTGGTAGTTCAATTTTTAGCTTTTTATGGAACCTCCATATTGTTCTCCATAGTGGTTGTATCAATTTACATTCCCACCAACAGTGTAAGAAGGTTCCCTTTTCCCCACACCTTCTCCATCATTTATTGTTTGTAGATTTTTTGATGATGGCAATTCTGACCCTCGTGAGGTGATAACTCATTGTAGTTTTGATTTGCATTCTTCTGATAGTTACTGATCTCCAGCATCTTCTCATGTGTTTGTTGACCATCTGTATATCTTCTCTGGAAAAATATCTGTTTGAGTCTTCCATCTATTTTTTTTTTAGTGGGTTGTGTTTTGTTTTGTTTTTTTATTGCACGGCATGAGCTGTTTGTATATTTTAGAGAGTGATCCTTTGTCAGTTACTTCATTTACAAATATTTTCTCCCATTCTGAGGGTAACCTTTTCATCTTGTTTATGGTTGCATTTCCTGTGCAAAAGCCCTTAAGTTTAATTATGCCCCATTTGTTTATCTTTGTTCTTATTTTAATTACTCTGGGAGGGGTCAAAAAAGATCTTGCTGTGATTTGTGTCAAAGAGCGTTCTACCTATGTTTTCCTCTAGGAGTTTTATAGCATCTGGCCTTGCATTTAGGTCTTTAATCTATTATGGGTTTATTATCCTGTATGGGGTTAGACCGTGGTCTAGTTTCATTCTTTTACATGTAGCTGTCCAGTTTTCCCAGCACCACTTATTAAATAGAATGTCTTTTCTTCATTGTATATTCTTGCCTTCTTTGTCATAAATTAGGCCACCATAGGTGGGTGTGTTTATCTCTGAGCTTTCTATTCTGTTTCATTTCTGTCTTTGTGCCAGAGCCGTACTGTTGAATCTATAGCTTTGTAGTGTAGTCTGAAGTCAGGAGCCTGATTTCTCCAGCTCCATTTTTCTTTCTCAAGATTGCTTTTGGCTATTTGGGATCTTTTATGTTTCCATACCAATTGTAAAATAATTTGTTGTAATCCTGTGAAAAATGCCATTGGTAATTTGATAGGGGTTGTTTTGAATCCATAGATTGCTTTGGGTAGTAAAGTCATTTTTGTGAAAAATCAACAATATTGATTCTTCCAATCCAAGAACCTGGTATATCTCTCCATCTATTTGTGCCATCATGGATTTCTTTCATCAATATCTTAGAGTTTTCTGCACACACAGGTCTTTTGCCTCCTTAGATAGGCTTATCCCTAGGTATTTTATACTTTTGTTGCAATAGTAAATGGGATTTTTTCCTTAATTTCTCTTTCTGTTGTTAGTATATAGGAATACCAAAGATTTCTGTGTATTAATTTTGTATCCTGTAACTTTACTAAACTCACTGATTAGCTCTAGTAGTTTTCTAGTGGTATCTTTAGGATTTCTATGTATGGTATCATGTCATCTGCAACGTGACAGTTTTACTTCTCCTTTTCTAATTTGGATTCCCTTTGTTTCTATTTCTTCTTTGATTGACATGACTAGGACTTTCAAAACCATGTTGAATAATAGTGGCAAGAGTGCACACCCTTGTCTTGTTCCTGATCATAGAGGAAATGCTTTTAGCATTTCACCACTGACCATGATGTTTGCTGTGGATTTGTCATATATGGTCTTTATTATGTTGAGGTAGGTTCCTTCTATGCTCACTTTCTTGAGAGTTTTTTTTATCATAAATGGGTGTTGAATTTTTTCAAAAGCTTATTCTGCATCTGTTGAGGTGACCACATGATTTTTATTCTCCTCCACAGCAGAAGACACACTCAGGCTGAGGTGTGCAGGGCTTCAGTACAGGCCAAGGATATAGTTCTTACTTTGCCCTGCCTTCCACAAACTGCCCACTATATTCTCCTTTGATCCCCTAAAGGTTCATTTCTGTCCCAGCTGATTTCCCCACTGAGAAGGGGTAGTTTTCTGAGTACAGGAACCTCTCCTCACCTTCAACTTCCCACCAGGGTTTCTGGTCCCTTTTTTGAGTCCTCTTTTCTTCCTTTATTTTTCTTTCATTCTACCTGGTTGCAAGGGAACTTTTCTTGTCCTTTAAGTTGTCTGAAGTCTTCCACGAATGTTCAGCAGGTGCTCTGTGAGAACTGTCCCATTTGTAGATGTATTCTGGATGTGCTTGTGAGGAGAGAGGAATTCTGCATCCTCCTATTCCAGCATCTTGACACCTCCCCTCTCAACATTAATTTTTGTATCCGTATTATGAGAGCAACAGAACGTACTTCAGCATTGTTCTCAGGGTGAAATGGCATAAGGTATGTAAAGCACCTGGCACAGTGCCTGGTATATAACAATGCTCAATAGAAATAGGCTTCCTGCCTTCTCCTCCTCCAGCCCTCAGTGGCCTCTCTTCTCCCTGACTCTTCTAATACAGTGTTTTATTTCTTCTTCCACTTCTCTAGGCCCTGGCAAGCTCTTTTATTTAATTTAATCACTTATTTAATCAACACTGAATTTGTCTAAAACTGTTCTATGAATTTGGGATGATGTACAAAATACACTCAGGGGCTCGTCTTCAACAAATGCACAGTATATAATAGGCAGTAAATTGTTTTAATTAAACATAATTGTATTGCAAGGTAGTCTCTGCTGCTAAGAAGTGATGTATAAAGGACAGAGTGACAGACACTGCTACAGAATATGAATGAAAACCTCAGCAAAAAGACATTTTAGCTGGGTTATAAATAATTAATAAAACTTCATGGAATATGGCCAAAAAGTTGCTCAAGCAGAGAAAAGAAAATTTTTCCTGAAGAAACATATTTCTCACTATAGGAAAAAATCCTGTAGGCATATTTTGGCTTATGGTATTATTAATGGTGATTATCAAGACCATATTTTTTAAAGCAACAAACAGGATAGCTAAATACAAAGGAAATTATAGGGATAATGGAACAAAACATTTAGAAAACCTAAATATGTAGTTGTCATTTCTAGGAAAGTAAAATGAAGGAAGAGAAACCTAATTACAAAAAAATAAGGAAATGGTTAAATAAGTAGTGACTAACCAAATCAAGGTACTGTGTAAACTTTAATAATGATAATAATGGAATAAATGTAATATCATTTCAAATTTTTTAAATAATCTAAAATTGAAATTTCTTATAATATGTAAACAAAGGAATATGCTTAGGAAAAACATGGCTGTTATTTGATGTGGCAGTGGTCATTATTTTATAAAAATCTTTTTGAAATCTTCTTATAGTGTACAATTTCAAAAAGAAAAGATGAGGTGTTACTATTCAGGAAATGCTTTTATGTTTACAAAATTATCTTAAAATATTTTTCAGATTAACTTATAACAATTTTTAGCTTGCACTTAAAACAACAAACCAGAAGAATCAAGTATTCACTAAAGTAAATATTCCCACAATGTTAACTTACACTGCATTCTGGGAGCTTCCACCTTGTCCCTCCCTATCTCCAAAACTCAAGTCACTCCCATTTAGAAAGATTGTAGGGATTTTTTTCACCCAGTGAAGAGCATATTTAATATGCAAAGCACAGAGCATTTAATTACCTATGGTATAAGGATTTTCAACTGAAGTTGCCTCAACAAGAACACATTTATTTGGTGACAAAATGGATTCTCCTAATTCTTGCCTTTTCTAAACAGCAAGATAAACAGGAAAACCTTCACCAGACACGTGATGCCTAAACATGAAATCAGTTGTCAGTCTAACGTGGAGTCAGAAGAAAGAATAAAGGAAGATCAAAAGTTAAGAAAAAGGAACATGCTAACTCCTTTTTAAACAGGAGTTTAAATTTTTCTATTTCCTGACATTTAAAACCATGAATGCTTTAGCGTTTGATTTTTAATATGCCTGAAAGATCCATTCTTGAGTTTCTTATTAACTGTTACCGAATTTTACTTTCTCAAATTACAAGATTAATGCACATATTTTTAAGAAAATATCAAAATAATTAAGAGTCTTAAGAATGTCACACGTCCAATTTTAAAGAAGGAAGCTGAACTGACTTTACATTATTACTGTCTTTTAAGTGTGATAGATATGCATATGTGTTTTATTAAATTTTTAATGAATGTAACAAACTACACTACAAGCAGTAAAATAATTATTTCCTCCAACACTCAGGATTTTCTTTTTTCATTTGTGTTGAATACCACAGTTTCTCTTTCACAGGAATTATTAATCTTGAAATGTCAACTATAAATATCTTTTCCTAATATCTTTGTGGCTGGGTAAAACTAAGCATCTGCTTAATGAGCATGATGCTCATCAGCCTTGATTTTCTTTCTGTGGCTAGAGGAGATCGGCAACTTCAAATACATTTCCTAGAGCTATTCAGCAACAAGGGCCCAAAGTTTTCTGAGGTACCTGCTAGTATGGGGAGTTACCAAGTCAAAGGAAGAGAAAAGGCAGTAAGCTTTCTGAATCTCCAAATGTTACATCTCCAGGAAATGAAACAAGCATCTGCCACTTATGTAAATAAATCACATTTAACTGGCACATTACTCTTTCTTTAGCATCTGATACACATATCCTCCTCCCTATAGATGATAGGACAGTCTCAGAGAGCCCAAGGTCATGGCCAGAGCCACAGCTATTGAAGAGGCTGGAGATGAAATCTTCCTGCCCCAAATCTTAAGCTCTTCCAAATGCACCACCATAGCCCGTGGCGTTTAGAGTCAGACAAACCTATGCTTAGTTGTTGCAGTTTCTGCCACTTCCTAGTTTTGGGCAAGTCACTCAAGACCTCTGTGTCTCAGCTTCCTCATCTGTAAAATGGGATAACAGGAGCCTAGCTAGCATACGCTTGTTATGAGCACGAAATACTACATATAAATCCCTTAGCACGCTCGCAGCCCTGAGATCATCCAGTTGTTCCTGTTTGTTGTAATTGCTGCCGCTGTTGCTGTCGTTTGTCTCTAAATGCAGCCACCAGGATGATTCTTGGAGAAGGCAGCATGGTGTGGTGGCTAGGAGTGTTGAGCTCTCAAGCTAAACCCATCTGGCTTCAAAACCTACCACTGCTAAGTAAAAGCCATGTAACCCTAAGCAGCTTACTTAATAATAATAATATTTTTGTTATCTCCATTTCCTTTAAAATGAAAGCAATGATAATAAACCTAACTCTTTTGGCTTTGGGGAGGATTAAACAAAGTGCACACTTGGAATACTTACAATAGTGCCTAATCTATAGGAAGCACTTAATAAGTGCAGATCTATCGGCAGTCTTTAATCTATCATCACTGTTATCTTATAAATTTCCAGCAGCTTCCCCCAAGGTTCTGACATTGAACTTATTTTAAGACATCTGGACATCTGTTATGTGTAGATTATGGCAATACATGGAAAGAGGAGTGGCACTTCCTGGGTGTGGTTACAATCTATTTTACTAGCTAGGACATAAATCTATACTTACAATGCAAGGCATCATAATCTAACTGTCAATGAAGATAACAGGTGGGACCAGAGTCCAGAGGAGGAAACCGTTTTGAAAGGAGAAGGCAATGGCAACCCACTCCAGTACTCTTGCGTGGAAAATCCCGTGGGCAGAGGAGCCTGGTGGGCTGCAGTCCATGGGGTCGCGCAGAGTCGGACACGACTGAAGCGACTTACAGCAGCAGCAGCAGCAGCAGCAGCCTCTCATTTGGGGGAGCAGATTTGTTATTTACAGCCAAAAAAAGAAAAAGAAATGAGACCTGGTTCCAAGACTGAAATTTCATGGTCCTATAATATTAGTTTAAAAATCAAGGGAATTAGGACTCTTTAATCCATTTTTAGTTTATCTTGAAGGTTGAAGCATTAAGAAAATCATCTACCCCCTATTCATATCCTAGGTTCTCAAGAGAAAGGACATTTATTTCCAGAAATCAGTAGAAAGAAATAACCTCAGAATGAGAAAAAATCATTACCCAAAAAGGAAAGAGTGATTGAGTGTATGTACGTGTGCTGTATATATGTACATGTGTATATTCAGAGGCACAGACAATAGTGTCTCTTTGTTTCTGATTTCTCTTCAGGCTGATGTAAACCTCATCACAACCTTAAGCCGGTCGAATTCACAAACCGGCTTTTGGCAATCACCGGGGTAAAGTGAACTTCAGAGTGTAACAGGTGTGGACCAGATCTATACTGGCAGAGCAAAGCAAAGAATTGGAATTAGATCATTTTAATCAAAATGTTTGTTTGGCTTCAGTTACTGAAATAACTTCTTTCCTAAAATCTGCTTCCTTTTCCTGATTCTGTTTGCTGAGAATAACAACTTTTTCAGACTGATCATGCCAACAGTCCCAGCCCAGGGAATAGGAACCACAATGGGTTAAACTGAAAATCATAAGCCAGGCCAGTAAATGGAGATGAATTGTTAGTGTTCCTAGAAAGAACAGCTCCGTTTTCCAGATTTCCTGAGGAAGGAGCTGCATAAAGTGGTTTATTTGATTTTGCAAACGGAAGCAGGTAGCACGAATCTAGCAGGAAACAGAGCCCTCAAGGGAATATTCAGAGAATGTTTAAAAGGAAGCATTTTAGAAAATTTTTTAAATAACTATTTCAAACAAAGTTGGAGATATTGTGTGGAGTAAAGGGCACGGGCTATTAATCCCTACACTACTACTTACTGGTAATATCTTTTTTTTTATATATTTTTAATTTATTTTTTTATTGTTTTTGCCATACAATGTCATGACATCACCATGAGTTTACATATGCTTCCCCTCCAGAACCCCCCTCCCTCCTCCCTCCCCCCCGGGAAATCTCGCTGCACCAGCCCCGAGCATCAATCCTGGGCTGGCGATTGATTAGACATATGATAATTAACTTGTTTATCTTGAGCAATCCTCTCAACCTCTCTGAGCCTCAGTTTTTTCATCTATAAAATGGGGAGAGAACAATACACCCTTTGGAGGGTTAAACTACAATAAATTACAATGTATATAAGATGCCTGGCCCTTATTAGATATTCAAAATGAATAGCCATCACAATGACAGAAGGTTTACTCAAATGGAGACCACTAATGTTTTTTCACTCATTTGGCAAATATGTACTGGACACTTGCAAGGTCACACAAGTCTTTGAATCCAAGGTGCTCAAAGTCCAGTGGCAGAGAAATAGTCTAATAGATTTTAACTGATTCTACAATTTAAAAAGCATAAATAAGGTACAGTTTTGGAATCATGGACCAAGGCACAGAGCAATCAAATGCATAGAGAAGCCCAGGTAAAACAAAGTGTTTGAACTGTCTTGAAAGGCATACAGGAACACTTTCAGTGGAGAAGGAAAGAAATGGCATTTCAGTCTGGAGGACTTGCATATACAAGAGCATGAAAATACAAAAAACTCCGGTGCATTCAGAGAACCTTAAGTAATCACTTGCTGGAAATTCTCAAACATTTAATATGTATTTAAATATTAATAATATTTAAACAATATTAATATGTATTCAAATAGGCCATTCATGCCATTTTATCCAAGACAGTAAAACTGCATTTGCAACAAATATGGCCATGGAGCATATATATATGGCCATAAGGCAATTGATAATTTGCTCCTATCCTACATTTAGCATTGTTACCAGGCAATTTTGGCAATTTTGAAGGGTTAGTTCTCTTCAGAATAGAGGGGTAGTGTTAAAAGTGACTCTTCCGCCAACATTCAGGCATTTTTCAGTTTAGTGAATGATGCACATTTTGACTGTAATAACTGATCTATTTCCTATACATCTAATAAATAAAAAACATGTTTTTATTTCCTATTCTGCACAATAACTGGAATAATTGTTTAAATGTATATTGCTTTTGTTTAACATTGTAACAATAAAGCACTACGATATTAATGACTAAACTTTTGGGACTACATTTAACATTGTGGAAGGAATTTGCTCTGTTTATATACTAAGAACACTAATGCCAAAATAACACGTGGATTTAGCACATAGATTTCTGTCAGACCAAATAAAGTTTAGATAGTGTTAACTTTTGACTGAGTTCTTCAATGTTTTTGTTAATATTTTAAAGCAGAACACCTGAGCCATTTCTGAATCAAAATCTTTAGTTACAGTAAATCTTTCCAAGACTTTATTAGTCTTGGAATAATCAACTATGTGCCAAAGGGAAAGAAACATCACACTCAGTAGCAAACTCAAATTGTCAGACACCAAAGAACACGCATTGCTCTCAGCATGCTGCTGAGATGACCCTTACAGAAGCAAGGTGGAATCATTATTCGGAGCCATAACAAGCTAGAAAAACACCTTCATTTTCTGCATTGGGAAACTGTGATCCTTGAAAACTGGAACTGTGGCTTACTGGCCTACAAAGTTACATCAGTTAGGGCTACACACCCAACCCAAGCCAGCTTGAGTAGAAAAGGTTTTTGATTGAACTAAAAGTCCAAAGGTGAGGCAGGTTTTGGGGCGTGGCCCAATGTAGGTGCTTGCCTACGACAATGATGTTACCAGCGCATAGTTTCCTTTTCCACTTTATCACTGCCTTCTGCTCGGTTGGCTTTCGGCCAAGACGCCATGTAGTAATAAGTGGTTCCAGCTCCACCCTCTCCCAACACCAAGCCAAGAGTAAAAGAAGATCCATTTCCCACAGCTCTCCCCAAAGTCGAGGATTCCTCCCTGAACCCAGTTCTGTCATTTGCCTCCTCTGAATTAATCTCATTACTGGGGCCAGACCACAGAAATATTCTTCAGGAAAAGATACAGCCCTGAAACTGGAGTCCTACCTGGTTCACACAGACAGAAAATGGGAAACGTATGGCTCCCCAGTGAAACTTGAAAGTTATTGCTGAAAGGCAGGGGAAAGGATTCTTGAGAGGTAAACACCTAATTAACCCTATTTATGCTCCTTACTTCAGGCTACCTAGAAAAAGTCAATTACTCAAGTTTTAGTTTCCTAATCTGTAATTCAGTAGTTACCTACACGCTTCAGCTTCATCACTGGGTGTATTTGAAGATCAGGAGGAAAAGATATAAAATCTCTTTCTGTATATGATAAAAAATATTAACATAAAAGAAAAACATAAGATTTAAATCTGAACATGTGTACACACACAGCCCTATAGTATAAATGTGGGAATTTTGCAAAGATACTCTATATTGTAAACAAATCAAATTAATTTCCTAATCTTTACAGTCATAAATCAGCCTTCACACACTTTCACTTAGGTATACTCATGTAGAGAATACCTGAGATTTTAAACAGGAAAAGCCTAACAGCATTGCACTTTCTCACAAGGTACGGCTCTTAATTCTAAATACTGTCTATTGCAGAAGGAATGAAACTTTTTGTAGGAGTCAGGAAATATTCCCAAAGGAAAGGACTTCAGAGTGACAGGGAGTAGTCATCTAGGCAACAGCCAGTCTTGAGCTTTTTGGGTTTTTTTTTTCCCTTCTCCAAACCAGAGTGGACTATAATCCTATTCCCACTTTAGCAATTGCAAGCAAAAGGCATTATTCAGAGCATCTCTTCACTCTGTCATTTCTGGCCTTGCTTAGATTTGTACAATAGCAAGTCAGAACAAAAATAGCTAATCCAATAAATATGTAGTAGTTGAATTCTAATTGATGATGAAAAATTGAACATGAACCAACCAGCATTGCTCTATACTGAGGAAAAATGTTCTGATACCAAAGGCAATCAGTCTAGTGGAGAAACCAACATGGAAATAAAAGAACAGTTCCAAGCAGAACAACACAACACACACAAAATAACTTCAAGAAATTATTTCTTGCGTGAGGTCACAGGACTTCCATCAACCCCTTAAAAAGAAAGCTGCTCAAAAACAACAATACAGTATATTAATGCATATATATGGAATTTAGATAGACGGTAAGGAGAACCCAACATGCGAGACAGCAAAAGGAATGCAGATGTATAGAATAGACTCGTGGCCTCTGTGGATGAGGGAAAGGGTGGGATGATATGGGAGAATGACATTGAAACATGTTAATTATCATATGTCTAAGCAATAGCCAGCCCAGGATTGATGCTTGTGACTGGTGCAACGAGGTTTCCCGGGGGGGGGGGGGGAGGGAGGGGGGGTCTGGAGGGGGAGCATATGTAAACCCATGGTGATATCATGTCATTGTTTGGCAAAACTAATAAAAAAAAATAAAATAAAATAAAAAAGAAAGAAAGCTGCTTGAAGATGGGAAACGCGCCTTAGTTATCCTTACCTACGCAATAATTAGCAGAGCACAGCTTCCATCAGATAGTAAGCATTTGTTATTTATTTTATTTTATTTATTTTTATATTGTAGTTTTTCTTTTCTTTTTTTTTAAATTTTCTTTACTTTATTGTGTTGGTTTTGCCATACATTGACATGAAACCGCCATGGGTTTACATACGCTCCCCCTCCAGAACCCGCCCCCCCAGATTCCCTCCCCCTGGGTCATCCCGGTGCACCAGCCCCTAGCATCAAACCTGGGCTGGCGATTGATTTCACATATGATAGTTAACATGTTTCAATGCCATTCTCCCACATCATCCATATACTTGACTTCAATGAGCAGAGTTGGAATGAAGTAAAAAGACACTGTGTTATCCCTTCTAACAAAGGCATTGCCTGCAGCAAGTACTCTGAAATAAGTTAAAACCAGACCCAGATCCATATGCTCTAACCGATCAATCTACCTATCCATCTGTATTTATCTTATCTTTGTACTATTTTCGGTGTTCTGTATATATTTATGAGCTTAGTACAATAAGCATAGATTATTTCTTACTATCCATTTCTCAACCAGTCTTTTGTCTTCCAGAGACCTGAGTTAAAGGTGGCCCTTTAAAGTTTGGTAAAGAAAAATAGCAGAATACATTGTGCCAAATCTATGTTTATAGTTACTTACTTGTTACTTACCTTGACTGAAGTGATAAACAGTCTTCCTAGCAGAATTATTTACAAATAATTCTGGCTAAGCAACATCGTACAGGACATGCAAAATAGTCACAGAACATTAGGATGCATTTTAAAGCTAGCTACCTAACTCAAAGATTTAGGGGGAAAAAATTGCTACTTTCTAACTCTGCATGTGTAACATCCCTCTAAGCAAATATCTCTAAAGTCTGAGATACTCAGTCCCCTAGAATTCCTGATGCCTCTGTTCAAAATTCCATAGAGAAACTGCCTTGCCCTGTTAGGATGGTCTCAGAATGTAGAAATAAAGTGAAGCAACCCTTAAGGAAGGTATATTAACGCAGCTTTTGGACCTGGAGCCTGAGAGCCCAAATCCAGAATCATCTTGCAGGCTTTCCATCCATTGCACCAGCCTCTCTGTTATTCAGATAAAGGCACTGGATTACAAGTCAGAAATCTATTGTGACCTGTTTTGTGGCTCTTCCAGACCCTTAATACCCAGAACAGTAATTGTAATGAGTAGTATGGAACCCTTAAAGGGGCAGAGCTCCTGCAGCAGCAAAATACAACCACCACCTTCAGAAAACAGCTCAACTACCTTTACCTCCAAGTATCTTTAAGCCATGCATCACCAAGCTTCTGGTTCTAAACTCACCACTGTCAGCTTGATCTGGCAGTTTCTGGGTTCTAATCTTGACACTGCCTAGCTGACTTCTGTGCACTAAAGTCTTCCTCTGTAAAATGAGGATTTTACATACATGATCTCTAAGGATGACTAGCTTAAAATTGACCTCATGTCTTATAAGCATCATGTCGATGAGAAAGCTGAAGGGTGATTAGTCTAAAATAAGTAAACTTTTTGACTGGGATTAAGCTACAAATTTCAATAGCAACTAACCTTTATTGGGGGCTTATGATGTATCAGACACTGTTTTAAACATTTCACATTTTTTGAACTATTAAATTTTTAGAAATTGGGCCTTCCCTGGTGGCTCAATGGTAAAGAATCCGCCTGCCAATGCAGGAGACACAGTTTGATACCTGATCCAGGAAGATCCCACATGCCATGGATCAACTAAATCCATGTGCCACAACTATTGAGCTGGTGCTCTACAACAAGAAAAACCACCACAATGAGAAGCCCATGCTCTGCAACCAGAGAGGAGCCCCCATTTGCCACAACTAGAGAAAACCCACACTCAACAACAAAGACTCAGCACAGCCAGAAATGAGTAAATAAATGAATAAAGTTAACTTCAGAAGTCATTGAAGGTAGGTCCTAATGCTATCCTTATACCACAGGTAAGGAAACTGAGGCATAGAAATGCTACAAAGCATGCCCATAGTCATGTAGATGATGGCCTGGGACTTAAACACCAGAATCTTGATCCAGTGGAGAAGGAAATGGCAACCTATCCCAATATTCTTGCCTGGGAAATCCCATGGACAGAGGAGCCTGGTGGACTACATACAGTCTGTGGGTTTGAAAAGACTCAGACACAACTGAGTGACTAACACAAACACACAATGAGAGTTAAGGAACTGAAAGAAACTGAATGAGGCTCAGGCAGCGAAAGCAAAGGGGAAAGTGGTGAGAGAATGAATTGGACACGTTTGCAGAAGCTAAATCATAAATAGCCATATTAAGACATTTGGACAAAGGCAGAATTACCTTAAAGCTAGTGAAGTGATCCACTCCCATGAAAGGCCTCAGCAAATGGTTCACATAGTCACAGTTTTTGAAAATTTTGCAAAAGAAAGGCACTTTTCACTGAAATTGGCAGAGGTAGCTGTCTATCTCATTAAACATCCTGTGGTGTCAGTTGGCATTGAAGTGGCTATGGCACGTGGGGGAATCGTTACGGAAAGTAGGATTAACTAGATATTAGTTTGGGTTTACTATTCACAATCTTTTCCAGATATGAGGAACATACTGAAAGCCATTTCAGTATTAAGAAAGGCTTTTTTCCTTTTTTTTTTTTTTTGATGAGAATGGCATATTTGATAAACTGCAAATGCATTGCTTTTATTGCCATTTGGAAGACATATCCATAAAACAAGTTGGAGATTAAAAACTTCTAACATGAATGTCTATGACAGGTATCTTCTTTTACTACATTCAATTTTTTTAAAAATAGCTGATAAACTACAGATTAAAATAATGAAATACGAATCGATGCAATAGAGATTAGAAATGAAATCAACAAGAATTACTGTAAAATTGGAAAGCAAATTTTTACAATAAGCTCTCAGATCATACCAAATGATTAATTAAGAGGAGGAAATAATAATTACTTTGGAATAGAAGTAATAAGTAGACACCTGGATATTTTTATAATCCAATTAATGCAGAGAAGTGAGTCATATGAACACATTGGGAAAGGATTTAAAACTCTTGCTAATTTGAAATAAAACACTTGAGTCAACAAAGATGACACTTAACTCTTAATACCCCACTGCAGAGGGGGCATCAATAACCATGATGCCTAATATGCATCATGAGCTTTACTGGTCCTGAAGATTAGTCACAGAAAAAGAAAATTTGAAACATCCTAAAATCTTACAACTCATATTTGGAAGAAATTTAATAGAAGATTCCCCAAATTGACAATAAACTTAAACAGTTACAAGGCATATCAATAATGAGTTATGAAGCTTTTCTAAATAGAAAATTATTCTAAAAATATAAATAATCAAAAATCAATTTGAAAACATCAAATTTTGATTACCATTTTAAAGAAAAGATTGAATTATCAACCTACTCTCTTTATAGAAGATTTTACAAAACCACTGTAATATTAAAACATGATCAAAACACATGCATCTAAAAAATTAAGAAAGTATTCCAGTGATTGTAGTCATATAATTAATAAAAATGAAATGTTATTTTATTCAGTTTTAGAATATTAGTGGCATTTTTCAGATTTTTTAAATGTATGCTTTGCTCATTCTCAAACATTTGCTTTGTTCCTAATTTTTGTATTGAAAATCTTGCGTTGTTTACCCTGAAGAAGGCCCCCAAATTGTATAAACACTGAAATCTGCATCTGAGCTTGGACATTATTCCAAGGTTTTGTCTTCCTCTTCTATCCAGTCTATTTTATGCTCTGCCCAGATGTCACCTCTACACCATACTTCTTTGTGTTAATGTCTGTTTTCACAAAGGAAGGAGGGACTAAAATATTTTAAACAACTGTTCTCTACAGGACATCATATTAGGTGCTTTATGACATTACCTCATTTAATTATATCCATGTCTTGAAGGTAGGGCAATTGTTTTCCATAATATTTCCCCAAATCAAAAATAAATGCTGGTTGCAATAAGGCCTGCTCTCTATGAATGCTACCTTGCCAACTACATATCTTAACAAGTCCTTCATAAGTGCGTTGATTAAAGATAACATATAACACTTCAGGTGACCCATTTAAATGTGGACATAGCTCCCCAAAATGCAGCTTTGGGTTAACTGTGGGTTCTTTGTTCATAAACACTGTCCTTCCAAATGTTAAGGTTGCATGGGCAAACTGTTCACTTAAGGACTTGAATGCACTTTGTTTTCTGGACCTCACTCTGCCTGAGCATATTCCCTTCTAGCTCATAGTAGTCGGTGCTTAACATCCCACTGAGAATGACACTCTAATCCTGGGGGATTAAGCAAACACTGCCCCTAGTCTTCAGCATTACATTGTTAATCCATTAGGATTTACAAAAGTACAATTTGAAAAACAAGGAAATAATTCTATTGCCCATAATTTATGATGGCAAAATCAGATCAATTAAGGCTGCCAACATATGATTTAATTAACACAACCATTGTATGGAGAGTATTGCAGCACATATGGTATGATATGTAAAACCAAGCAACGTTTTTTTTTATAATGTGTGAATATAGATAATATAAAGTTAAAGATCAAGTAGCAATCTCTTCCTTGGCTCTACTTTGGGTTGCATTTTTAACCTGACCCTGATGATATCAAGAGTCAATTTCATATATGATGATGAAATTGTCTATTGAAATAAAAAGTTATAACCAGCATTTTTTACTTTATATGTCAGGTTCTTAATAGTTTCCTAAATAACAAGGAACACTCTTAGTCAGTTGGCATTTTCCAGTGTTTTAATTGCCTGCTGTGATATAATTATTGTGACATTTTGGGATGTTTTTAACATCCTGAATTAAATATTCTGACATCCCACAGAGCACTTCATGAAAACAGTCAAACTGTATTCAAGTCATTAGCAGTCTACAGCTGTCCTTTAATATTAAAATTATTTTCCAACACAAAACACAGATGAAAATTAAAGTATTTAACAACTTTGAGCTCAGGTTAGATTTGAGCTATATATTACTCTAATTTGGCAGGTAAGGAAGATCAAGGTGACTCTGAGATTCTTCCATTAAACTTTATCCAAAGCACCAAGTGAATTAAGGCCACCTCGTGATAAAAGATAATGAACAAAATGCACTGATTTCAACAGTGCAATTAGCCCCAGATTACACAGCCACAAATTCTGCATTAAGGATAATCACCAGAACACCATATCTCTTTTTCAATTGTCCTGGAAAGCTGGCTTGCTTTATTTTATTCAGGTTATTTATTTATCTACGCATCGATCTGTCTACTTGCTTCATATGATATATTCAAATAAAATCTTACAGATAATTTAGATAATTTATTTTTCAAGTTTTTATAAAATTTTTAAAGATAAGACTCCATTTGCAGTCATTACAAAATGTTGGCTATGTAGCCCATGTTGCACTGTGCGTCCTGGAGCCTCTCTTACACCCTGCCTCACACTCCCCTACCCCTATGTTGCCTCTCCCCCAGCCCACCCGTAATCACTAGATTATTCTCTATATCTATGAATCTGCCTTGTTACGCCTTGTGAGCTCTTTTTTGTTATGCTCACTAATTTGTTGCATTTATTAAATTCCACACATAAGTGATATTATACAATATTTATATTTTCCTATCTGACTTATTTCACTTAGTGTAATGCCCTCCAAATCTGTCCATGTTAATACAAATAGCATATTTTCATTCTTTATTATGACTGAGTATTATTACACTGTAGCCCACCAGGTTCCTCTGTCCGTGGGATTTCCCAGGCAAGAATACAGGAATGGGTTGCCATTTCCTTCTTCAGAGCATCTTCCTGACCCAGGGATCAAACCCGAATCTGGTGGATCGGCAGGTGGATTCTTTATCACTAAGCTACCAGGGAAGTCCTAGTTTTCCATTGTTGGATAATTGATATATTTTCCTACCCTATGCTGTACTCAATGTGACAAGGTCCTAATGAATTTCTGAGGGAAGGCCTAGCTGGGTTGACCAGTGATTAGCACAGGGATAGCTCACCATCTTCACCTGGATATCTTTCAAACATCTCAGAATTAGCACACCTGAAATCTTCTGGATTCCTTACCTTCTCAGCCCATAGTCTCCCCAATCTCAGGAAAAGGCGACTCTATGCTTCCAGCTGCTCAGGTTCACAAACTTATTATCCCTGTATTATCCCGGTATTATCCCTGATTCTTTTCTTGCTCTCACATATCAAAATGCAAAACATCAAAGAATCCTATTGGCTAAAATTCAAAATCCAATGCTTCCTACCACCTCTTCCTCTGCCTCGTAGTTGAAGCCACTATCACCTTTTTTAATTTGGTAAAATAGACATAAAAAAGGGACTTCCTTGGTGGTCCAGAGTTAAGACTCCATGTCCCCAGTGCACAGGGTGCATGTTTGCGCCCTGGTCACAGAACTAGGATCCCACATGTCATGAGGCACAGGAAAAAAAAAAAAAAAAGACATAAAATTTGCGATGCTAACTATTTCAAAGCATATATTCCATGGCTTCTTTGGTGGTTCAGACGGTAAAGAATCCACTTGCAATGCAGGAGACATGGATCAACCCCTGGGTTGGGATGATGCCCTGGAGGGAATGGCTATCCACTCTAGTATTCTTTCCTAGAGAAGTCCATGGACAGAGGAGCCTGGGAGGTTACAGGCGATGGGGTGGCAAAGAGTTGGACACAGCTGAATCACTAACACACGCCATGGAATTAAGTACACTCACAATGTTGTGCAACTATCACCACTATCCATTTCCAGAACTTTTTCATCATCCCAAACCTATGAAACAGTAACTTCCCATTTCCTGTCCCCCTCCACCAGTGCCTGATAACTCCACTCCACTTTCTCTATGAATCTAATTCTCATAGATATTTTATATAAGTGAAATCATGTAATATTTGTCCCTTTATGTTTGGCTCATTTCACTTAACATTTTTAAAGGCTTATCCATGTTGTAGCATGTATCAAATTTTCCTTTTCCATTTTAAGGCTGAGTAATATACCATTGTATGCCTATTAAAATAGCTGTTTTTAAGATTTTCATACATACTGTCAATTTAAACTCTCCAAGGTAAGATAAGAGAATGCTTGCTTTAGGGGTGCCTGACAATCACTGGTGTTACCCACAGCAACTATAGCTATGCAGTGAATTAAACAGAACACTCAGGGATGGGTTAGGAGGTACATAAATAAGGGAGTAAGATTAGTGGGAAAGAGCACTGATGGGAACTGGAGAGGATAATATAAAAAAAAAACTTTACCTTCTTCACAATCTGTGCCTGGACTAACCAAGATGGAAAACTGTAGTATAGCAGGAACAGCATAAATAAATGATCATTATTTTTTTAGTTACAACGAAGAAATACATAATAATTTTGATGCAAGCTCTGCATTGATTATGCGTGGTTTTCTAAAAACATTGGCTTCACACTTGGTGACACAGCAATTTAAAAGTTGCCTCTAAATTCAGTTTATTTCAATATTTGGCTTTAATGGATTTACAGCTGTTTTTACAGCTGGAAAATACAAGCTTGCAAAGGCACAATACACACAATAGAAAACAAACAGGACAAGGTTTAGTAACAACAATGGATGAGATTCATATTTCAATTCACTGTAACTGTTTCAAGCCTTTTGGCCCCGTTCTTATGGGGTTAAATCATTGTTTTGTTATTTCAAAGTGACAACTTGCAGTAGAAAGGAAGGGAAGTTTCTCTTGTTCTTTTATAAATTATTAAAATTCTCCTTGATAATGCGGTTTACTTATAGGAATGTTTTTAAGAAACTTGTCCATTTTTTGGAAGTTTGCTTCGTTTCAGCCTGACAGTGTAAAACTTCTTACACAGACATGAACTGGAATATAGCCTATTTCACTGGTACCAAGGGCAGTACCGCTGCCCTGTATCTGCTTTGTGAAGCCCTCACATTTTCTCCAAACACCACACATCTTGTTTATGAAAAAGTCCATGTGGACCAAGGAAGACACTTCTGTCAATCAGCATGTTAAAACTTGGTAAAGCTCATTTCTCTTATTATTAGATGAAATTAATATCCACAAGTTCTAATATTTCCTCTTGCACTCCACTTTAGAAATCACTGTTATAGGGAAAGAGCTTGCTACATTTTAGAAAAAAAATCTCAATATGACATAATGTGATTTATAGTTTTCAAAGGACTTTAGTATCTACAATGTTGTTAGTACTCAAGAACTCCACTGCTCACCATCCACTCAGTTCTCAGCTTCTTCCAAACATCCTTCCATCTTTCTTCTATCTTCTATCTTCATCTGTCTCAATCCCTCTTTGACTATCAACATGGTTACCATGCCTTCTTTCTGCTTTTTTCTTCACAGCATATTGAGATATAATTTATTTATCATAAAATTCATCCATTTTAAGAGCAAAATTCAATTCTTTTTAGTAAACTTACAGAATCATGCAATCACTGCAACAGTCCAGTTTTAAAACATTTTCAAGCACTCCAAAAATACTGATGGCCCATTTATGCATTTTTTTCCCTTAAAAATTGCCTTTGCTTTGGTCCAGTGACAGCACACTCCTATTTTCCCTGTTGTCTTTTATCCCATCCTAGCCCATCCTCCTTGGTCTGTCCCTCCTACTCTACATAATCTTTAAATATTAATATTCCTTACAACTTAGTCTTAGGCCCTTACAGCCTAGACCCTGGGCTTCTTTTCTTACTCTACATGCTTTCCTTAAGCCACTTTGTCGATTCCATGACTTTAGTTACCATTCCACTTTCACCAAAATCTATTCTTATACTTGAAACAAACACAATATTGCAAATCAATTATACTTTAATTTTAAAAAATCTACTCTCCACTCAGACCTCTCTTCTGGGCTCTAAATTTTTATATATTATCTGTGTACCACCTTCAACTTAACATGACATGAACTTTAGTATTCTCTGTCTGCCTGCATGCATGCTCAGTCACTTCAGCTATGTCCACTCTTTGAGACTCAATGAACTGTAGCCCACCAGGCTCCTCTGTCCATGGGATTCTCGAGGCAAGAACACTGCAGTGGGTTGCCATGCCCTCCTCCAGGGGATCATCCTGACCCCAGGATTGAACTCTCTTCTCCTCTGTCTCCTGCATTGCAGGTGGATTCTTTACACACTGAGCTATCTGAGAAGTCCATTCTCTTTCTACCCCAAAACTTTTCCTCCTCCAATGTCTCTTCTCTCAATCAAGACATCACTAAATCTTTCACTCAGTGGCCTGTACCAGAAAACTTGTGCACTATCCTTAACCTCTCTCCTTATGCTACCATACTCAGGGAATCCTTTCTCCCCATCTCCATGGACACTTCCCTAGACCCAAAGCAACAGCATTTCTTGCTCGGACAACTAGTGTAACCTCCTAATGGTTTCTCTGCATCCACTCTGGACCCCTTCTACACTTTTCTCCACAGTGCTATCAGAGTCAAATAAAAAGTAAATATAATTCAAATCTACTTTAAATGTTTCAGTGGTTTCTATAAGCTTTATGATAAATTCAGAATTCTTCACCATGGCCTGCATAGCCCTTCACCATCAGATCCCTAAAAATCCCCCAGGCCCACAGGCATTCCTTTCATTCTTTCCTACTAAAATCCCACCACAGCCTTAACGTACCAAACTCTCCTCTCACTGTAGGTTACTTCCTCATCCTGAAATGTTCTTGCATGGGTCTCCCCACATCTCACTCTTACTCATTTCATTCTCAAGTGTTCCACATCTTCCCGAGAGAAACTTTCTTCCCTGACTCTAGATTCTTGGTCAGTTTCAATAAAATACTCTTTCATAGTACCCTGGCCCTTGGTAGGACTGATCACAACTGTAATTAAATAACAGTCTATATTATTTAATGTCTGTTTTCCTCTCTAGACTGTTATCTTCCTGAGGTCAGAGACAATGTCAAATTTGCTTTATTATTGTATGCTTGGGAGCTGGCTCGGTGCCTGACAGATAGGAGGCACTCAGTAAATACCTGTCCAAGGACTGCATGGTTTCATTTAGTCCTTGTAATAATCCGAAAGTTAACTAAGACCATTCATATAGCATAGGCAAAGAAATTATGATTCAGAGAATGCAGTTAACTTGCCCAAGATCAATCACAGAGGATTTTATTAATAGAAGCATAAATAGAATAATGCATTGAGCATCTTAGAATACTTGCTTAATCAAAGCTAGAGTAATAATAAATGATACACATTGTCATTAATATTGTTCCGCTTGTAAACAAATCTTCCAGCCAAGGAACCAAAACAGTTTGTCAGCCTTAGGAAACAGAGTTACACCTACACATTTAATCTCTAACTCTCAAAAAATGCTTCTGAAGTAGAAATTAACAAATATTAAATTACTTTCTCCCAGGAAATCCTAACCCATGGCCAGTCTATTGTTTGTACATACCATATAAAGATGATTGATGAAAAGAATCTATGGTTTCTCCCACTCCTATACCCAGTCACCACATAGTGAATAAACTGCTATGAATCAAGGAATCTAGATAGTACTGGGTGGTATGGTAGATAGGAATAAGCACTTAATAAATGTTTGTTGATTGGATACAGAACCAAAGCTTGAACCCTCAACTTCCTGATTCAAATTTTGAAGGTAACTTATACCTCAATCAAAAAAATTTAGATGGAACTTCTTGAGCCTCCCTGCTCCTAAGGCTTTACATGAACTAGCCCTTTCATGGTACTACCACCCCACCAGCACTAGACAACTTTGCCAGAACTCTCTGGAGGAAAAAAATGAGGCTTTGAAATAAGATAAGAATGTGTAGTAGACATAAGAACTTTTGTAATAAACATAAAAGCCACTAAACAATTGATAATTGAAAAACAAAAAACCTAAGCAATAAAAGCAATGGATATTATTCAGCAAATACCTATTGAGTACCTGCCTTTGCCACATAGTGTTGACAATGATGACCCACATTTGTATAGTTTATAAAATGTTAATACCTGCCTTTCCTCCCTTTCTGCAGTGAATTTGAACTCTCTAACCTGTGGTCTAACAGTCACTTTTTGATCTATCCCCACTTAGATGCCAGCACAAACAGAGAAGTGGATTAGTCCTATGAGTTTTGTATCCAGCATACAAAGCTAAGCCCTGAACTTCCATAAGCCCACAAAGCCATGGCATTTTCTTAACACTTTGGGAGTAAACATATAACTGATTCTGCCACAAGTTCTAAATAAGACTCCAGTTCTTCCACTAGACCTGGGTTCTGCCTAAACCCCATTCAAACAGAAACCTGAGGAACAAATTAACACTTGATGGTCCCCTCTCAATGAGACTGAGGCCATATCTATGAAGTTTCTCCTTAAATTCGACCAGAGTAGGCCAAACCAAGGCAAAAGATCAGCAGGTCAACTGCAAGATTGGATATCAGGACCAGCTAAGATTTGATCAGCCTCTGTAGTACACCAGGGTTATCATAAGTGATGGAGAGCAAAAACCAAGTGTCAACCCAAAAGGCCAAATCTTAAACCTAGGCCAAGGATGTTATTTACAACCAATAACATTAGATGATACACAAAGATCAGGACCACAGTAAATGCAGGAGAACAGTCTGAATCAAGGATCAAAGTAAATAAGCAGCAAAAGATTTCAAGGATTTAATTTTGAGGCCTCTTCCAATTAGCACTGAGTTAGTAAATGGCTAGCTGGGTTAAAGGCACAAGAATAAGGGGAGTCCAGAATTTGCAACCAAAAGAAAACTAAAACAGGTCCTCTTAACAAGATAAAGTGTGTTATTCCCATTTTACAGACAGGAAAGTGAGGTTTCAAAGCCCCAGTGATTTGCCAAAGTGAGAGCTCTGATCAAGGAGCAGGACACACTCAGAACCAAACATGATGTCTGACTTGAAAAGCGCTTTATAAATGTCTGTTGACTGGATCCAGGAACAAACCAAAACTTGAACACTTACTTTTCTGATTCATATTTTACCTATAACTCTTGGGCTTTACTATAATAGCATTTTACATAAACTAGCTCTTTAATTGTATTATCTATCATACCATCCTGCTTTCATTAGTGCTAAAGGTAAGTCAAATAACTCATGATTGGAGTTAGTCTAATGCAAGTCAGTTTTGAAGAAAGTTTCAAAGGTGAGACGTGAACCCACAGAGAAGTCTTCCCTTACATTAGCAATAAGCAAAAAAAAAAAAAGTGAAAACAGAAGCTATATATATGCATGTTCTTGAGAAACGCCGTATTTGCCTGGTTAGAGAAGCATCACAGTTAATTTCTGTATCCCGCAGGCAAGTCACAGTAGATCCAATAGTGCAAACTTAAATGACACCCCTGTAATGATAACCTCAACACAGAATACTTCTCTTAGCTCTCTCTCTCTCTATGGTATCTGCTCAAAGCCAGAGATGGAAAGTACCTATGTGGTAATGTGTTGACTGTATTAATAATAAACATTTGTTTTGAATTATAACTTGAATTAGTAGTGAGACTCTCAGATTGAGAGCTCACTCACTGGAAGCCTGTGTTTGTGACTATTGTTGGTTAATCATTGAGCTGCCCTAGGAACTTATCAGGCACTCTATACAATAAACACGTGACTACAGTTTGCCCTTCATGCCTCTGTGTTACCTAACTATTAGCATAGGTCTGAGAGCACAGTCTTGTAAATGGTAGAATAAAATACACAAAATATCAATAAGACAATTCAAAAATCTCAACAGATGGAGACATAAAAGGTTAAGGTTGACATTCTTTCTTTAAAGTCACTGTGACGAGATGAGAGTAGGGAAATGTCAAACAGAAAGGAGGTGAAATAAATGAAATTCACCACAGTAGCTGAATTATGTCCAAATCTCAGCAGTGACAAGAAAGGCCTTTCAAGTCTAAATAAAGATGGGGAAATACCAGTAATTATGCCTTCTATTTATCACCTTTCAGTAGCTGAAGGCATTTTACAACCTTTAACTCATTAATCTTGAGAGCATGACTGTGAGTCTAGAGAATGACAGTTGGTCCACCTTGTTTCACAGAAAAATGATGAGATCTAGGGGGTGGGATGAGTGGTAGAGTGCTGCACTGTGCCTGTGGGTCCACCAGGGAAGACCTTCAAGCAAGTAACTAGCCATTCTAAAATCCAGGCACTAGACCCACAGAAACATAGGCCTCCCCAAAGACATTTACTATCAGAGCACAATCTAAAGTCCTAAGATTGGAAAGCCATTCTCTTCTAATTAGCTGCCAGGAATATGATTCTCTGGTCTTTTCCTTCTAGGTGTTAATGAGAACTTCTTATTTGTGAAAAGAATCTTGATGCCATCAGTAATAATAAACACGTAACCAGAGCTTTGAAATCATAAGTCATTAGACTAAAGATGAGATCCATATGTTATATTACCTTGTATCTATACTACCCTCAAGTAGTCTGTATCATTCACTGAAGCATTTGCTATTACTCTCTGGAGGAGACTGCAATTCCTATAAGAAGATTAAATATTCCTAGCCTATTGAGGTCAGGCTTGACCATATAACTCCCTTTGGCCAGTGGAATGTAGGCAAAAGTCACCTTTGTCACCTTCAAAAAGAAGTTTTAAAAATTAACACATGGTAGGCCAGGGGGATTCCCCCCTGTCGAGAAATATGAAAGTTGCAGATAGAGACTGCTCCATCAGTTTATCCAAAGTCAGAGTTTATCCAAAGAACCCAGGCATTTGAGTTCCAGCACCTGTTTTCTTAATGATTATTCCAGGAAATTTTCATCACTGTAAGAGTGTGGCCCAAAAGAGTCAAGGGTGAATTGTTGAATAAAAACTTTATAATTAGTAATTCCTTTAGGCATTGAGAGAACCTGACTGTGGTTTATAAAGGTAATAATTAATTAAATGTTTTTCTGTATATATGTTTGCTCAAGGTCTTTATACTAGAGATATATTTTAAATATTAGGTAGAAACCTATTTATACTTGAGAACAAATTTACCAACTCTTTGTCTAATAGGCTAATACCTGCCCTCAAGGATTTCAATTATCTTTCTCTATTCCCAAAAATAAGCTGGACAACTGACAACTTCTAGATTCAACCACCTCTTTGTATGGCCTTTTAACAATGCTCATCCTTCCCAGTAGTTACTGTTCTTTGCCCCTCAGGTTTCACTACTCTGGAAACAGAAATTGAAACTGCAACTTTTGGATATACTTTCAAATCTGCTGTTTCCCAAGTCTTCCCCATCTCAGTAATCTGTACCTCCATTAAGCCAGATGCGCAGAACACAAATTTGGAGTCACTCTTGAATCCTCACTTTCCCTCACACCCTTTATTTAATTCTTAAGCATCTACTGTCCTAAATATATCCTATATTCTGAAATTTCCTGCATAACATACCACTTTTCCCAAACTCTGAGCCAGCATCAGCACTCCCAGGGCTGTGGCAGTAACTCTTAACTGGTCTCCTTACTGCCACTCCTGGCCTCAAACACACTGCTCTCCATAGAGCAGCCGAAATCATCCTTCTAAAAGATAAATGGGATTGTGCCACACCCTCATCTTTTAACAGTCAGAAAGCTCTCATCCGGTTTTACCCTAGTCAATGTTTAATAACCTGTGTGACATCACCAACACAAGGTTGGGAAGAGATGCTAACAATCTGATCATGTGCGTATTGTAAATGGTCTCTATGATATCACTGTTTCCTCCACACTTAGAAAAAACTCCAGAGTTCTTGCTTTGAATTCGAAGCCCTACATAAGCTGCCCCTGCTACCCCTCAGATCTTACCATTCTTCTTATTTGCTCTCCTCTAGCCATATTGGCCTCTTTGTTATTCCTCAAACATTCCAAACATATATCCATCTCAGTGAATGTTCCTCCCACAGATATTCACAGGGCTCTCATCTTCACTTCATTCAATTCTGAGTTCAAATGTTCCTTCCTTAATACCCTATATGAAATAAGAACCTCCCCTCTCCATCCCCTTACGCTTGATAGTTTTTAATCACTGTGTAACATACTATTATATTTATATACTCATAAATCCACTGGGGATATAAACTCCTCACAGTGAATGACAATCACCTTGTTCATTGCCATATCCTCAGGATCTAGAACAGTTTGCAGCAAATTATATAGATGCTCAATAAATATTTACTGAGTAAATGAATATATGAATAAATGAAACAACCAATGAATAAATCAACAAATAAGATTTTTCAAAACAAAAAGATAGGAATATGACTAGTGGAGAGGATTATAAGGACCAAGTGTCTTCTGAGTCCTAATTGAGTCCTGAAATATCAGTGAAATCCAAGTTATATATGCCTTGGTCTGTGTCAAGTGGAGAGTAAAAACTAATTAAATGACAGAGATGATGAAACGAAAGCAAAAAGAATGTGTAAAATAAATTAGGCAAGTTTCAGTAATAAATAAGAATCTGGGGAGGGGTTGTTATAAAGAAAGAAAGAGTAAAGACACATTAAACATAATCTTGGTCCAATAGAGAAAGTCCATGAACAGTCATCAGGATGGGGTTCCCAGGTGGCTCAGCAGTAAACAATCTGCCTGCGAAGCAGCAGACATGGGTTCAGTCCCTGAGTAAGGAAGATCCCCTGGAGAAGGATATGGCAACCCACTCCAGTAGTCTTGCCTGGGAAATCCCATGGGCAGAGGAGTCCAGTGGGCTACAGTCCACAGGGTCGTGAGGAGTCAAACACAACTTAGGAACTGAATAGCGCCAATCATCAGGATAATCAAACACTAATCCAAATACTGCCATTTACGTGGTGAGTGAGCTCACCCAAGGGATTTTGCTTAGTTTTCTAATCTATATTAAAAATCAATAAAAATAGGGGATGGGATGTCATTGTTTCTCAAGACCATTCTTATTGGTTAAGATCATATGGTTGCAAGGAAGAGACCAACTCTGGCTACCTTAGGCAGTAAAGAAGTTTATAAAAAGAATTTGGGGAAGCTCTCTCAGAATCAAAGGGAAGGCTGGAGAACCAGGACCAGGGAAGAACAGGAAGTAAGGTAGGTCTGGATGTCTCAAGGCAATAATACTCCCAGTATTATCAGCCAATTATAATATATACTGTATTTAACATGTATCAGGCATCCTAAACCCTTTTGATATTCTAACTTATTTAATTCTGGTAACAACCCTATGAGTTAGGTACTTTAATGACTCCATTGTAGAGATAAGGAAACCTGGCCTAAAGAGGTTAAGTAACTTGTCCTAGTTACTGTCCTTTAGCTACTAAAGGGTCTAAACTCAGGCTATCTGGCTTCTGAGTCTCTGCTCTTAGCCACTCAGCATACTCTGACCTCTTATATTCACTTCAGGGCCCCAAGTGATTTAACAATTTTCCTGCATTTGTGTTATTTCATCAGGATTCAAAGTCCTAAAAAAAGTAAGTGGCAGAATTGCAATGGTTTGAATCTCATGCTCAGCCCTTGGCTAAGGGAAGGCTTGTACCTTGTCTGACTGTACTCTGAAGACTACTCAGAAGAAGGTAAAAGAACTCCCTTAAAAGGAATGAGGGTGGCATCACCCAAAGCAAAAGAAATGGATCTCCAGCCAAACACAGAAATCTCTAGTACACCATTTCATTTAATCTTCTAATCAGTTTCTCAAGTTTCCAAGATCCCACTCACTCCCAATCACATGTGATTCTGATTTTCATAAAATCTCTTAATAGTCAGGCAAGAACAAGCACAGGACACTAATGTACTTTGTAGGGAAAAAAAAGAAAGAAAATTGAGGACTATTTCCTGACCTTTTAATGTGATCAGAGCACTGTGCTAACAGCTTTACATATAATCTCATTTCATTGTTTCAGTGTTATGAGATAGGTATTTTAAATGACATTGAAGTTTAGAAAGATCTAGTGATTTGCCCAAGGTCATGTAGCCGGTAGAGCTGGCACTTAAACCCCAATTTGTCAGATTAAAATATTAATTTTTTAATTTATAAGATATTAAGTTATGCTTCCCTGTACAAAAATAAGAATGATCTCTAGGTGATGAAAAAACAATTCTAAGCATACATAAAACTCAAATTGTTTTATAACAGAAACCTAAGAAGATTAAAAATAAATCATAAGTGTGAAAATAACTTTTAGCTAAAAGAACTAATTAGATTGAATATATTTTTATAATTGGTACAAGGCTATTAAAATCATATAATGATTATAAAATGTATTGACTCAGTAAAGTGACAAAAAGAATTGCTTTTATAATAAAGCATCATAACCTTGAACTTTTGTTATAATCTTGCATTTGAGGTGTTGACAGCTTTGTGATCTCCAGCCCAGGGAAGGAGAAAGGAGGGAAAATCGGAGAAACCAAGACAAGGGGGAAGGGTTGAACGCTGATGATGCCAGTGATGAAGCCTTCCAGTTGCCCTCAAATCAAGTGAGTTGTCCATATAATTTAACTCTCCATTTTTCTTGCAAGGAAAAAGATCAGTTCACTTCTAGAGAAGATTTTGCAGTCGATAACAATTCACTGTGACTTCGAGTCATTTTTTCAACAAAGCAGAGGATAACAGGAAATTTTCCTTTCTTCTCAAGTTACAGAAAGGAAACATCAAAAAGAAAGATGCAAATAAATAAATCTGTAATTAGTCGTAAAGATACACACACATCTATTCATGAAGGGAGAGGAATGAGTATGTCTATGTGTACCGTCTCTCTACAATTTACAGAATGGAAATAAGCAGGCTAGGACTTTAAGCAACAGATAGAAACTACAGGTAATCCAGGTTAAGTTATTAACTAATTACATGACTCTGGGCAAGTCACTTGGTTTCTCTTTGCCCTTTAGTCCGCCCTCTGATTGGGCACTACACAGAAATTCCCTGAAAACCAGATGTTACATCAAAGGCAATATTTCCTGGAGGCCAGCCTTGCTGACTTCTTTGAAAGGCACTAAATTTAGAAATAGCGTGCAAATAACACTGCTCAGATTAAACTCGCTTATTAGTGGTCCAGATGATAATCAAAGGCAAACAGATGGTCGCTTAACGAATGTTTTTGGAAGGAAGGCATCTTTAAATATAGGATTTGTGTGAAAAGTTTGCTTTTTCTTACAAGTTATTTTGATGATTATGTTGGAACGTTGGCATCTTTTTTCAGAATATAACTTTGTGGAGTCTCATACACATGTTGAGAAAGATCAAAGCTTTGGAGCACCAACAGAAGGTTGCTCCAAATCTAATAAGCAAAATTATGCATTTAAAATGGAACTTGAAAACCATAATAGTAAGTATGAAGTTATCAAGAGTCAGAGGATTCATGTTAAGGAATCAGGGATATTGAATATAGCTTGTTTTTAGAAACTTGACCCAATCTACACAAGTGCCAGAATAGGAAATGTAATTTGCTTTAGCCTAACATATTGAGAACAGGATTTTATTTGTTTTGTTTTGTTTTTTCCAAGAAACATGCTATCCTCTTTGCTAAGCAAAACAAAAAAAAAAAGTGTGGTTATTAGATATATCTCTTTCCCTTCTATACAAATTTACAAACTGTATCCTTCCACATGACTACTGGAGCCTCTGAACCAACATTAACTCATGTTATTGATGTTAACTAATGTTAGTAACACAACTCATGTTATTGATTATTTATAAAATTCTAGATGTAAGGCACTTTTTACAGAAGATATTTGTCAAAACAAAGCCGTACACAGTTACCAGTTTTCCTGGAGGAAAACCAGGATTGATATAGGCACAACTCTACAAGGTAACATATCACTCAGGGTCCTTCTAGAGTACAGAAACCACACTAGTTAATTGAACAGAAAGAAGTCAATGTGAAGTATTCTTGAAAAGTAGTGAAAGTCACTTAGTCATGTCTGACTCTGCAACCACATGGACTATATATAGCCTGCCAGGTTCCTCTATCCATAGAATTCTCCAGGCAAGAATACTGAAGTGGATAGCCATTCCTTTCTCAGGAGATTTTCCCAACCCAGCAATCGAGCCCAGGTCTCCTGCATTACAGGCACATTCTTTACCATCTGAACCACCAACCATATACAAAGTAATTGACTAGCTAACTGAAGGAATGAAAGGAGAACTCTAGTTAGTAGTGGCCTGCTAAGTGTTTACAACTAGATCTCTGGTTGGGGAAATCTCATTTGTAGCATTTGCCAATTTCCATGGTGTAAATAGTCCCATGGTGGCAGATTTCCAGCTGCTGCTGTTAAGCCCCTTCAGTCGTTTCCGACCCTGTGAGACCCCAGAGACTGCAGCCCACCAGGATCCCCCATCCCTGGGATTCTGCAAGCAAGAATGCTGGAGTTCTTCTTCTGCAAGCAAGAAGGTTGCCGGTTCCTTCTCCAATGCATGAAAGTGAAAAGTGAAAGTGAAGTTGCTCCAGCTACCAAAAGTCTAATATCTCACTTGCAAAATTCCTGAAAATTTAACACAGACTCTGCAAGCCAATATGGGCTGCCTCCAGCACAGAGGTAGCAACTGCAGGAAACCACTAAACACCTCTATGGCTGAGGAACAAAGAGGTTGAAATTATTGAAATTTAGAAGCCTGGAGGAGGGACTCTGCAGGATGGGGCAGCCTCTGCACCCAAGGTAACCTTGTGTACCTGAACGGCCTCAATCAAAAATGCAAATATATTGGAGGAGATGCAACAGGCCTATTTAGGCCTTGGAGAAATATAACACTGAGAAGGTATTTGACAAGTACAAGCCCACTTGGCACAGCATCATGGAAGGAATTTGGTATTTATGTGATGTCTGTAACTAAATACTTGATCTACTTCTACCTGAGCCAGGTGGCTATTCTTCTGTTCAGATCTGGTTTGGAAACACAGACTGTGCCACGCACCCAGTGATCCAGCCAAAAACAAGGACTTCAACCTAAATTCCGAATACCAGAGGCTGAAATCTTCAGCCTCACCTCAGTCTTTGAACTTTTAATGTGTTGTTTTGAACAGGACACTCTGACATTTCTTGCATTATAAAACAAATAGCAGGAGAGGGGGAACTAAGATGGCGGAGGAATAGGACGGGGAAACCACTCTCTCCCCAATAAATACACCAAAAGAACTTTTAAAGACCGCGCAAACTCCATAAAACAGGATCTAAATGCTGGCAGAGGACATCAGGCATCTGAAGGGACGGCCCATTGCTGACAAGAGGAGGTAGGACAAAAGAAAAAAGAGAGAGAAAAAAGTAAAGGGAGAGACAGAGTTGGGGGCGGGGATCCATCCCGGAAGGGGAGTCTGGAATAAAGAGGAAAAAAAAAAAAAAGAGGAGAAAGGTTTCCGAATACCAGGGAGCATTCTCTCAGGCGGATTTGCGGTGAATCTTGGAGAGCAAGATAGCTGGGAGTAAAAGCAGATTAATAATTAAGCCCTGCAAGCTACATTTCTGGCTGGAAGGCACAGGGAAGCGGCGGCAGCGGACGCCCAACCCCCCACTAGCCAAAGCGGACTGCTCAGGGAGGGGCGGGCCGCGCTCTCAGGGAACGGAGCAGCCTGAGCGACCCAACCCAGGGGGCTAACCGGAGATAGACTGAGAAGTAGCCTTCCCCAGGAAGAGCCCCCCTGCCAGGCCCACGCAGAACAAGGAGAGGTGTGGAGTCGGCAGAGAGGCGGCCGGCCGGGTGGCAAAGAACAAAGGGCGTGCGGAGTCGGCAGGGAGGCGGCCGGCCGAGGAGATCTGGGCGCCTGTGGGCTGCGGACCGGCCCAGCCCCCGCCCGAGTGCAGCGGGCATAACCCAGCCTCGGAGAGACCAAAGGGTGAGGCGGAGTCGGCAGGGAGGCGGCCGGCTGGGCGGAGCTGGGCGCCTTCGGGCTGCGGACAGACCCAACCCCTGCCCGAGACCAGCGGGCATAGCCCAGCCCCGGCGAGGCTTCCTCGGCCAAATTGCGCACAGAGCTAGGTGCTAACCAAGACTACTGGGGATTCTGGATGGATCGGAGCTCTGCACACCTAAGAAGACGTGCTCAGCTGCACGTCGGGAAAGCCGAGCGGGTGGGCCGGGGGAGGGGAGAAGCCGCGCTCCCCAACTGCGCCGGGCGGACGACAGAGAGCCGAGCAGAAGGGGCGGGGGAAGCGCACTCAGCAGGAGCAGGGCAAACTCCAGAGCGCTGAATAGACACATAAAAGACCAGCAAACAGAAGACGCTTAAGCTAGCAGAGGCAACAGGTTTGGAGTCTATAGAGCATGAGAAGTACAAGCCGGACCCAAGGAATTGTCTGAAAAATAAACTGACCCCTCCCAGTACGCATCAGCACCAGAGAAAGCCTTAGTTATAACTGTACTAGGAACATCTTTTAAATTTTTAAAACTTTTTTATACCCTTTTTTTTTTTAGAATTTTTAAGTCCCCTATAACCTTGTTATTTTCTTTTTTTTGTCTTTCTTTTCCTTTATTTTTATTTCCCCTTTTTTTTAATCTCCTCATTCTCCCTTATTGCATTCTCCATCCTATCTCCTTTCTTACCTTTTATATCTCCACTTTATTCCCCTTTTTTTAAAATTTTGTTTTGTTTTGTTTTGTTTGTTTTTTTTTTACTGATTTTTGTTGTTGTTGGTGGTGGTGGTGGTGGTGTTCTTGTATTTTCTTCTTTATCATTCTTTCTTTCTTTTTTTCATAATAGTACTTTTGAGAATCCACTCTTTACTCTAGATTTTTAATCTTTGCTTATTAGTATTTGGTATCAACTTTGTACCTTTAAGGATCCAAGCTCCAGTACCCATTGCTACCTGGGAGTGAGATCATTGGCTTGACTGCTCTCTCCCCATTCTTATTTCTCCTCTTTTTTTTTTTGTTTTTGTTTTTGTTTTTGTTTTTCTTTCTCTTCCATATCTTTCTTTCTATCTTTTTCTTTGTAATAGTATTTTGAGAATCCCGTCTTTACTCTAGATTTTTAATCTTTGCCTATTAGTATTGGGTATCAACTTTGTACCTTTAAGGACCCAAGCTCCAATACTCATCATTACCTTGGAGTGAGATCAGTGGCTTGACTGCTCTCTCCCCATTCTTGTCTCTCCTTTTTTCTTTTTTTTCTTTTTCTTTTCTCTTTTCTTCTCCTACCAAGACACCTTCAACGTCCTCTTCCTCTGTATATTCTCTACCCAACTCTGGGACTCTGCTTGAGAGTTACCAGCTGTGAAGAACACTGAAATAACTGACCACTGGCTGGATCGGTCTCTATCCATCTGACTCTCCCCTTTCTCTCTCTGGTCAATTCTGTCTCCTTCCACACTCTTCACATTTCGATATAACTCTGTGAACATCTCCAAGGGATCCAGGCTGTGGAGGGCACACAGAGGAGCAATCACTGGCCACTTCACTCCCTCACCATCGGATTCCTCTCTTCTCCTTCTGGTCCATGCCATGTAACTTGGTGTACCTGACAGGGTGTCCCTCACTGTGAAGAAACTTCTCATCACTAAACTAGAGGTTCTGCCACCATCAGTGCAGAGATAAAAGAGCCCTGAGGCTACTGGAAGACAGGAGACTAAACCCAGACCCTGAGAATTCCAGAAAACTCCTGGATCCAAGGGTTAATTAATCGATAGGAACTCATCAACCTCCTCCATACCAAAACTGAAATTAATCAACCCCCAAGGGCCAACAAGCTCCAGAGTAAGATATACCAAGCAAATTCACCAGCAACGTAGGAACACTGCCAGGAGCTTCAATACACAGGTTGCCCAAGGTCAAACCAAGTCCACCGACACCTCAAATCTCTTTACTGGACACTCCATTGTTAGTTACAGTGAGGAAACCCAGATCCACCCACCAGAACACCACACAAGCTTTCCCATCCAGGAAACTTCTACAAACCACACATCTAACCCCTCCCATAGTGAGGAACCCCCACAATAAAGGGGCAAAACAGCAAGATAAACAAGATGAAAAGGCAGAGAAATACCCAGCAAGTAAAGGAACAGGATAAATATCCCCTAGACCAAACAAAAGACGAAGAGATAGGATGTCTACCTGACAAAGAATTCCGAATATTGATAGTGAAAATGATCCAAAACCTGGAAAATAAGTTGGAGCTGCAGTTCAATAACCTGCAGGCAAGGATTGAGAAGATGCAGGTAAGCTTTAACAAGGACTTAGAAGAAATGAAAAAGAGTCAAAATACAATAAATAATGCAATAAATGAGATCAAAAACACCCTGGAGGGAACCAACAGTAGAATAACAGAGATAGAAGACAGGATAAGTGAGGTAGAAGACAGAATGGCAGAAATAAATGAAACAGAAAGGAAAAATGAAAAAAGAATTAAAAGAAATGAGGACAATATTAGAGACCTCTGGGACAATATTAAACGCACCAATATTCGAATCATAGGAGTCCCAGAAGAAGAAGACAAAAAGAAAGACCATCAGAAAATCCTTGAAGAGATAATTGTTGAAAATTTCCCTAAATTGGGGAAGCAAATAGCCACTCAGGTCCAAGAAACACAGAGAGTCCCAAATAGAATGAACCCCAAACGGAACACCCCAAGACACATATTAATCAAATTAACAAATATCAAATACAAAGACCAAATATTAAAAGCAGCAAGGGAGAAGCAAAAAATAACTCACAAGGGGAATCCCATAAGGATAACAGCTGATCTCTCAATAGAAACGCTTCAGGCCAGAAGGGAATGGCAGAGCATTCTTAAAGTCATGGAAGAAAACAATCTACAACCCCGATTACTGTACCCAGCAAGGATCTCATTCAAATTTGAAGGAGAATTCAAAATTTTCTCAGACAAGCAGAAACTGAGAGAATTCAGTAACACCAAACCAGCCCTCCAACGAATGCTAAAGGAACTTGCCTAGATAGGAAACACGGATGGGATAGATAATCTGGAACCCAAAACAATAAAATAAATGGCAACGGGACCATACTTATCAATAATTACCTTAAATGTAAACGGGCTGAATGCCCCAACCAAAAGACAAAGATTGGACGACTGGATACAGAAACAAGATCCCTATATATGTTGTCTACAAGAGACCCACCTCACACCTAGGGACACATATAGACTGAAAGTTAAAGGCTGGAAAAAGATATTCCATGCAAATAAAGACCAAAAGAAAGCAGGATTGGCAATACTCATATCTGATAAAGTAGACTTTAAAATTAAGGCAGTGAAAAGAGATAAAGATGGACATTACATAATGATCAAAGGATCAATCCAGGAAGAAGAAATAACAATTATAAATATCTATGCACCTAACATAGGAGCTCCACAATATGTAAGGCAAATGCTAACAAGTATGAAAGGGGAAATCAACAACAACAAAATAATAGTGGGAGACTTTAATACACCACTCACACCAATGGATAGATCAACTAGACAGAAAAGTAACAAGGAAACTCAAACTTTAAATGATACAATAGATCAACTAGACCTAATTGATATCTATAGGTCATTCCACCCCAAAACAAGGAATTTCACCTTTTTCTCAAGTGCACACGGGACCTTCTCCAGGATAGATCACATCCTGGGCCATAAATCTAACCTTGATAAATTCAAAAATATTGAAATCATCCCAAGCATCTTTTCTGACCACAATGCAGTGAGATTAGATATCAATTATAGGAGAAAACCTTTCAAAACTTCAAACATATGGAGGCTCAACAACACACTGCTGAATAACCAACAAATCACAGAACAAATAAAAACTGAAATTCAGTTATGCATGGAAACGAATGAAAATGAAAACACAACAGCCCAAAACCTATGGGACACTGTGAAAGCAATGCTAATGGGAAAGTTCATAGCAATACAAGCTCACCTCAGGAAACAAGAAAAAAATCAAATAAATGACCTTACTTTACACCTAAAGCAACTAGAAAAGGAAGAGATGCAGAAGCCCAGGTCTAGTAGAAGGAAAGAAATCTTAAAGATCAGGGCAGAAATAAATGCAAAGGAAACAAAAGTGACCATAGCAAAAATCAACCAAGCCAAAAGCTGGTTCTTTGAGAAGATAAATAAAATTGACAAACCATTAGCCAGACTCATCAAGAAACAAAGGGAGAAGAACCAAATCAACAGAATTAGAAATGAAAACGGAGAGATCACAACAGAAAACACAGAAATACAAAGGATCATAAGAGACTATTATCAGCAACTATATGCAAATAAACTGGACAA